>JAOTAX010000004.1:19742585-19752684 GCA_025629825.1 Erythroxylum guanchezii | reverse complement strand
TCAACTCTGTCCGACATCTTTGGTGGCATCAAGGTATGTTATTCTGACTTTGTTGTTGTGTTTGTGAAAACCCTCCCAAAACTGGTCCTCCCCTCTCTTCGGTATCCGGCAGGTCGGACCAATGTTAGGACCCCCAGACTTAGAATACTAGAGTTCTTCTGTATTACTTCAATATATTGGAAATATATATATATATATATATATCACTACCGAATAGTAAGGTAGTAATACTCCCTAACCAGAGCAGAAATGCTCCTAACCAGAGCTGAATAAGCTCCTCAGAAGGTGATTCCTTCTGTCACTATCTTCTCTCAAATATTCTCCCTGCCTCTCTCTTCTCTGCCTACCCCTTTATAGACCCCCCCTTAGGTACATTCGGTTATGCCACCTCAGCTGTAACTAACTCCCTCTGGAGTAACTCTCTCTCTCTCTCCCGAAGATCCTAACAAGCCTCAACTTAAGCACTCTCGAACATAAGGTTCACATACCAAATCAAGGGACAACAAAACCAAAAGATTATACTATTAGATGAGACCTAGGTGTAGATTGCTTATTAACTAAACATCAATTTCACATTTCACATGCTAAGGACAAATAAACAGAACTTATTTGCAAAGGAGAAGGCAGCAAAGATGTTTGGATTTTAGGCACATCACTACAGTACAATAGGTGTAAATATTGCATATCTTTTACAAGTCGAAGAAAGTATAAAGTTTTGCAGGGCCAGATGCACAGCGACTTCTCTTTTCAGAGTGCATTTTTACAGCCTACCTACTTATTGAAACATGTTTTACATCAATATTGTCCATGAAGTAGTTTGGAACTTCCAAACGTTCAATGATTTAAGCAATGGGCAATTCAAGGAAAGGGGAAAGGCCAATATTTAGTATATCATGATCTAAAAGAAAAAGTTGTTGTCTTCTTTAATAGAAAAATTTTCTTTGGTCTGGAATCAATTCTAGGAACAGAGCAAAACATGAAGGGAAATTAATTGCTTTTACCTAAAAAAAGACTTTTCAGTCCCTAAGTTAGCTATAGGAAAATATTACGTGAAACTAGAATGAAGGAGGTGATTGATTCACAAGTGTTTGACAGAAGTTTATAGATAGAAAGTTAAGAGAATCAGCAAGATGAAAGAGAGAGAGAACATATCATTTTCATTAGTTATCTGATACGATCATTACAAAAGCTATAAGAAGGATTTTTGTTTTCATTGTGTATAAGGTACATGTATTAAGTTTGTTACATCAATATGTGCAGAACAATGCAATTTAAATTTAAACAACTAGAGGTGCAACATTATTTTATTCTCTTTTCATCCTTGTTCTTCTCATTCATTTTACGAAACACTAGCTCCTCCTCCAAAAACCTTGAAGGTTTGCTTAAGGGAATCCCTTTTGTAGCTCAAACAAGGTCTCTGTGAGAATTTGTTCTAATAAGTATAGATACTGTATTAGACAAATATCAAACATAGGACATAAATATCAGATATAAGATATGCATTAGGATCCCTAAAAATAAGGGATCCTCAGACAGGGTTAGATTCCTAGTTCAGTGGGATTAGGAGATCTGTTTCCTAATCTATGTTGTACTCTTTATGTATATATATCCTATTAAGTGTCAATAAAGAGGGTACCTTGAAACCCTAAATTCTGATATGGTATCAGAGCTTTAGGCTGGAATTTTTCTGGGAAAAATAAAGAGAGGATTGAGCCTTCATCATTGTTCTCTTCTTCTTTCTTCGAAATCCTTTTCCTTTGTTCCTACATCAGCCATCATTGATGATTAGAGCCTTTATTGCTGTTCTATTCTTCTTTATCCAAAATCCTTGTTCCTTTGTTCCTGAATCAACCTTCATCACTGATTAGTTTCGGTAAGAACAATGACAGAAACCAAGGAGAGTGGTTCAATAATTGTGGCTTCATCAGATGATGTAACCAAGACTCAATCTTCGATAGTTACAGATCATTCAAACTGCCTACAAATTGGATGGGAAAAATTATCTCAAGTGGTCACAACTTGTTCGAACTATTTTGAAAGGCAAGGGAAAGATCAGTCACTTGTTAGGAACTGGACCAAGGCCAGAAGATCCAGGTTTTGAGGCATGGGATGAGGAGGACTCATTGACCATGGCATGGATTTGGAACTCAATGATGCCTGAAATAAGTGATACGATGATGTTCATGGCTACAGCCAAAGATATTTGGGATGCAATTCAACAGACATACTTAAAAGTTAGGGATGCAGCTCAAGTGTATTAAGTGAAAGTCAAGACTGTTGCTTCTAAACAAGAGTATGGAATATGCCAATAAGCTAAAGTCATTATGGCAGGAACTTGATCAAATCGAGTGATTCAGACCAAGTGTCCAGATGATGCTACTATGCTAAAGGAGTTCATTGAACAAGATAGAGTTTATGACTTTCTGGTTGGATTAAATTCCGAGTTTGATCAAATAAGGATCCAAATACTCGGAAAGTAGAAAGTTCCATGCTTTAATGAGGTAGTGGCTATTATTCGGATTGAAAAGAGTAGGAGAAATTTAATGCCTAATTCTCAACCTTCTGATGGTTCAGCTATGGTGGCTAGGAGTGAAAAACATGCTGGGAAAAGATTTGATGCAAAAACCGAAAAAGGGAGTTAATCCAAGTCCCAAAACCGTGATGACCTGTGGTGTAGCTACTGCAAAAAGCCACGTCATAAAGAGGGAGAAGTGCTGGAAGTTGCGTGGAAAGCCTCCTAGCCGTGAATGGGGATAGAAAGGATATCAACCTAGGGGTAATGGACAAGTGCAGGTTGCTACAAGTACATCCCAACAGGAAGATGGACAAGACACAAAGGGTTTTAACCAAGATGAAGTGGAAACGATGAGAGCATTTGTTAGCAACACAGAGAAATCTGCAGGTACATGCACCTTTGTGCATTCAGGTATGTGTTCAGCTGGATTAAATGTTTCAGATAAGGTTTTCCAGCAATCTTGGATTATGGGTTCAGGAGCTACTGACCACATGACTTATTCCTCCAAGCTCTTTACTACCTATTCCCCTTGCCCAAGCAATAAGAAGATAACCACAGCAGACGGATCCTTAGCAACAGTAGCTGGCATAGGAGATGTCAAAATATACCCATACATAACATTGAGAAATGTTCTACATGTCCCTAAGCTAGCCACAAATCTAATATTTGTGCAGGAACTCACACTTGATTTACTTTGTAATGTTACATTTCACTAAAGTCATTGTTTATTTCAAGAGAGGGATTGAAGATGATTGGAAGTGCTAGAGAACGGGATGGCCTCTACTATCTTGAGGAAAGTAACGGATCAAACCTATCCAGTAGCAGATCACCCTACTCATTCTTGTTTGAATCAGTGTTGACAAATAAAGAAAAAATCTTCTTACATCATCGTAGGCTAGGTCATCCAACATTTAGAATTATTCAATCTTTGTTTCCTACTTTGTTTACAAAGCCAGATTTCGAGAGTCTTCATTGTGAGGTGCGCGAACTTGCTAAACACAAGCATATACCTTTTCCTATTAACAATAAAAGAAGCATTTTTCCTTTCTATCTTATTCATACTGATATTTAGGGTCCCTCAACTATTTCAAATGTGTCAAGAGCACGGCGGTTTGTAACTTTTATTGATGATTGCACTAGAGTTACCTGGGTTTTCTTGCTCAAACACGTCTGAAGTGAGTTTTGTGCTTCCACATTTCATCTCTATGGTTAAAAAATCAGTTCGGTATAAAAATCAAGAAACTTAGATCCGACAATGCCAAAGACTATTTCAACTAAACTCTTACTCTCTTTTGTCAAAAAGAAGGGATAAGTCATGAGTCTTCTTGTGTCAAAACACCTCAACAAAACGTGGTGGCAAAGAGGAAAAATGGACACCTTTTAGACCAAACACGAGCATTGTTATTTTAGAAAAATGTACCAAAATATTTTTGGGAGGAAGCGGTCCTAACAACCACTCATCTCATTAATAGACTACCCTCTAGAGTCATAGGATTCAAAAGTCCAATGGAGATACTCTCTTCATTCTATCCACATACATCTACTACAAACAATCTTGTACCTGGCATTTTTGGGTGTATGTCCTTTGTTCATATTCACAGCCAAGACCGTGGGAAATTGGATCCTAGAGCACTGAAGTGTTTCTTTGTAGGGTATTCATCAACTCAAAAGGGTATAAGTGCTATCATCCTCCTAAGAAATTTCAAGTGTCCTGAGACGTCACCTTTAATGAACAAGAAGCCTATTTTGCCCAACCTTATCTTCAGGGGGAGAATCTCAAGGAAGATAAGGAGTTCTTTCTTGGAGTGTTCGAAAATGATCCTTTACTTATATCTAAACCCAGTCAAATCAGTCAAATACCTTCAGCTCAACCAGAATCTACTAAAACCGAAACCAAACCCATTTTTGAACCTAAATCTGCTTCTAAAGATGTGTGATTTGGAAAGGTGTACTCAAGGCGAAAAGAGGTTAATCCGAAATCTATGCATGTACAGGAATCTGAACCACCAGATTCCTCAAATGAGGTAACAATTTCTGATTTCCCTACTTTGCAAACTGAAACTAAAGTGCAGATTAGTGAGGAAGATCAAGATCAACCTATTGCCATTAGAAAAGGAACCAGAACATGCACTAAAAGGCCGTTATACCCACTCTCACACTACGTGTCCTTTCAAAATTTCTCACCAACATTTAAAGCCTTTCTTGTAAACCTCAATACCACAACCATTCCTACAACCTTATCTGAAGCATTGTCTAATGAAAAATGGAAACAAGCCATGGATATGGAGATGGAGGCACTAAGAAAGAATAAAACCTGGAGTTTGGCAAAATTGTCAGCTGGAAAAAGGTCGGTGGGATGCAAATGGATGTATACAATAAATATAGGGCTGATGGGTCGATTGAAAGGTACAAGGCAAGATTAGTAGCCAAAGGATACACTCAGATTTATGAGATTGATTATCTAGAGACATTTACTCTTGTAGCTAAGATGAATACAGTTAGAGTAATTTTATCTCTAGCAGCAAACCGAGGCTGGGAACTACAACAATTTGATGTAAAGAATGCATTTCTGCATGGGGAGTTAACAGAGGAGATTGACATGGAGGTCCCACTAGGCTATGAAGCAAAAGTGGCCACCAATACTATATGTAAGCTGAATAAAGCTTTGTATGGATTGAAACAGTCCCCATGGGCCTGGTTTGGCAGATTTGCAAGAGTCGGGTTATCTATAGGATGTAAGCAAAGTCAAGGAGATCACACCTTGTTCATTAAGCATTCAGCCACAAGGAAAGTAACAATATTACTAGTCTACGTGGATGACATCATACTCACAGGAGATGGTGAGATAAGAGCAGTAGATCTTGAGTAATTGTTTAGCTAAGGAGTTTGAGATTAAGACCATGGGAAGGTTAAGGTATTTTCTCGGAATTGAAGTAGCACACTCCAGGAGAGGAATTTTTATATCCCAACAGAAGTATGTTACTGATTTACTTAAGGAGACAGGGAAGGTTGCATGCAAACCCGCAACTACACCCATGGAGCCAAACCTTAAGCTGGGAAAAGTAGAGTAAGATGTTCCAGTCAATAAGGAAATATATCAATGACTTGTAGGATGACTAATTTACTAGGCTCATACCAGACCTAATATAACTTTCCTTCTTAAGAGACATATATAAGAGGGGCATAGTATAGAACTTTGAACGGAGTTGAGTTGATGGTTGTGTGATAACAGGTATTATACCACCATTCAACCAAGGAGATATAATTTGGTACTTGCTGAGAGCGTCTCCATAAAAGCATCAAAGATACGCTACCAAGATCTTGTTAATAGCTTCAATTTTTCCGTTTGATGGGGGGTGATAGGAAGTAGATAATTTCAAACTAATAACATATAATTTAAACACAATTATAAAGAGCAAATCCTGTTACTTATAATAACTTTTGACATCCTATGAAGTTTAAAAATGTGATTTATAAACACTTCTATTATCTCTAGTGTAGTGTATGGATGTTTTTGCTACAAAGTGTGACTACTAGCTTACAAGCTTACCGCTAGATGGCGGTAATCTTTCAATTAAATCCATGCTAATTTCTATCCAACAATCCTCTAGTATTGGTATGGATTAAAGCAACCTTGGGTATGCTACATCATCATACTTGTTCCTTTAACATATCAAACACTTTTTGATATAATTTCTCACATAACTAGCCAAGTTTGTCCGGTAAAACATGGTTTGCACCCTCTTTATGCCCACCTTAAGGACCATGACGATCCATGGATATTAGCTTTTCCCTCAAATGATTATCACTGCTCACTACTAGCCTGCCCTTCCACCTAAGTAATCTATCCCTCCATTCATAAACCCCTAAATAGATTTCTCTAGCTTCAGGTTTCTTAACAAGGTCCTGGACTATTACATCCCTCTCCCATCCTTGTTTAGTTTCTTCAATCAAGTTAGTGTGAGCTTGAGCCACTACTAGTTTTGACAATTTGTGTTGGTCATTCGAGATTAGGCATTAGCTACCTTATTCTCCTCTCCACTCCTATGCACCAGTTCAAGATCATATCCCACCAATTTAGGCAACCATGATTGCTAGAAAACGTCACAATTCTTTGTTCTAGTAGGTATTTGAGGCTCCAAAGGTATGCTTGTATCTGATATGTTCTCCCATTAAGTTAATGCTGCCATTGTTTGATGGCCTTAATGATTGCCAAAAACTCTTTTTCGAATGTAGAGAGCCCCATATGCTTTTTAGCTAATATCCTACTTAGGAATGCAATTGGATGTTTATTTATTGAAGTATTGCCAATATCCGCATCCCACTTACATCTACCTCTGTTGTGGAGGGTTGTGAAAAATCCGATGGTGCTAACATTGGTGCTAAGATGAAAGCCTTCTTGAGTTGCTCAAAAGCTCTTTGTTGGTTTTCACCATTCCCATATTCTAGCATATTGTTTCTTTAGCAGCTCTATCAAGGGCTTAGTTAAAATACCATAATGTTTGATGAATCTCCTATAGTAACCTATCAATCCCAAGATTTTTCTTAATTATTTAAGTGACAAAGGTATAGGCCAATGTTGCATAGTTGTTATCTTCTTCATGTCAACAAATAGACCACAAGTTGAAATTGAATGGCCCATGTAATCTATTTGGCATGCCCCAAAGATACACTTGCTTTGTTTTATGAATAGTTGGTGATTATGGAGTGTTTGCATCTTTGCATGATCTCTTGGAGCACCTCTCCAAGTGTTATTGAAAAGAATTGTTGTACACCAAAATATCATCGACAAAGACCAAGATGAACCTTCGGAGATAAGGTCTAAAGATCTCATTCATAAGACTTTGGAATATAGAAGGTGCATTGGTTAGCCCAAAGGGCATCATTAAGAATTCATAGTAGTCTTCATGTGTCCTGAAAGTTGTCTTTGGAATGGCTTCTTCATGGATTTGAATTTGATTGTAACCAGACCTTAAGTCCAGCTTAGAATACTAGCTTAAGCCATGAAGTTCATCAAGTAATTCCTTAATTAGGGGTATGGGAAACTTTTACAATCTATTTAGCATTAGCTATTTGATAGTAACTTTTATAGTAAGTTCAAAGAATCAACAAGATGAGAGAGGAAGAAAACATATCATTTTCATTAAATATTTGATACGGACGTTACAACAACTATAAAAAGGATATTTGTTACCGTTGACTATAAGACATGTGCACTAAGTTTGTTACATTTGTATGTGCGGAACAGTGAATTTTACATTTAAACAACTAGCGGTGCTACATTGTTTTTTTTTTCCCTCCTCTTCTTCAAACCTAAAGAGAACATGTTAAGCACCAAGGGAAGGCATCAATCAAGTTTTGAAATATTGCATGAGTCACAAAACTTATTTTTTGTATAGTAGATTTGTGGCTTCTCATTTATTTTAACATTTTCAGTTCTACCAACCATATTCTATTTAGCATTTTCCTCCTTTGATTGTATAGCACTCATTTAGTGCAAATTAGCTTATCTCTAGATATTAGAAAGTAAAAAGTACATTTAATACCAAAGAAAAGATAGTTATTTGAAGAGGATCACTCTGCCATCAGTCCATAAGGAAACTATTAAGACAAATAATCTTAACTAGATGATAAGTAACTAGAAGAAATTGTTGTCCTCGATAGCACAAAAATGGTTAAAAAATTAACCACCAAATTTTCTACAAAGTCAAGGCACAAAAGATAGATGTTTATTTAAAGATGAGAGACCATTACGTAGAATATAGCACATGCACTTGAATTTTTTGTACCAATTTATTATCAAATACAACATGAAGCTCGTCATGTTCTCCACTATCATGTTTGATACTTGTTTTAGGTTCTTAAGTTTTCCTTTTTTTTACTTTTTTTCTCAATATGGTTTTACGGTTCCAATGTTCTAAGATATAATACTAATATTTCGGCAAAAACATTGCCTTTCATACATAGTTATGACAATAAAACAAAAAAAGATCCCCCACAAACGTGGAGTTGGAGAGGTGCTAAAAGGGGACAAAGACAATGTAGAGTACCTGTTGGCGTGCTTTACTTACAGCTGCAAGAGTTGCTAAACTAGAATCGGTTTGACTATCTAAACTTTATAGTAAAGAAATTATCACATAATAATATGTTATGATGAGAAAGCTCACAAGCATTCATATGTATATACACATCCATATACACATATATATTAATGTATACAGATGACTTCATTGAAACGAAATAAAAAAGATTATACAACCTAAAAGCCAAGGCTGACAAGTGGGTCCAAAGAACGGACCAAATATTACCAAAGAGTGCGAACAAATTAAAACAAATTAGAAATCCCACTTTAAACAAGGCCAATGAGGCTTGAACTTGGGATATCCGAGTGAAAGGAAAAAAAGTATACAATTCCCCACCCACAACCCTCACGCACCGATAAAGAAAAATAATAAAAGGATACGGGGGTTTCCATAGACATTGCTGTTAAGATCTTTAAAAATTGATTCCATCTGCAACTCCGAATATAATGTTGCTCCAGCATGGTCCAGGTATACAACCGCTACAGTTTTCCCCATTTCCAACGGCCACAAAAAAAAAAAAAAAAGAGGAAATCAGAAAAGCAAGCCAAAGCTAAGGAAAATCAAAATAAAAGGAATGAAACCACTCAATTGAATTGCAGTTTATTCATTTAACTACCAAGAAGTGAAATCACCGATTGAAAGAAACCAAAAGTAAAAAAGCAGACATATGCGCCAGAAATGAGATAAAAGGGAAAGGATGTCTTACTATTTTGGTCTAAACGCTTGAATTCGTCTGCTCTGATTTCATCAATAGTCTTGGGGCCATTTGGGTATCCATAATCTTCACCGAACTCTTTCAAAAAATCTTCCTTTCCTCTTCCCATGGCTCCGAAATATGTTGGGCATGTGCTGTTAATATGCGTAAGTGTATATTTTCCGCTATTTATAGACCGAAAAGTGGATTCTTCATTGAACATCGAATATAACTGATACCATACGATACTTTACTTCGGAGTTAAATAAGCAATTTTTTTCATTGCAAAAGTGTTAAAAAAAAAAATATTTAACAATAAAATAAAAAATATTTTTTAATAAATATAATTTTTTTAGCAACTAAAATATAACTTTTTAAAAAATTCAAATTTGTAGCTTCTTAAAAAAAATACTTTCTTAGTTAGATTTTTCAGATTAATTAATGAACTTATTTTTAATTCCTTTTATCCTTATATTTTATACATAATTCTCGCAACACTCACAACACTAAACTGAATCAAGTTAGGTCCTCTCCTGTCGCCTTTCGCAGGAGCCTTTGTCCTCTTGTTTCGACAACAAGTTCTTGCTTTTTGCCCTAATTTTTGCCCTTTGTCGTTTGCGCCTCTCTTGACCTGCCCCTTTCTCTCTTTTCCTTTACTTTCCTTTCCTTTCCGCCTTGGTGCCCTTGCTTCCTCGGCTCTATTTTCCCCTTTTCTCTGCTTGTGTGGGGTTATGGGTGATCCTGTAGATGCCACTGCGCTGATTGCTCAGATTAACGAACAGCTGGAATTACAGGAAACGGAAGGGC
>JAOTAX010000004.1:19730151-19742485 GCA_025629825.1 Erythroxylum guanchezii | reverse complement strand
ATACAGCCAAATTGGCTAGAGAGACTGAGATTAAAAGAAAATTGGAGTTTGAAAAGAAGCAACCCCAACAAACTCCGAGACTAATTGAAGAAAGGAAAAAGCAGAAAATCAGTTAGAGGAAGGGCACTCCCGTTGCTATTCAGAAGAAGAAAACAGTAGAACGCAGTCTAGTACAGGTCAATACCTCTCAACTTTTGAGAAAAGAGAATTTGAGAATCAAAGTTATTGAATAAACCTATAAGGAGTAGCACCTCGATAATTATCAAAGAATCCCCAAAAAGGTCAGTGAAGGTACAATTACAACCAATCTTGTTGAATAGTAGTACAATGCATCTGTTGAATAACGATGAGAAGAGTATGTATGGGTTTCTAAAAGTTGAAGGAACCAAACCATACCCTACACAGATGACAAAACAAAGGTACACTATTTTCCCAATCATAAAGAGAACTGTGATCAAAGTTGTGCCTAATTTTCAACTGAAGCCTTATATTGTTCGCAATGATGAAAAGGGGAAGAAGAAACTGTACCCAGAGGGGGTAACAAATGATCTTTCCGAAGATTAGATTGAAGCTGAAGTGCGAAGCATAGATGATGCATGCTATGCAGCACAGAAGAAGGTAACTTATATTTCCCATCACATTTCATAAGATCCAAGAAGTAGTAGAAATCGACCTACATCTAATAAACCTTGTCTAGTGGGTGGAAAACTTACAAAAGGGAAGTACAGATTAGTGAGGATTGGAGATATTAGTTACGCAACCGAGACCCTTGTGCAGTTGATTATGCTCATTAGGCCACTATGTCTCATATCTTCAATTAGAGAAGTTCAACACTTGCTCGGAAGACAAGTTCCACGACTCCTATTCCTGATGATCTGAATCTTCCAGAGCCGAGAGCCTATCTGTTCAACCTCCTGCCCTTGTTATAAGTGAAGCATTTGTTCTATCTTCAAATGCGTATAGCACCACAATTGCCTTTGAAGTAGAACAACATATGGGTGATGATCTACCTACTTCATTACCTGACTTAAAAGAGGAAATAGTTCAAATACGACAATATCTCAACTCATTGGGCAAAGAAGTAAAGGAAATGAAGGAGATGATGTTAGAAATATTGAAGCATCTACGGTCGTAATCCGTTTTTGATCAATAACAAATAGGGGGAGAAAGGAGAAAGAAGAAGAAATTCAGAAAATCAAAAGAAAAAGATAGGAGGAGGAAGAGTGAAGAGAAGAAAAGAAGATTTTGTTCCTTGTTTTTTTTTTAGTTTACATGATTTTCCTTCTTACTAAAATGATTATTTGTTATCATCAAAAAGGGGGAGATTGTTAAGTCACAATGACTTTACGTAAATGATTTTGATGAAGAACAAATAATAATGAAAGAAGCAAGTAAGACGAAAGCAGAAGAATACGAGACGGAAGGAGTAAAGCCAACAATCAAACGAAATCGCGAAGCTAAAAAGACAGACGATACAAAAGATAGACGAAAGAAAAATAGACGAAAGAAAGATAGACAATACAAAAGACAGACGATAGAAAAGCAGACGGAAGCGTGGTGATGGAAAAGCAGACGCAAGGCGCAAGTCAAAAATAAGACGACAGAAAGTGAGACGCAAGGCGTAAAAGCGAAAGTGAGACGCAAGGCCCAAACTAAAAAATCAGACAGAAGAAATGAGACGGAAGCGCAAGAAAAACATCAGACAGAAGAAGTGAGACGGAAGAATCAATAACACGTCGGACGAACTAATCAGCTTGAGTTAGTTACAGGACTCAACTGAATAACTGATTCTTGAAAGATCAAGAAACAAGAAGAAAGAAGCAGTTATCAAGAAATAGTTATAGATGAAGGCTATAAATACGAGTGAAGTCGAAGACTGTAAAAGAGATTTAGCATTTCTGAAAAACTTAATGAATTGAGAAATATTATTGGGCGAAAAAATTTAGAGCTATCTTTATCTGTAACAAAGCTCGAAATACCTTTCAGTAGAAAGAAGAATAGATAGCCTGAAGAGGCTAAGAGTAAAAGAATACTTGTTGTAAGAGACCTGAAGAGGCTCGAAATCAAAGAATACTTGTAACATTCTGTGATATAGTGAAATCTCAGAAAAGATTTCTAAGGACTGGACGTAGCCCACAGTTTGGGGTGAACTAGGATAAATCTGCTGTGTCGACATCTCTCAACTCTCAACTCTCTCTTAACTTTGAATTTTCAATTAAACTATTTTCATACGAGAATTTTCAAAATATTTCACAACTTTGATTGTCAGTAGTTTGTGAGTAGAATAAGTTTCTTTTAAAGAAATTGTTAACAAGGGGATCATCGAAAAAGAAGACACAATTCAACCCCCCTTCTTGTGCATTCATATATCGTTTATTAAGTCTGGTATTAACGTGTGATTCACTTCACCAGGTTATATTATTGCAAATTTCAGAGTGAGACCGATACTCAGGGAGAAAGTTAAGGAGTTACAAGCACAAGATGTAGAATTGAGTAAGCTCCGGGGAGAAATTTAGCATAACAAGAAATCTAAAGTGGTAGTGAGGGATGATGGACTTATGGTTGTAGTGAACAAACTTTGTATTCCAAATGTCAAAGAGGTGAGGGATGAGATACTGGATGAGGCACACAATGCACCTTATGCCATGCACCCAGGTAGCACCAGGATGTACAGAGATCTAAAAGAGCATTTTTAGTGGAAAGGCATGAAAAGAGATGTAGCAGAATATGTGAGCAAGTGTTTAATGTGTCAGCAAGTCAAGGCTGAACACTAGGCACCTTCAGACAAGTTAAGGTCGTTGTCCATTCCTGAGTAGAAATGGCAATGGGTAACCATGGATTTTCTGATGATTTTACCCAAGACTAGTAAAAAACATGATGCTATATGGGTTATTGTGGATCGTTTGACGAAGTTAGCCCATTTTCTGGCAATTAAATAGATTGATTCTCTACATGTGATAGCCAAGAAGTATATTGATGAGATAGTGAGATTACATGGGATTCTAGATTCCATAGTTTCTATAGAGATCCTCGATTCACTTCGAGATTCTAGGGAATCTTACAAGAGGCTCTAGGAATCAAGTTGAATTTTAGCAGTGCTTTCCATCCTCAAACAGATGGCCAATCTAAGAGGACCATTCGGACCCTTGAGGGAATGCTCAGGACATGTGTGATGGATTTCAAAGGAGCTTAGGATGAGCATTTTCCATCGGTCAAATTTGCTTACAACAATTCGTACCATTCAAGCATTCAGATGGTTCCTTATAAAGCACTGTATGGAAGGAGATGTAGATCTCCAATATGCTGGGATGAAGAAGGAGAGAGGAAACTGATAGCACCAGAGTTACTTCAGATGACAATGGATAAGGTCAACTTAGTTAAGCAACAGCTTAAGGTAGCTCAGGATAAAATGAAGAGCTATACTAATGCACACCGAAAGGAAATGGAGTATGAAGTCCGTTAAAAAGTCTTCCTTAAGACATCTCCTTGGAAAGGAGTCATGAGATTTGGTAAAAAGGGCAAGTTAAGCCCAAGATATGTGGGTCCTTATGAAATTTTTGAGAGGATTGGACCACTAGCCTATAGGTTGGCGCTGCCATCAGAATTATCACAGATCCATGATGTCTTTCATGTTTCCATGTTGAGGAGATATAGGTCAGATCCCTCTCACATCATTCAGACCGTTGAGGTTCAGTTGAGGGATGATTTGACTTACGAGGAGACTCTAGTGGAGATTTTGGACATTAAAGAAAAAGTCCTCAAGAACATGACAGTTCAACTAGTAAAAGTCTTGTGGAGAAACCATTTTGTAGAAGAGGCTATGTGGGAGCCCTTGGAAGCCATGAAGGAGAAGTATTCATACCTCTTCAATGACTCAGGTAAGAATTTCGAGGGCGAAATTCTTTTAAGAGGGGGAAAATTGTTGGCCCCTGAATTTTTTTCTTTAGTTAAGCATGATTTAAAATAATAATGAGGTTTAGATAGGTGAATTTTCGGGAGTTAATTTTTTTTATGTCTATGTTAGTAGAATTTATTTCATAGGTTAGTTAAATTAAAAGTGGTAAGAATGCATAAAGGGGTATTTTTGGCATAACACTTAAGTTTAAAAGGCATAAGCTTATAAGGAAGGGCAAAATGGGAAGAAGGAATTGTTGTCTTGCATTTGAGAAGAGAAAAACGTGAGTGAAGAGTGAAAGAAGAGAAGAAGTGAGATTTTGGTGGTTGGAAAGAAAAGAAGAGAGTTGAGCTTTGGTTTCATCTTTTCTAAGTTTTCTAGAGAGATTTTGAGGTTGTACATGAAGGGAAAAAGGTAGAGGAAGATAAGAGCTTCCATTTGAGCCAATAATCTCTTCATTTGGTGAAGATTGAAAGTAAGTTCAATCTTAATCTTTTGGATTTTGGATGGGTTTTGGTTTATGAAGCATAGGAAATGCATAGGTTTAAGTTTTCTAGAAACAATTTTAGTGAATGTGCTTTGTGGGTTTTCAATTTTACAACCCTATTGAATTAGGATTTCGTCTATGAAAAGGGAATTAAGAAAGACAAGAGGAGCAAGAGGAGAGGCACATTTGAGCAAGTAATAAGCAAGGAATTCAAGGTGAGTTACATTTTTATAATTAAGTAATAAGCCATTAATGCCCCTTTCAAGTAATGGAAATAAATGATTTCAACTACTTTTTAATTATGCATTTATTGCTTTTTGAATGCTTTGAGAATGTGCTACATGTTTTGTATATGAATTGTGTTATCGATTTATGAAATCAAAATTGAAAATGATTTTGAAAGGATATCAAGTTATGAAATCATGTTTCAAAAATGTGTCATTTTGGGCAATAAGTTTACAAGATGTGAAATGCATGATTATGTGGGTTTGTGGTCGTACCCTAAGTTAAGTCAAGTGCACTTTGACAAAACGCTTCTTTTGCCTGCCCACTAATGGCATGGAGCTTCTTCATAGACTTCCCTAAGTTCATGGTTACGCAAGACCATTAAGTGGGATTGCGATAGTACATTCTATTCAGCTACACAAGACCATTATGTGGAAATGTGTAGTACGTTCTATTTTGAATCTACCCAAACCATTTTGATGTTCTTACGTTCTCATGATATGTTGACAAGATTGATGCATACATGATTTGCATTATTGTGAATTTGGTTGAGAATTTGAGAAATATGTGCTTTATGATTCAAAGTGAATTTTTTTCAATGGAAATGAATATTTTAATGGTTTTGTATGTTACCGGTTATAAAATTGTTACTCACAAGCTTAAGCTCACTCCTCCATTTCCGTCCCATATTTAGGTGAAGATCATTGAGAACGAGTAACCAAGAGTCGAGGCATCACTCCACTTTTTCAATGTTTTTGTAATTTAAGCTAGTTTTGTAAAATAAGGCTTTAGTTGTATTTTGAGCATTTCTAGTTTATGTAAACTTGGTATTTTTGGATTATGATGTATTGTGGCTCAAAATTCCTATTAAAGCTTTGTAAAAACTCTTATCTTTTACTATTAATGAAATATGTTGGAATTTTGTCCTTGACTTTCCAAGTCTTTACATTGCATTTTTCTAGCTTTTCTAAGGGGTAGGAATTGTGTTCTGACTTTAGGGGAAAAACTTCATTAATATAAGCTTAATTAGACTAAGTTCTGTTCTTAGAAGTTGTAGCTTGCCTTTCTAGCTTTCCAATGATATTAAGTATAAAATTTTTGGATATCGAAGTTGAGAGATATGATCATTATAAGTGGAGATGCTTTGAAGAGTGTAGTTAGTGACTTGGAATTTTTGGTGAAATGAGGAAGACCCCGTAGAAGTCCTCTCGTCTAGTTCATCTTAGACTGAACCTTCGTCTGGTTCATCTTAGATTGAACCTTCGTCTGGTTCATCTTACACTGAACCTTCGTGTGATTCATATTAGATTGAACCTTTGTCTGGTTCATCTTAGACTGAACCTTCGTCTGGTTCATCTTAGGCGTAATCTTCATCTTGTTCATCTTAGACTGAACCTTCGTCTGGTTCATCTTATACTGAACCTTCATCTCGTTCATATTAGACTGAACCTTCATTTGGTTTATTTTAGACTGAACCTTAGTCTAATTCATATTAGACTGAACCTTTGTCTAGTTCATCTTACACTGAACCTTCTTCTGGATCATCTTAGACTAAACCTTCTTCTAATTCATCTTAGACTGAATCACTTCGTCTGATCCATCTACGCTTTTGAAAATTTGAGATTTTTACCTTTAGATGACAACATCTCTCTTCTAGGTCACAAAAGTTGTAGATCTAGAAGTCCTCTTTCAAATCGTCCAAGAATGACCTTAATCCGATATCTCTAGTGAAAGTTATGTCAATTGTCCCGAAACAGGTTCAGTATGATTGAGGACAAAATCATGTTTGATTCTTTTGGCCATAACTTCATCATCTAACCTCCAAATAAAGTGATTCTTGAACCAATAGCTTCCTAACGTATTTTTGTATCTTTCCATAAAATTGGTAGCCTTGGATGTTGATTTGAAATAGATTGATTGAATCAAAGTAAGGGTATGAGTTACTCACATCCTACTCACGTCCTATGACTCCGAATGTTGGGCTCCATAATCAGGGTGTAACAATTAAGTTTGTTTTCAAAAGTTTAACATCATCTGAAATTATGTTGACTGAAATGGAAAAATTGAAAGGGAAATTCTAGTAATTTTGCGCAAGTTAGAAGGGATTTTTCCTCGAAGCTTCTTTGACTGTATGGAGCATCTTCCTGTGCATTTAGCACACGAAGCAAAACTAGCCAATTTAGATCAATATCGATGGATGTATCCATTTTAGAGGTAATTCAACAAAAATGATTGTAATTGAAGTAATAACATGTTTTAACAACTAAATTATAATAACCATATTCGCTAATATAGGTATTTGCATCACTTGAATACAAATGTCAAAAATAAGGCTAGAGTTAAAGGTTCGATATGTAATGCTTATTTAGTAGAGGAAGGAAGTACATTTTGTTCATATTATTTTGAGCTGCATGTTCACATAAGAGAAAGAAAAGTTCCTCGTAATAATGATGGGGGAGGAACGAGTGATGCTAATGGTAACTTATCCATTTTCACATATCTTGGCCGAATATATGGACGTTCAACAAGAAGAATGTTAACAGAGGAAGAAATTGTGGTTGCCCATGGTTACATTTTATTAATTGTTAAGAGGTCTAACCTTTCGTACAGTAAGTTGAATTTGATTATTTGAGTTTTGAAATTTAGAGTTATTCATAATTGAAATACATAATAATGTTTTTAGATTATACAAGGAATTGTTACGCGAGCTAATGCCTGACAAAACACAAGATGATATCAATAAATAAGTTGGAAGACACTTTCCTCGATCATTCGAGAAATATGAAAGTTTTCACTTACAAATATTGAAATGATTAAATTATAAGATTTAAGTGTTCAAATGACATTATACTATTTGATATGATAATTTCTTTTATGTAGGCCTTAGAAAATCCAATAGAGAACAAGTTCATATGTGATCTTGCAAACCGTTAAATCGTATTCGATGTATTTCGTTAATGGATCCAAATATCATACAGAATATCATGGTCATAGCATAGCAACAATAAATAGTGGAGTTTACATACAGGAAAAAATTGATGGATTACTATGGTAAAATTATTGAGATGCTTAAAATTGAGTACCCTGCACTTCCAGCAAAGCGAAGTGTCATATTTAAGTGTGACTGGTTTGATCCAACTCCAAATGTTGGTACAAAAGTGCATAGCCGATATAATCTAGTTGAAATCAACAAGTGAAGAAGATTGAGAGAACTTAAACCTTTCGTATTGGCAATGCAAACGATTCAGGTGTATTACATCCCTTTTCCTAGCTTACGACAAGATAAGTCAGATTAGTTGGTCGTTTGCAAAGTTAAACCTAGAGGTGTTTTTGAATCATATGGAAAAGGAGAACAGAGAATAGAAAGTGAAGCATTTTAGGAAGACATTTATGAAATAAATGCATCTGTCACGTATGACAATAATGAACCTTTGAACATTCTATCTAGTGAATATGTTGAAATTTCATCTGGAGTGGATGACGAGGCCCAGAGATCTGAAGAGAAGCCTGAGTTTGATTCTTATTCTTCAGAAAGAGAAGATGATTTTAATTAAGTGATGATAGCGATTAATTTGTGTTTGTAATTGAATATTATATTTAACAAATCAATTATTTCCTTTTCAACATATTGTGTAAAATATTGAATTCAAATTCTTATATTTCAAGAAAATTCAATCAAATATAAATTTCAGGTTGAAATATGCCACCAAAGAGAAAACATGATATAATGCGACCAAGGTTCAAACAACGATTCAGAGGTACTTACTGTCAAGGTGAAACATTACATTCTACAGCTAGAACTGAATCACCTCCTCCCCTTCTAGCTACTACACTTGTAGATGAGGCTTCACCTTTTGTACTGGCAGCTACACCATCCACCACCCCTTCATCACCCACTACCTCCATAGCTACAGAGATATTAGGGGTAAACGATGCAGATGAAGGAGAAGGCCACCATCCTAGAGCTGAGAGACCTGATGGAAGAACTTACATCATAATTGTTAATAATCTGTAAGTGAAAATACATGATAACACTATATGTTTATAATTAAGTTATTGGTTTAAATTTTAAAAATGATATAAAATTATTTGTTTTTATATTAGGTTGATTCCGTTTGGACCATGCTCAAAAAACATGACATCCAAATTTAAGGAGAAGATTGATCTTGAGGGTTATGTATAGAAGAATATCTCTCAGGCCACAAAGGAATTTTACTATCATGAGTTTGAGGTACAATAAAAATATTGTTTTCTTTTTTAATTGATTTTTATACATTAATCAGATAAATATTATTACATTATAAGTATTTATCGAATGTTTTTCCTTTTATTTCAGAAAGAATTTTTTTGAGATTCTAAATTTGACATGGTCATTAATAAAGTATGGGAGAGACGAGCAGGTACACATTATTGGGACTCTGTTGGTACGATACATAAGGCTAGTGTACGACCACCTTATATTTCTGAAAAAATGTGGAGTCGTTAGCAGCAGTGTGAGACATCGCCTAAGGCAATGTCCATTTTAGAGAGTAATTCTACCAACAATCGTGGAGGATCGGGGGGAGAGAGTCTTCCCATACGTATGGGAGGATTTATTACTCACCACAAGCATGCAGAGAGATTGTAAGTATATACACTTTACATTTATATTCTGATTTTTTTACTTTGATGTATTTCAATTTAAATTGATATGTGAATTTTGGAATGAAAATATGTGTATTATGAAGAATGATAATGTTATAAATGTCTGGTGCCATCTATGGTTGTGTTGTTGAGTTAATTTTTTGTTCAACAAGGGGCAAATATCGTAAAAATAAAGGAAACTCTATCGAAATTTTTATAAATTCTAGTTTACTTACAACATTTTGTTTTTATGCAATAAAAGCCTATAGGTATAAGGCCTACCCCTCATCAACTCTTCTTGCACACTCACACTAAGAAGTATGACGGTGTGACATTCGTCAACATCCAATGTACAGAATTAAATGTATGTGAAATTTATGGTTTAATATTAATGCTTAATAATTATCACTTACTAATATAAATGTTGCCTTCTGATAAGACCAAATACAAAAAAGCATTCAATGACAGTCTCAGCAGTCTGAAGATGTTAATGAGACTCAAAATTATCTTCATGTAGTGGGTGGTAGGGACCATCGTGGAAGGATATTTGACTTAGGTTCATTTGTGAACATATTTTATTCGCAATCCTCCACGTCTAGTACAGCAATATCTAGTAGGCGGTCGATAACTAATGAAGTCAATAAGCTTCAGAGCACAGTGCATACGTCGACAACTCAGTTGCAACAGTCGATGGAGTATATAGTTCAGCTCTGTAATGGGATAGATGAGTTGAAGGGGAGGGGTAGCACCTCATCACAGCAATCAGAGCATCCGCGGTCACCAAATCAGTAGTATACTTGTCGTAATTTCATTTGAATTAAAAATACTTATTATGTACAATTTAATGTTTTTATTATCAATTAAGATAATTTTAACTTTATATCAACAATCAACTTTCTGTTTAAACAAATTAAATGTATAAACAAATCAAAATATTATGCACAGATGTTGGGCCCAGGTCTCGTTCCTAATTCGTAAAGATCATGTGAGAGGAAAGTTGAAAAAAACTTCAATTTGTAAGGAGAATTTCAGCGTCAACATTGGCAGGTTCGCTGTGGCAAAGTAACTGTTTTGCTGCAGCAAAACTAAGGAATAATTCCAACCTTTCAGGAAAAGTTCGCCGCGACCAACATTTGGCTTCGCCTCGGCAAAGTTCCAAGGTCAATCCAATGCACCCTTCGAGAAAATGCGTAGCGGCGAAGTTTCCAATTCAAACACAAGTACCTCTAAGGAAAAATACGCCGCGGCAAAAGTCTGACTTTACTGTAGCAAAGTTACGAGATCGAGCCAAAAATCACCCTTTGGAAAAGGTTCGTCGTGGCAAAACCTTCAAATCCGCAACCCTGACCCAACAAACCAACACAAATTTTACACATACAATTTCCAACAACAATTAACAACTCTACAGAAGATAGAAGTGAACACATACAAAAGGAACTTCTTCAATTCTTAATCTCATTACTAAAACAAACGGAGTTTAAGCATGGCTTTAGTTACATATCAACAGCCACAATAAGAGCTTAATACAAAATACAATTGAATGCTCATGCTTGATATGCTTATAAAGCTAACCAAAAATAATCGAACTAACTTAGTTACTAAATGTAGCTATCTTGAAGTTTGCCCAAAGCCTTGCAAGGATCAATAATCTTCTCATTCTACACCTGAGGAGTGAAAAATAGGTTGAGCTACGAAGCTCAGTGGCTAATATATTTATACCCATTTGTAACGAGCACACAAATCAAGCATATATATATATATATATCTATACCTTTATATCTTATTTCAATCTAGCAATTCAATCGACAATTCTAGCTCAAAGACTCATAGTTAAAAATGTCATCACATAGAACATATCATGCATATTTAACCATTAAAGCGTAACACTCAATTTTGTATCATACATGACAAATCAAAGATGAAATGCACAACAATATGGCTTAAGAGTCCCATGGATCAAAATGGAGAAACCAAAGTTTATACCATGAACTAAATGAGTCCATTTTTTAGGAGCTCATATGCCACAAGCAAGTCGCCGGGAGAAGGCTTTAAGTCAAGGTGCATGTGACGAACGAAATGGTTTCTCTCTTGCCCAAACACAAGAAAATTTTTATGCTCAATTCATTCCATCACATGTTCATACTTTCATGCTTCTTATGTTATTTCTTCTTTTGATTACATCAAATGTCATAATATCTTTCAAAGCATAACATCAAAATCAATCATAATGCATTTTCCAACAATCACAACAATTCATAATCAAGCAATTAAGCGTACACACATAGGTAAGACATTTTGCCCATCTCCACAATAACCAAAAACATATTACCTACCTAATTGCTTGAAATTCCAAGTTCAATTTTGTCTCTCCTCTTGCTCTTACATAGGATTTTCTTGGTTTCCTTCAAGTAGACCAAATTTCCTTTCAAACCAGTGTTCAAATAGAAAATCCATAAAGCTTCAATAATCAAGAATAAATAAAAGAAATTGAGCTTAGACTCAATCTACCTATAGTTTATCAAGGCTAGTAAAACTAAAACCTAGTTTAAACACGAAAATCAAAATGACGCTCTCTTCTTTCTTCCTCTATCTCCAACACAAAACTCATTTCTTTACTTCTTTTTCTACCCAAGCAAGAAGAAAAGATGATAGAAATTACCTAAACAAGTTTATTTTCTCTTCCTTCTTCTTCTTTCTCCTTCTCCACAATTTTCTTCTTCTTTCCTAGGTTCTCCCACGATTTCTTCTTCTTCTTTCTTTCTTTCCCACATTGTTTTGTACTCTCTTTTCTCTTCTTTCTTTCTTATTTCAAGACAACTTTTGTCTTGCCTTTCCAATTTTTCCCTTCTTCGTTTAAGGTAATTCCTATTAGCTCCTTTAGTCTATTAACTACCATATTACACTTCTAACATTTCTATTCTAAATTCTAATTTCTATTTATTCATTGTAACATCCCGGTTCCTGCGGGAAGGGTAAAATAGTACATATGATTGTTCAGTGAGAGGTTAGAAATACGATTACATGTTTATGCATGTGACATATATATATATTGTGAAAAATGAATTTGTTGCACATGGAAATAATTGTACATGCATACATTGACT
>JAOTAX010000004.1:19713261-19724907 GCA_025629825.1 Erythroxylum guanchezii | reverse complement strand
TTTGTGTTTACTTAAAGACTTTAAAGAAATATAATAATCTCAAAACTCTCAACAGTGTTTGTATGATTTAGAAATTGCTTTTTAAGAATTAATTTTAACATATGAAGCCAATAACTATTAGCTTCAAAGAAAGAAACAAAAATATTATGTTGAAATGTAACAACTAATAGTTCAATTTCGTTGGCTGATGGATCATTCAAAACATAAAAATGGACGGCAGACGGGCAGAGCTCTTGAAGACATACGGTGGTGTGCCATTTGTGCTCACTTAAAGACTTTTAAGAAATATCCTTATTTTTTAAAAACAATCCAAAATTGCATGTCCTTATATCAACATATTATCAAAAAATAAAGGACTTACCAAGCAGTACTTGTTTGTTTCTTTATGAGCGAAATAGTTATATATAGAGGTGACAAATGTTGAGCAAATTACCTAAAGAAATCCAGAATGAAGCTTGAAATCATCACAAGAAAAGCAATCAAACCATCATCCTCTACTCCTGAACATCTCCAAACCTTCAAGCTTTCTCTTTGGGACCAACTCTTAGGTCCTATGATCTATGGCATTTCGGTTTTCTTCTACAACTCCAATGTTCGGCACAACGATCAAGATGATGAAACAATTTCAAGGTTTTCCCAAAGGTCTCATTCCCTACAGAAGTCGCTCTCTGACACTTTAACTTACTATTATCCATTAGCTGGGAGGCTCAAAGATGGCTCAACTATTGATTGCAACGACGAAGGAGCTTATTTTGTGGAAGCTCGGATTGGTTGTAAGCTTTCCACCTTCCTTAGCCGCCCTGAAACAAAGCTTCTGAACCTTTTCAATCCCACTCTTGATCGTACCAACTTACCCTCTGATTGTATGTTGGCGATTCAGATTACGCTCTTTGATTGTGGAGGAATGGCTATTTCTACGTGCATTTCTCATAAAATTGCAGATGCATCTTCAATGAGCACATTTGTTAAGAGTTGGACATCAATCATGACTCGTGAAAAAGATAGTGAAGTCGTAGATCCAGTTCCCATATTTTTGGAATCCTCATTCTCACCATCAAAGGATCTATTGAACATGCCTAGAACAACTGGGATGCCTCCTGGAGAATTCGTGACCAAAAGATTTGTTTTCCCTGCTTCAAAGATAGCCCACCTGAAGGAGAATATTAAGAGTTCTGATGCTTCAGGCCAGCAACTACATCTCAGTAGCGTTGACTTAGTGCTGGCAATGATCTTGAAATGTGCAATTTCTGCTTCAAGATCCATCTCCAAGTCCTCAGGGCCATGTTCAGTTTTTCAGTTAGTGAATATGAGAAATCTGCTGCGACCACCGTTGGCAGAAATCACCATTGGGAACATATTTTGGTATGTTATGATTGAATTCGAGGAAAATCAGGTAAAATCTTTGAATGAATTAGCAGGTACGATAAGAAAAAGTTTGCTCCAATTCTTTAATGTTGGGGCCAACTATAGCATCAACGAGAATGGAGAACGACCTACAAAGAGCACTGGAGACAACACATATTGTTGCACAAGCTTTTGTAAGCTTCCACTGTATGAGATGGCCGACTTTGGTTGGGTTAAACCTGCATGGGTGGCTAGTCCTATGATTTATCTTAGGAACGTTATTATGCTGCTCAAAACAAGAGATGGTGATGGTATAGAAGCTTGGATTTCCCTCGATAAAAGAGAGATGGCCCAATTCGAGAACGACCATGAAATTGTAGAATTTACTTCTAGTGACGCAAGCGTTCTTCTCAATTCTTGTCTCTAGTGGTTCATTTGCCGAATCATTCTACTTTCCTTAATTTGTGTTCTATGTTGTTTGTATTTCATTCACCCCTTCTTTCAAGAAATATCCTTGTAATGTTTGCTTGCTTATGTTTGTCATAATAAATTGTCTATAAATTGGTATGGACAACAATTCAAAGCAACAAAACAGCATATGACCTGTTTTCCAACCAGAATCTCAAAGTAAATTGGTACAAACAAGTGTGGTTTAAAAAGCACATCCCAGAAATATCTTTTATAACCTGAATGGGAAAACCTCAGTTCCCTTGCTAAATCAATGGTGTCTTACCTAAATTTGGTTCTTTTCTAAGGGGGCTAAGCTTCTGTACTCTTACATAAGAAGTATGGAGAGAAAAGTGTTAGCTCAAGGATTATGATTAACAATTTTGATGATAACTATATAATATTTCAAAATTTAAATTGGATTTATTTCTTTGTATAATTATCAATCTTATTCTTAAAAGGAAATAAAATCGTAAAAAATACGCTTTCTTTCTTGTAGGAACTTTCATTATGAACTTACCTTATTAGAAATGGTTTATCCGAAAGGATTCTACTAATTATGAAGGTCAAATATTAGCCCCGTGATTATTGGAAGATTTTTGGTAAAGATGACATTGAAGTTATTCAGATTTAAATTCATTCTGTTGACTAAAGATGCAAGTGAAGCAACAGTTAGTTGAAAAAATTGATTATTTAAAAAAGAACAATAACACTTGTGAAGCAACAAACATACTTAGACTTTTGAAATATTTGAGCAGCATCTATATTCTTGAGAGTTATATCATTCTTATTGTGCCTTAGAAAGTGAAATTACTCTATCAAGAGAGAAATTGTTATTTTATTTTTCTGTGAGCTTTTAGAAGCTTGTTATACACTTCGAGTATAGAAAGATGAAGAACCTTAAAAAATATGTACTTGTGAGCTTGAAGAGGCTCGTCAAATTTAATACTCAGATTTTTATAGTGAAGCACTCAAGTTAGATACTTGGGGACTGGACGTAGGCTTGGGAAGAATTGGAGTTTCATACTTACATGTCATTTTTGTGGGGTTATCAGGCACTTAAGACCGAGATGTTACAAGTTATTACAAATGTTGTTTCAAAGGACTCAAAACTGAAAATCTATACAATCCTCATTAAATTTCCAATAGCAGCCCATGGTATTGAAGTACACTTGGGTTCAAAAAGGTTAAATGCAAGCTCTTGAAGTTCTTAAATCCATGAGGCTACTTCTCATAATGGTTGATATTTTGACAGTGGATGTTCACATCATATGACAGGAGAAATGAGCTACTTGACCAATTATCAAAATTATGTGGATGGGCATGTGACTTTTGGTGATGGAAAAAAGGCTTCATAATTTGAAGAGGGACACTCTGCGTGGTTAGGCTGCCACACTTCAAGAACGTGCTTCATGTTGAGTGATTAAAAGTCGATCTAGTAAGTATAAGACAACTTTGTAATGATGGATTATTGGTTCAATTTACAAGTGAAGAGTGTAGGGTACTAATTGAACAAGGAGAATGCCTTGTGAGTGGCAAACGATCAGCAATCAATTGTTATATGTTGCGGGTCACCATTTCTTGTAAATCAGCCTCATATGATGACTATATAAATCTATGACATCAAAAACCTAGCCACGTAAACTATGAGCTAATTAACAAGTTGAGGAAATTCAAAGTTGTGAGATATTTGCCCATAATGAACAAAGAGGATAAGATGATATGCAGTGCATGTCAAATGAGTAAACAGATGAGAGTGCCATATAAAAAGGTTAGACACGTTACATCCTCACATATATTGGAATTAATTCACATAGACTTGGTCGGTCCAACACAACATGCTAACATTGGTAGAATGAGATATTTTTTAACTTGTGTTGATGATTACTCTATATACATTTAGGTATCGTTCTTAAAAGAAAAAATAAGATGCGTTTAAGGCTTTTAGAAGCTTATGTGTGTAGGGCATAAATCTGAAAAAATATGACAGTGTTGAGAATACGATCAAATCACGGAAAGGAATTTGAGAATTCAAGTTTTAACGATTTCTGTGACAAACCTGGTATCATACAAGAATTTTCAGCACCTCAAACTCCACAACAAAATGGAGTTTCAAAAAGAAAGAATCGAACGCTTCAAGAAATGACCAAATCTATATTGAATGGAAGAAAAATATCAATGCGGTTTTAGGCTGAAGCGGTGAATACGACATGCTACATATGTAACGGAGTTCATCTTAAAAGTATCTTGAACAAGATGTCTTATGAACTTTGGAAGGGAAAGAAACCAGATATAGGCTACTTTCATGTATTTGGCAGTAAAGTGAACATTCTTAAAGATCATGAACAACTCAGAAAATTTGAAAGCAAGAGTGATGAAGGAATCTTTCTTAGATACTCAATCTATAGTAAAACATATCGAGTGTTCAACGAAAGAATCAAGAAAGTACTAGAATCTATAAATGTTGTCGTAGATGATGTGTCTTAATTAAACGATAAAGTGGCAGAAGTGAACTTGTAGACCTAGCCTTGCGAACCAGCTCAATCAAGCAACGAGACAAGAAACAAAAACTGCCTAGATTTGCAATTAGTTGTTGCTAATGAAGAAACTGTCCAGATAGAGGAGTTGTCAGTTGTTTCGGATGATGAAACTACCAAAAGACTTGATGCAAAAATAATTCCTTTGAATAAATCAAAATTTGAGTGACCATATGATATGAATATGATTGGAACAAAATGGGTGTTTCATAATAAAACTGATAAAAAAGGCAATGTGACTAGAAATAAAGCAAGGTTAGTGGCTCAAGGTTATTATCAGATTGAAGGAATTGATTTTAATGAAACTTTTGCAACAGTGGCAAGACTTGAGTCGATTAGACTACTTTTGGGGATAATGTTTTTGAAAGGCTTCAAGCTTTATCAAATGGGTGTGAAGAGTGTGTTCTTGAATGGGTTCATACAAGAAGAGGTATATATTAAGCAGCTGAAAGAGTTTATTGATTCAGTCTATGCTGATCACATTTTTAAGTTAAAGAAGGCTCTTTACGGTTTCAAGCAAGCACCAAGGGCTTGGTATGAAAGGCTCACTCACTACTTACTTATGCAAGGGTATGAACGAGGTAATGTTGACAAGACCTTATTTCTTAAAAAATTCAGATCTAATTTGATGACTGCATAAATTTATATGGATGATATTGTGTTTGGTTCCACTCATCCAAAGATGGTGGACGAATTTGTTGAGTTGATGACTTATGAATTTGAGATGAGCATGGTAGGTGAATTGAATTCTTTTTAGGTTTACAAATTAAACAATTGAAGGATGAGATCTTTGTATCACAAACTAAATATGTGAAGAACTTAGTGAAGAAGTTTGGTCTTGAGAATGCAAGGCATGATAGAACTCATATGAGTGTATCTACGAAGTTGAACAAAGATGATAATGGGAAAAGTGTCGATGTACACCTATATAGAAGCATAATTCGAAGCTTACTTTATTTAACTGCAAGTAAACCGGACATTAGTTACAGTGTTGGAGTTTGTGCTTGGTATCAATCTAACACGAAAGAGTCACACTTGACAGCAGTAAAGCGGATTATCAGGTATGTGAGTGGTACTTCTGAGTTTGGTTTATGGTATTCGTCTGATTCTACCTCCTATTTGACTAGGTATAGTGATGCAGATTGGGTTAGAAATTTGGATTACCGGAAAAGCATCTCAGGGGGCTGTTTCTTTCTAGGTAACAATATAATTTTGTGGTATAGTAAAAAGCAAAATTCCACCTCCTTGTCAACTGTATAAGCTGAATACATAACTACCAATAGTTATTGTTCACAACTTCTATGGATGAAACAGATGCTAGAGGATTATCGAATGAATCAAGATGTGTTGACAATTTTATGTGATGACAAAAGTGCCTGATAACAAGAGTGTTATGAATATCTCAAAGAATCCGATTCAGAATTTGAGAACGAAACACATCGACCTAAAGTATCATTTTATAAGAGAGCTTATGGAGACAAAAGTTGTAGTTTTTTCCTATATAAAAACCGAGAAGCAATCGGCCGACATTTTTATAAAACCTCTTGATTCAATCAGGTTCGAATTTCTTCAAGGGGCTTTGGGATTATGAGTTATGCAGTTTTAATGTACTGATGTTTTCTTTTAATTTTTTTATTAAAAAAAGGTGGGAAATTAAAAAGACAAAATCCCTAATTGCTTCTTTCTTTTTTAGATTGTCGCTAAGCCCTTCTTTCCCTCCTCTTTTCTTTTGTTTGAAATTTCTCTCTTCCCTTGGTTTGGGTCTCCCTCTCACGTGTATTTGGGGTCTCTCTCTCTATATTGTTCTTCTCTCCTAGCTCTATCTCTCTGGAATCCCTCTCCGCCGATGCTACACACTTCATTTTTGAAAAAACCCGAAGGAGTTTAATTATTTCGCAAACTTCTTTAGTGCCAACAAAATAAAAACAAGCAAAACTAAAATAATAAAAACATCAAAAATTTGGTAACGCAGTTCGGCACACCTTGTCTACATCTGCGGGGCCCTCGCTCAGCTTAATCACTTTTACTGAAGTACAATAGATTTACCCAAGACTTTACTGAGCTGACATCATTCAACCCTTGATACTATCTCTCAACCTCACTTTCTGTGAAAGAATTTCACATCCAATAGTACGACCACCTCGTACTAACCTCAATAGAGGATTTTTCACACACTGTTTACTAATAAAGACAATTAATCGAACAACTCAAGTGATTAAAATAAATAGAAACAAAAATGATAATACTTGAGATAGAAAAGAAGACAACATCCCAATCGATTCCGCTTCTCCGTAATAGATCAGAAAATTGTCACCACAAAATATAAACGTTTTTCTCCCGAAATGTTATAAGCATCAAAGGCCAAGGTTGTCCGGTTTTCTCGCTGCTGCAAAGTAGACCATAGAATCTTGTTCACTACACTGGGAATTATCCACACCAATGCCACACAAGCACCAAAAAAGCTAAATCGTAAATCAGTTACTATAGCCACCGCAACTCCAATGGACACCGGCAATAAAAAGAACAACAATGGAAGTAGCGCACAAGAGTTGTCCAAGGTGACTCACGCAACTCCACTTACTGCTCAAAGGTTTTATTCAATACAAAAAACCTTTAACTCACTTCCCAACCTTTTACGAAACCCACGGTGTATATATATATATCAAGACATAACACCCACTCCACTGTTTCCCACTCACGCAAGATTTACTTCTACAGCCAATGGAAGATGTAACTCACAAAACAAAAGAGATCCATGTATATTTAACGCACAAGACAAAAAAAGAACAACTCTTGGAAATCAAAAGTTAATCCACGGTGTTTTTAAACCCAAAACATGTGCACCACATCAGCTGCGTTTTATCCCATGCATAATTAACGCCCACTGCACACTAGCTCAATCACTTCACCGTAGCTTGTCCCCACACACTTCACTTCTATGACACACACTGACATCAATAGATATCAACAACGTGAGCCACAAGATGGAGCAAACACCCAAAGAGCAAGGACAATGCTAGAGACACACACGCAGTGTATTTCCCAATAAAGAATTAACGCACACCACTGCTCCATATAATTGCAAGACAACTTACTTTATCTTATATCCCCAAAAATCATACAGCCAAACTAGACTTCTTTTCCACTCTTTACATTATCCAACAACAACGTGATGCACTTATACTTCTATTTAAGATAGACTTCTTTCACATATGAACTATTATCCAAAAATCCAATTCAAATAAAAAATATCACATAGCTACACCTCATCTTAATTTGAATTTTAAGATTTGCAATATCTTGAAGATCTAATAATCAAAAATTCCAAAATTAAATAATAAGATATATAATAAATATCTTAACAATCTCCCCCTTTTTGGCATTTTTGTCAAAAATAAGAAACTCCCCCTTAAACCAACATCAAGTTCCAAAGAGCAATAATGAAAAATCATCCAAATTTCTCCCATTTGGAACAAAAAGATGCCAAAAAGTTAGATGAATAGTCAAACATATACCTTGAAATCTCCCCTTGAATGGAATATTCACCATAAACAATCTGATGTCTCCCCTTTGGGACAAAACAATATCAAAACGCATAATTATACCAACGGAAGAATTATAAGCACACCAAGAAGACAAATTACCACCAATCAAAATACTGAGAGATATGCCCGAAAGAGAGAGATACCCGAGAGAGATCCATACAAATGAGAGAGCTTAAGAGTCTTCGGTAGAGCCAAATAGAAGTCACTAAGCAAACTACTAAAAGATGAGACGTCAATAGCAACATAAAACTAAAGAACAAAAAAAATATTTCTTTTTTTTGTTTTGTCTTTTTTTTTGTTTTGTTTTTCTTAACAACATAAAAAATATTTCAAAAATGTAAAGCACACTGTCCATGTGCCCCTCGAAGAATCTCAAACCTAGGCTTACTCTTTGGCTTGAATGAAGATGTATAACATGAGTAGCCTGCAAGTTCTCGATAATCAACCCTTTTTCTTTCTCTTGTTTTTCTTCTTTCGCTCACATCTCCAATAACATTTTCTGCTGGATGATTTCTTCAGATTCGAGATTAAGAACCTCTGTTCAAATTAACTGCCATTGTTTCGGTTGGCTCATCATCCAAAGTAACTGAAAGTTCTTCAGTTCGTGCAGTTACTTTCTTAGCAATAACTAACTGCAAATAAGTTTTTTTGCAGTTACTTCCTCAACAGTAACTAACTGTAAATCTGGGCATTTTCTTGTTTTTCCTTCACTACGTTTTTGTGCTTGTACTTGACCCTTTCTAATCCAAGCTTACTTCGATACCATGAGATGTTGCTGGAAATTTAATGGAGAGTGTCTAGATTTTCGGTTTTGTCTTCTTTGAAACATTTATAGTAACTGATAACATCTTAGCCTTATATGTCCAATGACTGTACAAAAATGACATGTGGGTATAAATCTTTGATTTTTTCTTGACGTTTCTTCTTCTCGGACAGATTTGGATATGTCATCTTTCTTCTCATTCACTTTAGAGTATTCACCTTTATAGCCAATGCCTTGAAGATCTCCTTCAAATTTACCAATTTTCAACATCTTTTCTAGCTTTTTCGTGCCTCCATTCAACATCCTCAATCGCTTTTCAGTACTTATCAATTTCATTCTAGCTTCACCAAGCTCATCCGACGTCAACATCAGCTTCTTTTTTAACTCTTTTATAGTGTTCTTCATGTAAAGATTCTCTTCCTTCAATCTTTCATTCTTGCGATATGTTTTCTCCCATTATCATATATAGTTTTGTAATCCTCGTAAATATTCTCTTTTTTATCATCTACGCCACTTTCGTCGCTGTCATAATCTGATATTGGATCTTGAGCTAGATTGTTTTCGAAATTTTCTGATTTTTCCTCTTTTCGACCTTCTGTTACTTCCTTCTCAGTTACTGTTAAGCAAGTAACTGGACTTTTGCTATGTAGGGTAGCCAACACAACACCATTAGCTATTTATTCTTCACTACCATATTCACTCTCGGTGCTTGTGAAGGACTTTCCTTTTTTCTTCTTCACAATGTTGGCACATTCGGATTGAATGTGTCTGAAACCTTGACACTCATGACATTGAATTCTCTTTTCCTTCCATTCACCCTTTTGTGTCTTGATTTGTTGTCTTGAATTGTTACTCGATGAATTTCCGCCATATTGTCTAAAGTTAGAGCTGTCCTTCTTCATTCTTTTTAGCCATTTACCAAAATTTCGTGTGAGTAGTACCAAGTCTTTGTTTTCATCTGATTCATCTTCCGCATCACTCACACTTTTTCCAGTTTTTACTTGTAGCGCCTCTCTTGTAGCCATGTTCATGAAACTAGGATCTGCATCAACTTGCTACTAAGTTCTAAATCGGTGATCTCTCTCTGATATCAATTGAAAAAAACCGAAGGAGGTTAATTATTTTGCAAACTTCTTTGGCACCAACAAAATCAAAATAAGCAAAACTAAAATAATAAAAACATCAGAAATTTGATAACGCAATTCAGCACACCTTGCCTACATCTGCGAGGTCCTCACCCAGCTTAATCACTTTCATTGAAGTACAATAGATTTACCCAAGGCTTTACTGAGCCGATACTACTCAACCCTTGATACTATCTCTCAACCTCACTTCCCGTGAAAGAATTTCACACCCAATAGTACGACCACCTCGTACTAACCTCAACAGAGAATTTTTCACACACTGTTTATTAATAAAGACAATTAATCGAACAACTCAAGTGATTAAAATAAATAGAAACAAAAATGATCATACTTGAGATAGAAAAGAAGACAACTTCCCAATCGATTCAGCTTCTCCGTAATAGATCAGAAATTTGTCACCACAAAATATAAACGTTTTTCTGTCGAAACGTTATAAGCATCAAAGGCCAGGGTTGTCTGGTTTTCTCGCTACTGCAAAGTAGACTATAGAATCTTGTTCACTGCACTGGGAATTATCCACACCAATGCCATAAAAGCACTAAAGAAGCTAAACCATAAATCAGTTACTGTAGCCACCGCAACTCCAATGGACGCCGGCAATAAAAAGAACATCAATGGAAGTAGGGCACAAGAGTTGTCCAAGGTGACTCACGCAACTCGACTTACTGCTCCAAAGTTTTATTCAATACAAAAAACCTTTAACTCACTTCCTAGCCTTTTACGAAACCCACGGTGTATATATATATCAAGACATAACACCCACTCCACTGTTTCCCACTCATGCAAGATTCACTTCTACAGCCAATGGAAGATGTAACTCACAAAACAAAAGAGATCCATGTATATTTAACGCACAAGACAAAAAAAGAACAACTCTTGGAAATCAAAAATTAACCCACGGTGTTTTTAAACCCATAACATGTGCACCACATCAGCTGCGTTTTATCCCATGTATAATTAACTCCCATTGCACACTAGCTCAATCACTTTACCGTAGCTTGTCCCCACACACTTCACTTCTATGACACACACTGTCATCAATAGATATCAACAGCATGAGCCACAAGATGGAGCAAACACCCAAAGAGCAAGGACAATGCTAGAGACACATACGCACTGTATTTCCCAATAAAGAATTAACGCACACCACTGCTCCATATAATTGCAAGACAACTTCCTTTATCTTATATCCCAAAAAATTATACAACCAAACTAGACTTCTTTTCCACTCTTCGCATTATCCAACAACAACGTGATGCACTTATACTTCTATTTAAGATAGACTTCTTTCACATATGAACTATTATCCAAAAATCCAATTCAAATAAAAAATATCACATAGCTACACCCAATGTTGAGAAAACCGGACCGGACCGGCCGGTCCGACCGGAAAGAGTCTGAACCGGCCATGTGTCTAGTTCGGTTTAAGTGAATAACCCCTGAGTATAAAAACCGGTCAGTTTATCAGAGAACCGGCCGGTTTTCTAAGGAACCGGTTATCAAATAAACGGATTAAAACCTACATCGTCTTCTCTCTGATCGCGCCGCTTCTCTTTTCTGTCTTCTCTCTTCTCTCTTCTAAGATGACTCCATGGAGGCTGATAAGTCCTCTCACATGACACTTACCATCTCCGTTGCGTGTGTGTGTGTGTGTCTGACACTTACCATCTCCTTCGGCTTCCTCGATGTCCACTTTAACAACTTAAGTTAAACATGAGCATGGGCCTTGATCTCGAGTCGTTGTCCGAGGCAACCTCCGGAGCTGTCGGTGCTCTTGTTAGTACCACCATACTTTACCCTCTTGATACCTGCAAGACCAGGTACCAAGCTGAAGTTAGAGCCCGTCATCAACGCAAGTACAGGTA
>JAOTAX010000004.1:19680426-19697481 GCA_025629825.1 Erythroxylum guanchezii | reverse complement strand
ACACTAATAGTCTAATACACGGCAAATCCAAACCATTCCCAATCCACAACAAAAATAAAAATTCCATTTACCAGTCACAAACACACACCCAAAAATTTCCAACACTTCGGGTCACTGCCCACTGGGTCGGTGTTCGGGTCACTGGGCCGGCGGTGCTGCGAGCCGAGGAGGGAAGGCGGTGTTGCGACTTGCGAGTCGAGGAAGCTGGGGAAGGTGGCGACGAGGAGGGAAGGCGGCGACAAACCACCGATGACGACGAGGAGGATTGGAGACTAACCACCGGTGGAAGACGAAGGAGGACGATTGGAGAGTGTAGACCACGTTGACCGCGAGGAGGGGACGGCGAGGAGACGGTGGCGAGACGAGATCCTCGAGGAGGGGACGGCGAGGAGCGACGACGAGGAGAGGAGAGGAAGGAGAAACCGAAGCAAAATATCCAGATCTAGAAACTCGGGGAGGAGGGGTAGTCGGGTAGATAAAATTAGGTTAATTTTTTTTTTCAATTTAGTCCCTCCAAATTTTTAAATTTACGGAATGGTCTCGATATATACCGGTGTTGGCGGTACCGGCTGGTACCGACCGGAATTTATACCCGGAACCCAGATGACCGTTCCGGCCGGCCGGAACGGTACGAGATTCAAAACTTTGGTCACAATCGTGCAATTCCTAATTTCAGCGACTCCACAGATAACTCTTCATTGTCACAATTGTGCTCGAATTTCTCCTCTAGCATGATCGTGCGACTCTGGATAACTCTTTATTATCACGATCGTGCAATTCATAATTTTTCCTCTCGGTCACGATCATGCGACTCCACAAAGGGTTTCTCTATCATGATCGTTTGCACCGTCTGCATTATCGTGACAGATGATATTCTGCAGGTGCATACGAAACTGCAGATTTTTGTCTCTTCTTCCTCTCTTTTGCTAAATCCAACATTTCTAACTTATGTCTATTATTTTCTCTTCATTTCGACTTCCATTCAGCTCAACTCATTCACAAACAAATCAAAATCTATGATTAATCACAACATCAAAAACCAAACTATTCATTTATGCATATTCAACAAGCTTTCCTTATATTTTCTGTATTTTTCATCTTCCTCAACACCTTCATTTCATCTCTATCTTCTCATTTTAATTTTTTTCTCATATCACGACATCCCCTTACATCTTTTTTTTAACTCTAAACCCATTTTAGTTCATTCCTAAAACATTCAACGAGATTAACGCAAGCACAGTGAAAACAGAGCATACGCATATCAACTTTCATAAATTTTTTCTGCACTCTTTTATACACGTTTTAAATGATCTTTCTAACTAAAAAAAATCACTTCAACATCTTATGAACATTTAATCATCAAATATGCAAAAGCAAGACATGGAGCACCCCCAAAATCCTTACTCACGTTTCAGCAAATATATATCCTCATATTATAAACACTTAACTGTTAACTAACATGATGCATGTTTCATACGATACTTGTTTAAAACTCGAAACTCTTCAACCACCATTTTGCAAAACATGCTAGGAAGCTTTATTTTATCTGCTAACTACTTGTCATCAATCTTAATGCTCCAACTCTAGTTATGCACCACTGTGCATGACTATCATTTAATAAGTTAAATGCTAGTTTAGTCACGAGGTGATTAATTAAGTCACCCCGTGACACTAATGCTAGTCGTTCACCTTTTAGCTTTCCAGCTCTCAGTACATTATCCTTGATTGGTTCCCCACTTTCAGATGCTGGGCTTCAATCATTTATCTTTTCTGCCCCTGCTTTACAATCTATAAACTTGTGTCAATGCTTTCTTCTTACGTCTGCTAACATTAACACTTTGATGATTGCCCAAGGATTGATGCCTCAACTATATTGCCAACACTAAAGAAGCTGGAATGTTTGGAAGTACTGTCATTGGATAGAATCGGAGATGTTTCTGATAAGTTTGTTCGGGTGCCCTTTATAGTCATCGGGTGATCTTGACAGAGAGGGAATAACGGGAGTTGTATGATCATGCTCATGCACTATAATGATAGAGAGGAAAAAGCAGGAGTTGCACGATCGTAATAGAGATAAAACATTCGATTATTGTAAGTAAATTTCCCAAGGAAATACAATGGCTATATTGTTGTAAAAGAGAAGTAAAATAACCAGAAATACCTTTCATTAAGTAAATTTCTCATAGTCCCCTCAATTACATGGCTTCGTGATAAATTCATCCACAAAATATACAAAAATATCTGATAAAATGTACACATTGAGCATAGGGAAAAGGACCTGAGACCAAGTCATCAACACATACTACACCTATCTTCTATTAAGAAGACATCATAAAATCCAACATATTCTTTCGAATATTTATTGGTGAACCAAGTAATGCCCTAACTTCATCAGGCCTACGAATAAGGGAAAGATAACTTTCATACAATTTTGATCCTTCTAGTCCCAACTCTACCAAATGATTATAAAGTTCTGCTTTTAAAATGGGAAGTGGTTTAACTAACAGTGAAGTATATTTTATATAGCTTCTGCAACTGTCTGAAGGTCATCTTTGATTACATCTTCACCATCATCTGCCTTGTTTTTCCTTTTTCGTGATGTTCCTAGGCTTGCATTTTGTGAATGAGCTGGCATTCCTATTGGAGATTCAATGTGATCACCATCTATTGTTACATTGTCTTCAAAACTTAATTCATTGTGAGTCCAAATGTCATCATTTTGATCCATGGTGTTGGAAAACCAACTATCGATATACATGGTGCGCCTTCTTATCTCCTGTGTTGTTTCAGCATGCTCGCCAGTTGCTCGATCATGTCCATAAATCTCTACCATCTTCTCGTAGTTATGAAAAGGTTTCTGTCTCCACTCAGCAGCTTCTGGTTTAGCCTGTTACACTTATTAACGAATTAACCAAATCACAACATATATCATATTTTCTTCCAACAAAATAATAAACAAGTTCTCCTGGATCAAGGCCTCCCACACTTCTGGCTCAACAGTCCACATATTTGTTAATGGACTCCATGCAAATCCATTACCTCTATTTGAAAATAAATCAAAACACTTACTCCACTTGTTCTGATTTTTTATTTTTTCCTTTTTGATTGCTTTATCTGGAAAATTTTCCTTTAGTTCAGCTTCAATTGTATCAAGTGCATACGTAGTGAAAGTCCACCAACACAATTGGCTTGTCGATGCTGGCACAAGTATGCGTCAACCAAAGCATCATCTATAGCTTGATTCCAAAAGCACGACTCTCTTTGGGGTGGAATTTTGTATGTTACAAATTTAACAACAAAATCTGAAATTTATATCAAAAGCATACACAATATTGAAGCTTCAAAATTTTCCAAATAATATAAAAAACCAGAATAATGAATAAGCATTGCAAAGACACAATTAGATGTGACAACATTAACATAATAGTTCAGCTTCAATTGTATCAAGTGCATGCGTAGTGAAGGTCCCACCAACACTTTTGCCTAGTCAATGCTGGTACAAGTATGCATCAACCAAAGCATCATCTATAGCTTGATTCTAAAAGCACGACTCTCTTTGGGGTGGCATTTTGTATGTTACAAATTTAACAACAAAATCTAAAATTTATATCAAAAGCATACACAATATTGAAGCTTCAAAATTTTCCAAATAATATAAAAGACCAGAATAATGAATAAGTATTACAAAGACACAATTGGATGTGAAAACATTAACAACACTAATAAATAATGTCATATTTAGATACAAGTAGCCAATACATATTTTTAAAGCAATATAAAATCATGGAAAACATAAATTAATTGCGATGGGGCAATATCTATCCAAAAGTATAATTAGCCCATATATGAGCAGCCATGTTATCTCTTATAATTTCTCCACTGTGTGCATCATCTTCGTCGTCATTTTCATACCCATCTTGGTTATCATTTTCCCCTCCATCATACTCTCCATTAAGAAATGGATCATCCAGATCTGCACCAATCAAGAAATTGTGCAGAATGACACAAGCCATAATAATTTTTTTTGAGTTTGAATGCCATATCATGGTTCTGTGGTGGATGCTATAATCGGGAACTATTTTTTCAACACACCAAATGCCCTTTCGATAATGTTACGCAATGATGAATGTCGATGATTGAATAATTCACGAGCATTTAGTGGAGGATTCCTTGAATATTCTTTCAAGTGATATCGTTCCCCTGTATACGGTGTAATAAGTCCACTTCTCAACATGAATCCAACATCAACAAGATAGTATTTTTCCTAGCATGAATAAAACTATGGCAAAATGTAATTTATGACATTTATTAGTTAATAAAGTTTGAGTCCTATTTTTACCTTGGGAAATTTTAAGTAAGAACTGCTTGGTTAGTGCACTTTTCATAATCCGTGAATCGGATACTGTTCCTTCGCACCCAGCCAATACATACGTGAACTTTATATCAAAAGAACAAGCACACAACACATTTTGTGTTGGATAATCCTTTCTCTCACAAAATCTAGGAGCATCTCGAGCAAGTACTTCGCACGAATATGTGTACAATCAATTGCACCAACACAATCCTGACATTGAAGTATATTATTCTCAAATATTATGTGTGTTTAATATAATTATACTAAGTTAAGAAAAGAAAATCACCTTAAAAAATGGGCAGAATTTACTACTGTTCAATTTTTTCGATGGGGTTTCTAATATGTCAAGTTGTCTTAGAAACATATCCTCTAGTTGTATAACTACTTTCAAAACGCTATGAAAATGACGGCTTACAGTTTCTCTAGATTGACTCCAAAAGAACGCAATCTCCCGATTGGTAACGTTCTGCCCTAATATGTATAGAAACTTCACTACTTGTTCTTCAATAGTTGCAGGTACAATGGGTCGAAGCACACCTTTTCCAGCTAATAAATCATATAATTCGCCAAATGGTTTAGGCTGTATTCTAATTATATTTCTCCCATTGGAATGAAATAAAATTCTTCGTATGATACTCTCCCTTGATTGCAATCTCTTCGATAGTGTAAGCATTTGAAGTTTGTCGTTGGCACATCTCTTACGTAACACCCGCCAATAGATCACAAGACAAGTAACATGAACAGGCGCTAATTGATGTATACGGATCAATTTTCCTTTTTGATTATTCATTCGATTGCCTTCATCGTTCATGTATAAAAAATAAAATTAGGAGTAGTTTTTAGATTGTGAAAATCAAAATATAACAAATTTGACATAGATATGTCCATTTATACATGGTGTTATAAAAGCAACAAGAAGCAACGTAAAAGGGAAGCTTTATCTAAATCATTTCCCCACTGAAGTTTCAAGCAAAGTAATAGGAAAACAAAGACAAAAAAGACAACGACAATTGAAAAATACCCCAAATTCAGACAACACAACATATAAAATGAGTCATATAAGGTAAAATGAGTGGATTGCAAGAGTATACAACAGCATTGACCTATATGTATGTGCCTTTCAAATTAAATAATAAATATTTTTAGCAGCTCAACCTATAACAACTCAACTCATAATAGATAATGTTCACTTCGGTGTAAAGTGAACAATGGGTAAACCCATATGTAAAGTGAACCAAAAAAGAGTACAAATCTCCTAACCCAAAACAAAACGCATCTAATAATAAAAGCAACAGACATATATTGTTCAAAAAAAATTAAACAATGAATAGAAATAGGATAAAAAGAAGGTTTCAACAAAGAGGAAGACTTATCCGTGACCAAGTCTTCCAGCTCCTCTTCTGCTTTCCCGCCAATAAACAACACGAGAAGAATGAGAAGTGGTAGAACACGGAATACGAAAAGAGAAGTCTGGAAATGATAAGCTTGTGTGCAGTAATAAATGAGTTTGGGTAGGGTTAGAAGAAATAATTGGTAAGAAGAATTATTGAGGGTATATTAGGTAGAATGTATTTAACCACTACAAGAAAACAGGACAATCTGTGACGATTAAAAAACGTGACAAAATCTTAAAAAACGTGACAGAATATAATTTGCTATGTGTTAGAGACCACCTGCTCTAACAATACTTCCACACAATTAACAGAGACCTGCACTTCAATATCAACATACAGCAACAATGGAACAGGCACAAAAATGAACTAGAGATGATTGCTATCCGAAGCTATTATTCCGTAGCTAGACTTAGAGGGCTAGCTGAACCTCCATACAATTACCAATCATATCATCATAACCGAATGCCCATCATTCCCCCCTTTAACAAACTTATATTCCTTCCTTCTAACTAACTCCCCCGACTCCTCTCTCTCTCTCCCCACTTATTCTCATAACCCTTCACATATTCCCTGAATTGCCCCCCTCGTATTCCACCTCTTCTTGCTATATTTCTACTGGAACCTAGTCTCAACAATACCCCACCCCGAAGAACCCACCTTGTCCTCAAGGTGGAAGGAAGGAAATTGATTTTTGATGAAATCAAACTTCTCCCATGTGGCCTCAAAATCTGGTAAATCTTTCCACCGGATTAAGACTTCCAATTCCCCATTAATTCTTCTGCGCACTCCCATTAATGCTGCTGGTTCCACCTTCAGCTGCATGTCTTCTTCCAAAAAAGTAGGCAAGGGCTGAGATTGTGCAATAGGAGTAATGGCTCTCTTTAGTTGAGAGACATGAAAGATATCATGAATCTTTGCAGTGGATGGAAGCTGCACTTGGTAAGCTGCTTCTCCAATCTTGGCTGTAATGGGGTAAGGACCATAGTACCTTAGGCTGAGCTTCTCATTACCTTTGACAACCAGTGATTTAAATCTGTAGGGTTGCAATTTTAAATAAACCATATCACCTAACTCAAAACTCATCAGTTTTCTTTTGGAATCAGCATACTTCTTCATCTGCTGTTGTGCTTTCAACAGTTGAACTTGCAGCTCCTCCAGCATTTTATTCCTGTCCACTAGTTATTGGTTGATGTCCTCCACGAAAGATCTCTCATCCGTATACTTGAAGAGAGTTGGTGGTTCTCTCCTATAAAGGGCCTTAAATGGAGTCATACCAATTGCACTACTGTAGGTAGTATTGAACCAATATTCGGCCCAATTCAACCATTTAGGCCACTCCTTAGGATGATCACTCACACAGCATCTTAAATAAGTCTCCAAACATCTGTTCACAACTTCTGTTTGCCCATCCGTCTGTGGGTGATAAGCTAAACTCATATGTAGAGTGGTACCGGATTGTTTGAACAATTCTTACCAAAAAGTACTCATGAACAGCCTGTCCCTATATGATACAATGACCCTGGGAAATCCATGGAGTCTCACTACTTTAATAAAAATAGCAGCCACCTGTTTTGCAGTATAGGGATGTTTGAGGGATAGGAAGTGACTGAATTTTGTCAACCTATCCATTGTGACAAAAATAGTATCTACACCCAATGCTTTAGGCAATCCACCTATGAAGTCTATAGAAATATCTTCCCATACCTGAGTAGGGATAGGTAAAGGCTGAAGAAGGTCAGCAGGCTGAAGAAGGTCAGCAGGCTTTAGGGCTGAGTACTTGTTTTTTCTAACACACATCACAACACGTGATGAATTGCTTCACATCAGACTTCATACCTTTCCAATAAACCACATTAGCTAACCTCTTATAAGTTCTGAAATACCCTGAATGTCCTCCTGCTGGGGTTGAGTGGAACTCACTAATTAACTTCTGTATATGAGGTCCCTCTACAGGTAGCACCAATCTATTTTCATAGAGGAGCCTCGACCCTATCAACTTGAATGGAGGGTGACTATCCGGATGCAATGACAAATCTTGTATAAGCTCTCTTAGCTTAGGATCTTGTTGAACCATATCTTCTAATTGATTCAACTCATCATGATACCCCATACTCAATGCCTTGTACTCATGTTCAGCCCTTTTTGACAATCAGCTACTCTATTTTCTGCCCCAGGTTTGTAGATTATATCAAATTGGAACCCTAACAACTTAGTAACCCATTTCTGCTGCTCTTCCCCCAATAACCGTTGATCATTCAAAAAATGCAAACTTTTTTGGTCTGTCCGTATGGTGAAGTGTCTTCCCAGCAAATAGTGTCTCCATTTCTATACCCACACAATAGCCATCAATTCCCTTTCATAGACAGGTTTTAGCTGATTTCTGGCTGATAATCCTTGGCTCAAGTAAGCCACTGGTTTGCCTTCCTGCATCAACACTGCTCCTATGCCCACACCCGATGCATCAGTCTCCACTACAAAAGGTTTAGAGAAATCCGGTAATGATAGGACAGGTGTGGTAGTCAACACATGTTTGAGTGCTTCAAATGCCTTCTGTGCTAAGTTATCCCACTGAAACTTGTCCTTACATAACAGATTTTTGAGCGGCTTTGCTAGACTCCCATACCCTTTGACAAATCTCCTGTAGTAACCTGATAATCCCAAGAACCCCCTCAATGCCTTAACATCTTTTGGAATTGGCCAATTGCAGCAATTTTGGTAGGGTCTACGGATACTCCTTCCGCTGATATATAGTGTCCCAAATACTCTAGCTTATACTGCCCAAAATTGCACTTCTTCAAGTTAGCCACTAATTGGTTATCAACTAGTATCTGGAGCACCATTCGGAGGTGAGTCAGATGTTCTTCTAGACTACCACTATACACCAGTATATCATCAAAAAAAACTAAGATGAATTTTCTACGATGAGGTTTAAATATCTCATGCATAAGAGACTGAAAAGTTGCAGGAGCATTCATGAGTCCGAAAGGTATTACCTTGAACTCATAGTGCCCTTTATGAGTTCGGAATGCTGTCTTAGCTATGTCTTCCTCTTTCACTCTGATTTGATGGTAACCCGACTTCAAGTCAATTTTGGATCCTCCCAATTCATCAAAAATTTCATCAATGCAAGGGATTGGGTACTTATCAGGTATTGTTATCTTGTTCAAAGCTCTATAATCTACACATAATCTCCATCCACCATCCTTCTTCTTTACTAATAATACTGGACTAGAATAAGGACTGTTGCTCGGTCTTATAATTCTAGAGGCTAACATATCCTTCACTAATTTCTCAATTTCATTCTTCTAATAATATGGATACCTGTAAGGTCGGATATTAGGTGGTTTGGAACCCGGTTCCAGTTGAATCACATGGTCAGTGGCCCTGGTAGGTGGTAGTTTCGGGACAGGATCAAAGACACTCTTAAACTCCTGCAGTACCCTCTTAATTTCTTCCCCGGCTGGAGAATCCGACTGACATTGACTCTGTAGCATGTCCATCGTGGTCACCTTCCCTTCTACTCCCATTACTACATTCAACCATTCCTACCCTCCATACTCCAGTAGAAAACCTTCTACTCCGTGCTGTAAAAGCTTAACAACGGTTTTGAGGGATGTCACAGTAGCTTTCGACACAGTTTTCCCATAAAGTTTGATTTTCTGTCCACCATGGCTGAACTTCATCACCTGCTTCTTCCAGTTGAGCAGAATGTCTCCTAGTGTTTCCAGCCATGCAACTCCAAGAATCACGTCAACACTCTGCATTTCAAAAGGCAAAAAATCCTGCTTCACTTTCATACCTTGTATCTGGAGCTCTAACCCCTTGCAAATCCCCACACTCTGCACTCGGCAGTCATTACCTAATCTAACTCGGAAAGGACTCGTGGGACTCACTTCCACCTTCAAGTCTTCGACTAACCCTCTTCTGATGAAGTTGTGAGACGCTCCACTATCCACCAAAATTACTACCTCCGTCTCTGCAATGGTTCCTCTTAGCTTTAGGGTTTGTGGCCCCACTATTCCCCTAAAGGAAGTAGCCGACAACTCCAACTCCAGCTCTGGTAAAGTTTGAGTAGCTTCTTCGGTCACATTCGGTTGGAGACACAATACCTGGTTGACCAGTTCAACCTCTTCTTCCTGTAGCTCCACCGGTTGTTCTTCATCAGCTAAGAGCATGTGAAATTGCTTCTCCCCACACACATGCCCTAGCGTATACTTCCCATCACAACGATAGCACAACCCTTGCTACCTCTTACGTTGTAACTCTTTGGCCGTTAATCGCTTGAAAGGAAAAGATTGTTCTCTCCTGAAGACCCTTCGTCCCTCGCTAGTTGAACCAGTTCCCCATTTATCTGGTGATCTGCTTGGTACTGGAACGGTTCTGGTGTTGGAACTTACCACCGGAGTCGGTGCCTTCCCTTTATCGGTGAACCTGCGATTAGGGGTCCAAGAGGTGTTGGTCGGGTTAGGGCTAGCTGGCGGGGCTACCCTCACGCCCCAACTGTGAGAACCCGACGCTCCCATTCCTCCTAACAACTTCGGGTTTCTATTACCCCTAGAGGACTGTTCTAACAAGGCCTAGTTTCGGCCTTCTGTCATCTGGGCTAGCTCCATCAACTGGACCAATGACTAGGGTTGTACCATCAAGACCTCCGCCCTTATATCCTCCTTCAAACCATTCACGTACGCCGTCGTCACCACCTTTACCGATACCTCCCTCAACATCGACGTGATGACTTCAAACCTCTGGTTGTAATCGGCCACCGTTCCTGTCTGCTGGATCTTCAACAACTCCGCTAGTGGATTTCCCACTTTTGTGTCGCCAAATCTTCTGACTACCGCGCTCTTAAACGTCTGCCACTCCACTATTGGCGACCAATTTTGTCTCCACTGATACCAACTTAGGGCATCTCCTTCCATGCAAACTGCAGCTGCCTGTAATCACCGATCTGGTGAAACGCCATTCAACTCAAAATACCGCTCCACTCGAAAGACCCAGCCAAACGGGTCCTCTCCGTAGAACAGAGGAATTTCAAGTTTCCGGTGACTCTTTTCCCGTCGTATCGGTTCAGTTTGAATCGATGTCTCTCCCTCGAATTTTTGTTCAGAAATTTCTTCTACTTCCCCGACAACTTCCTTAACTTTCCCCTTATTTTATGTCTTTCTTAACATTTCGTAGATGGATGCTATGTCTCCTGCCATCTTATCAAACTTCGCCTCCACCTCGGCAATATCTTCAACTATCCTCAACATTTCTTTTTCTACATTATCGATTCTAGCCTCCATTCTTGTAAATACCATCCCCGATCTCACTCTCGCTCTGATACCAGTTTGTTAAAGACCACCTGCTCTAACAGTACTTCCACACAATTAACAGAGACCTGCACTTCAATATCAACACACAGCAACAATGGAACAGGCACAAAAATGAACTAGAAATGATTGCTATCCAAAGCTATTATTCCTTAGCTAGACTTAAAGGGCTAGCTAAACCTCCATACAATTGCCAATCACATTATCATAACCGAATGCCCATCGTTCCCCCCTTAACAAACTTATATTCCTTCCTTCTAACTAACTCCCCCGACTCCTCTCTCTCTCTCCCCACTTATTCTCATAACCCTTCACATATTCCCTGAATTGCCCCCACTCGTATTCCCCCTCTTCTTGCTATATTTCTACTGGAACCTAATCTCAACACGATTTTTTAAAAAATATCACAAAATATGTCATGAAATGTGGTGTAGATAAAAAGTTTCTGCGACATTTTCCATAAAACGTCATGAAAAACACGAATATTCCGCAACATTTTAAAAAACATCATGAAAAGATTGGATATTTCGTGACATTTTTGAAAACGTTGCAGAAAGTCACATTCCGTGATGTTTTTATAAATACGTCACAGACTTGAGTGTATTAAATGCACCTTTTAATTGAACATATCCCATTGATAAATATAAGTATTCTAACCAAAAATTTAACCATAGCACTATTTGGACCTAAGTGTCTTGATTGCTCAAAATGTTCCAAAAGTAAAGAATGTAAGGTGAAAACAAAAGTCTGAAATATAAAACTTAGGCAACACTAGCTCCCTCGCCCTTCCTTTAGATCTTCTTCATGTAAGCTAATAAATGTCCACTGCCAAATTGTTCTTCAATATGTGAGTCAAGTTTGCGAGTTTGTTGCCTCTTCTCCAATTTCCTCATGGCATGATTACTTTTCTTCGCTTCCTCAGTTGTAGCTTCTCCTTCCTACCGACCAAAACATGGAGACAACAGAACAAACAGAAAGAAGAGATTCCATGTTAGGGAATTAATCAACAATTGTAAAGAGAATTACGTTGAACACCAACTTAATCCATTATTCGATGCATTGTAAACGAATTCTTCACCAAAGTTTGAGTTCGCACCAATTCATTATTACAAGCATTGTACACCACATCAAGAATTAGTTACTAGTGCTTGATTGCACTAGTGACTGATTCTTGATGTGGAGGCAGTAGTGATTAAAAAAAAGAATCAAGTAATAAACCTTCAAAAAGAACATTTGAGCGTGGCTTCTAATTTGGATAACAATTTTGGTGCTTACATGTTCTGCATGAAGAGAATAGCAATTTCAACAAACCATAGTATCATCTGCTAAGCACTCTGGTAGCAACGATATGAGATTAAACTTACCTTGTATTTTACGCCAGCCACGACCATAGAGCTTTAGAGCTTCAAGGAATTTTGGATGCTCTTCTTCTGTCCATTTTTCCCTTTGCTTTGTTACGGTATAAGGTTTTCTCACCTTTCAAAATAGAGAAAATAGGTAAGACTCAGAACAGATGAATAATGGCAAAGTGAAAGTTGTCAAGATTTTCATGAATACAGGCTCACAAGTTAAAAAACGAGCCTGTATTCACACTACCACTGGAGAATTGTCTACAAATTAAAATTTAACTCTTAACCAAACAGCATTAATTCATGAAAAGTAAAAAACTTCTTAGCTATTCTTTTCAAAAACATAAATTGCGCTAACATATAGATTCAATTTCTAATGGTAAAACAAACAAGTGTATGCGTAACAACACACCAACACCAAGCTCTAGTAAATGGAGTCTGTAATAAGCACCCGCAAAGAGACATTCATCAGCTACATGAATTAATTTTACAAAGAAAAATTTCTCTCGAAATTGGTTTGTACCACATACATAATGGTTTTCACTTCCTAATCCCTAAATTTCTTAAAGGTTCCTTGAGGGTCAATCTTTATTAAAACAATACCATAATCTTCAATTCCAATATTTCCTAATGATAAATTACTAGACGAGTAGCTTTTGAAGTGTACCTTTCTCCTATCTTGAGCCGAGACTTCCTAGGAGTTTTGGCAGTGAACTTTTTCTTAAGAGCATCACCTAATTTTCAGTGACAACCCACTCATTCACTCTCCCTGCCTCCAGCAGTCCTATAAATGTTGCCTCAGTTCAATGGAGAGACATAACATTCTCAAACAGCACCCAGAAAATCAGCAAGTGGAAAGATTTAGAAAATGTGACATGTTTATATCAGAAATTATACCTTTTGGATCTATTCAGTGGTGAAGTTGGTGGGCGGAAGAGAAGGCATCATAGGAATCATCAGCTGTGGCTGTGGTTGTGGTTGTTGCATCTTGCTTGTCCCTAAAAAACATAGCCCTAAACGCTTGAAATAATCCCCAAATTGACAAACCTCAAAACCCAAAACAAAGGTTTTGATTGGCAGTAAGTAAGTAAGCGGGTTAAAGGGAATATAATTTCCTACGGATGAGGTTTTTGGAATTTAAGACAAAAAGGTAAAGTGCTGTGTTTTAGACATTAAAATGACAAAAATATCAAACCGAAGAATGTGAAGGTGAAAATACATTCTGATTTCATCTTCACTTCTCTTCCATTTCATATGAAATAATGAACAAAAGAGATACTTGACGTTGCAACAATAAAAACAAGCAGCAGTAGACGATACTACCGTAATCAACAGGTCAAAAGAGGACGTCACATGGCAGGTAGTTACCTACAGATAAATATCCTATCAAGAAAAGAACCTAGAAATCTAGTCTTTCAAAAAACTATAGCTTGAACTCAGGTCAGATCATTGACACAATAACATGAAATGAACAGAGTATCAAAATAAGCGATTTAACATGCTATAATAAATTTCAAAGCCAATCCTTAAAAACAAACAACCCATTACCTTGGTGCCAAAAGGACCTTCAGGATGGTCAATATCAAGTAGTTCACAAGAATCATTTCTTTTTCCACGTCATCAACAACACAATCAACACGCACACATTCACAAGAATCCAATTACCCCTAAAGAAAGAGCACGAAAATCAAATCTATTAGAAAGGAGAAGATCTAGAAGAGGATATAGGCACCTGAATCTGCATTGAAGTATCGAGTGAAGAGAGAAATAGACGAAGAGCGGCTGAGGGTGTAGATCGTGAGGAGGGGATTGCGGCAGTGGCAGCGAGGGTTTTCAGGTGCGAAGAGGTCAATCTCCTCCACATCGTAACCGTTAGTTTTTGAGTATGTGTGTTCTTTCAGGTCACACATTGTTTCGTCCCTTAGTTTTTGCAGTTCTGTCTCGCTTTTGCTGTAACAGACTCGGGGCTTTTGTTCTCTTCGATGCTTTTCTGTTGAGAATGAGAGAAATGAAGAAATGGCAGTGAAGAAGAAGAAATGTCAAAGAAGAAAGTGGGAAATGAACGCGCGAGATGAACTTTTAAATATTAAGTAAACAAAATGAAAGTGGGAAAACGTCGCAGAAAATTTGAACTTCTCGTGACGTTTAAAATTCTTTACAATCTGGGACGTTTTATCAATAAAACGTTGTAGATTTTATTAATTTCTTGTAGTATTATTAGTTTATGTTTTATCCTAAATTTTCTAAATTGAAAATTTTTTTATTTTTACTATATATGATAAAATAGAATGTAATATGAAACCCTCTACTTCCATTTCATTTCATTCCATTCCATTATAAAACTCTCAAACAAACGATTGAAGTGTATTACGTCTCATATCCTTCCATCCCTAATCCATCAACCAAACAAGCCCTTAGATCAAAGATGGATCCGGAATTTTTTTTGAGTAGGGGCAAAATTTTATTTTTAATGAGGACAAAATTTTAATAGGGATAAATTTTTTTTGAGTGGGGCAAAATTTTATTTTATTTTATAAAAAATTTAAAATAATAATATTTTTATATGAATTTTTTTGAAAAAAGTGGGGACAGTGAGGTCAAGTGCCCCCGCTTGCCCCCAATGTACATCCGTCCTTGTCCTCTGTCCCCAAATTTATGTACCAATCCTGTCCCGTTAAATCCAAACCGTCCATTTATGTGGGTCAACACTAAAGTGAATTTGCTTCAACTGAGCCATCTTATAGTGTGTATATGTATGTACATATATTATTTTCTATAAATATGTATACACATGCACATTTTCCAATAGTAAGGAATTTGTTTCAACTAAGCCACCTTTAAGAATGTCAATGGGCTGATCACAGGCTAAGATGGCCCGTGGTCGAACAGGCCGGAGTAAGTCAGCCTATGGCTCAGCCCTACTAAGGGCTGACTGGCTCGCAACGGACCATAGACGGGTTAGGTCAATTTGAAGAGACTAAGACGTTGCAATTATTTGCATGTGCCAACTGCTATCTTTCATCATAATGTACATAAAGAACAGTTCTCTGTACATTGCACCTATCTAATTACGTTGTTAAGAACCGAGAGGGCCTAAGGACGGATTGTGAAACTAGAAAGAACAGATCCTTCAGAAATCATGCGTAAGAAATCTCCTCACAAGATATTGCTTTGGTGGAGAACTTGTCTGCCTCGCCCTTTACCCTGTTCAATTGTGGACAACAAAATCACTAAGAAGTCCCCCGCGTCATGCTCAGATGCTAATTCCAAGTTTTTTTGTAAAAGTGGGAATGGAGTTGATGGTTTGTTCCACAGCATTTTCCTACTGCTACCACTTCGTTTGGATTGGTGCTGGTTCCCGCTTACTAGGACATCTGTACTGCTCGCAACAATGTGCCACTCACCTCCCACACTATCAACATGAATTACACTATCTAATCCAATTTCTGACTCCACTGACCACTCCATATCAACGGGAATTCCTCGGAATTCAGGCTTGTCTATATCTACCAAGCTAGAACAGCTAACTACCAACATGAGTCTTTCTGTCAGCAGAACAAATTTTACAGGTTTTTTAAGTGATTTGCATGTTATGAGGACTTCATCCTTGAGATTCAAGCCTCCATCAACCCCCATTAAAACTGATGTTCCAACTGCTTCCTCCAAAATATAAGGCCTCAGAGGAAGTTCTCTACTCAGGGGTCTAGGAAGCCGGATCCTGTATTTTTGAGATCCAACTTGGTATAGCTTACTAGTGTTTCTGATACTCTGTGCAGTTTTTCCAGTGACCTCAAGAATACTAGCTGCCGGCTTTGCCACAAGACCTGTAACTCCCAATGCTATTCCTGCACAAACAAAACAGGCCACAAGCTGTCAACAAAACAATCTGCTTTATTTGCAGGTGTCTCTTTTATTTCCATTTTATTGTTATTTTGTTTTGGGCAAAAGGAAGGAAGGCGATGCTGCTTTAATGTCACCAATTAAAGTTAATCTTTGATGCAATCTGAGGCATATAAATATTTTATCCACCTATAAATTCACAACATGGGCCATCCAGAACAATTTTCTACAAAAAATTAGGTTGGATCAATTTGCTGTAGTTCATTTATCAATTGACTCTGGTCAACCTGATGAACCAAAAGTGAACTAACGGCAAGAAGGAAGATAAACGGGAAAACATTGTTGAGCCTCAATCCATCAGTTCTTTAGAGCTGTTATCCTATATTTGTGCTAATCTAAAGTAGTCGTTCATGGCAAACTATTGATGGTTGTTAACTAATCGTATCTGATATTACAAAAGGACAACATAATCATCATTGTATCATGCAGAATATTAATCAATGGGCCTTAAAATGCACATAATGAACACCATATCAAATTAGTAAAGCTTTAATAAATGTAAACCAGGTGTTTTTTCATTATTAAATAAGTTTTATTTCAACGGTTCTTTAATTAGTTTTAAGTGTCCCTAGTAATAAATAGTTCACAATCCGTGTCTATTTGAATTTTTTTTCAAAGGATTTCTAATGTATTACCTGAAAGGACTCCAGGAAGACCACGTTTCTCAGCTTCTTTTATTGGAGCTTGAAGAAGACCAGTAAGCCCCTGAAATCAACAAAAACAATCACTAAACTAAAAATGTCACA
>JAOTAX010000004.1:19665559-19680326 GCA_025629825.1 Erythroxylum guanchezii | reverse complement strand
GTAATAAACAAACCCAGATATCAACAAGTGAGGATTGGACTGCTATATCACCTGAAATAGGATCACCAGTACCACAAGGAAAATGCCAATTGTCATAGCACTGCTGTAGTAGAAAACGAATGACTTACTCAGAGAGGATGCCATACTTAACATAAGAATGCCAAAGATAAAAAATATTACACGATACAAGAAAAATTCTGCAAGAACAAAAGAAAGAATATAACAAGCCACCAACATCAGAAGTCCACTGAATTTGATAGACGTGTAATAAACAACAATATACATATAATGGAAGAACTGCAGAAAAGTAGTCAAGAGAATACCTTCTTTGATGGATATTTCGACATTTTCTGAGGATGAACCAGCCATCCTTATATCTAACAGCTTTACATCCATGTTTGAGTAAGAACTTCGATTAGAGCTGGTCAATTCTAGAGAAAACCCATCAGAACCAAAAGATTAATTAGGGTTTTTACTTTGCTACGCAAATTACTAACCGAGAATTAACTTTGAATTCAGCAAACAATGCAAATGAAACCTATAAGGTCGATAGAATGAAATATCACATGCACAAACAGCTTAAATATGAGAGATTCTGAAAATTAGTGCAAACATACCCTAAAATCTCAGAGCACAAAACAATTTAATTATGGTGTGAGGGACGGCTCGGAGAAGTAACTCCGATCAGTTATAGCTCCAAGACGCGGTAGAGATGAAAAGTAACTTCGATTTGTTATAGCTCCAAGACGCGGTAGAGATGGAAAACACAGTCGACACAAACAGAGGAGGAGAACAGTTCCCTTCGGGATGTAATAAATTCAATTAAGACGTCGTTGGCTTCCTCCGGGACTGAACTCCTCCATGGGACCGAAATCAACTACAAAGCTTCTCCCCATTTGGTCTACTCTCCTTCATTGATGCGTGGGAGTAAACGAACGAAGCAGCAGATGTGTGAGGGAGAAAGAGGAATGAGGTGGTAAGTGTGAGAGACAAAATTGACGAGGGCAAAATGGACATAAAAAAACATATATTAGCTTATCCACGCAAAACGCTCCTCTGAGGAGCTTGTTTAAAAATAGCTGGTTGGGTTGAATCAGCCAACCCAACCAGCTAATAATCAAACAACTTCTTTAGCTTTCTTATTTGGTCAATCAGCTGATTTGAGTCAATCAGCTAATTTTTAGCTGATCAGCTAACAACCAAACATGCCCATTATTTAGGAACCCTTCACTACTTGAACAAGAATTTTAAGAACTTTTCTATATATATATGCATGTACTCAACCCTCCAATAATAAGATCTTGAATTTCTTTATAAACTTGAACTTTCAACCAGAAGGTATGATACTTTCTTTAAAAGTGATTTTTAGAGTCTAGAAGTGATTCCTAGTTCTACCCTTTATTGCTTGTTTACTTCACTAAAATTCTAATAATTCTAGCCTAATTTTCGAGCAACCAAAATCCTAAAATTCTAGTCATATTAAACCCCAAAATTTAAACTATGCCAAACATGAAATTTCAACAACCTAAGTTGAAATCCCAAACCTAAAACTTAAATTCCGGCAGTCAAATTTTATAAGTTTGTGGGTTCTAGCCACTGGTTTGATATATCTTCTATTTGTCCCACAAAGTTGATATACATGTGCTTCAATTTGACAATTTGATCAAACCTCCTTTCAACAAGAAATGCGTGTTACTTTTGAAATCTCTTCTTTGTTGAATTGAATTGGATTGTCTCCCCAAATGCTAATGTGAATTTTGGGTTTTTTGATATTAGGATTAGAATACTAACACAATTTGAGATAGTAATAATTATGGTACATGATTTGGAATCTTGATCAGATTATATGGTATGTTTCAAAGCAATTAATGTTAAAGGAAAATCATTAGCAAGCTACCCAATCATTACATGACTAGGTTTGCTCCTTTATATAAAATGAAAGAAATCATTCAATTATTTCCATTTATAAGCAATAGTAGATTTAGAACTCAAGTGGAACAATTGTTGGTGCCATTGTTGGTGATATATTTCATGTCCTCCACTTGTTGGTGAGTTATGTATTCCCTTTTAAAAGAGCAACGGTAGGATTTCAATCTCGAATCTTGTGTACTAGTTGGGATTTTCTCCATTAGAAAGGGTGGGTATAGTGAAGCAAGTCTTGTCTTGATAAAGGGGCTTGAATCCTACTTGATTTATATTAAGTTATGGAACCCACGCCCTGACTAAAATTTGGTTAATTACTTTTCAATGGAGAGCCCTTACTAATAGTTTTTGTTTGTGTTTAAACCCTATCAGTATTTTTGTTCTTCTGACAAACCCTAAGATTTTTTTCTAAACCTATCATTTTTTCTATAATTTGAAATTCTAGAAATCCTAAGTTTGCAGCATGCTTAGATTAAGTTTAAAAATATCTTGCAAATTTTTGCATTAACTAAATTCTAGAACTAAAATTTTCTGTTGACATCTGAATCCTTCTATTGTTCTTGCATCAATATTCTTTGGAAAAGAATTTTATGTATTAGATGTGTTTATGCAAAATCAAAGGGGTTATGGCTCTCCCAAATCTTATAGTTACTCAAGTACTCTATATTGAATATCTTGATGCTCTTTACCTACAAGCTTCTAGAATTTAGAGATAGTGTATACAAATAAAATTGTCTGTCTGTTCCTCATATCATAGGATTGGAATGAATTACCATGTCAAGGATCAACTTATGATATTGATGAGTGCAATATGATAAAAGTATTCATATTGTTCTACATATATTTGAAAACAGGCATAAAAAAAGTGAACTGATGATTTTAATTTTGAGAGTAGATATCTTTGCTTTCAATGTAACAATTCAGTGTATGCATGTATTCTTTGCTTCTTAAAAAGTTGTCTTTTCTCTTCTCTGATTTTAATTGTTAATTAGGGATATCTTGCTCAAGTTCTGTCCTTCCAGTATCGACATTCAGTAGTTGCTATTGATGCTTCTTCTCATCATGGAAAGGTTATTGACGCACGTGCAGAACGAATCAGAAGATATTATGTTGCTCAGATGAATAAATTTGAGTATGAAATGCATGAAATGGTTTCTTTTCATCTTGTTGGTTTATCTACATTTGTTTTTTCCTCTGTGGAAGTGGTTTATGTTTTTAGGAAAGGGAGACTATATGTTTGAACATGGCTTAACTTATGCATCATTTGATGGATGCCTGAAGAGAATAGCAATCAATTGATATGGTATTGAACTTTTAGAACGAGATAACATTGACTGGGGGATGTAATATTGTTTAATTTTGAAGGTGTTTCTGGTTAGTTAGTTGGTTGCTATTGATATCTGTTCCCTAGATTGTTCATCGAGTCCTTAGGCTGTGTCCTTGCTGGAATTTTGTATATCCAAATGCTTTCTTAGTCCTTGTCTACCAACCAAATTGTCATTGTAGGTTTCCCTTCAAGGGTTGAGGTGCTATTGACATGTGATTGTTTGTTAAGAAATTCTTTTTTCTTTTATAATTTTTTTCTTAGCTCAGGAAAGACGATACCTGATGTGCCAAAGACAATTACATGCCGTGTCATGTCTACTAACATGTTGAGAAATTTGACTAAAATGTCACTGACCGGAGATGATGTAGATCAGCCAGAACTGATTGGACAAGTTGAAGGAAATAAAATGTCATTCTTACTTACTGGATTACATGCTTGTGGTGATCTCTCAGTAACAATGTTGAAGTAAGTTCTGTCATAAGATTTAAATATATTATTTTTGCGAGTCAAGAGAATTTATTTTTGCATATATTTACCCATGGTTGAGGCTTGCCTTTTGCAGCCTAAGCTTTCTTAAGCTTAGCTAGTTGTGCTTATTCAGTTGCAATCAATTTGCTTACATATAAAAATTCTTTTGACATCTCATAACCATAAAGAGTGTGAAAGTTACCTTGCTTGAACTTCTTACGGGGAGCATTTACCTCCCAATGGTCTAACTCAAAAATCAGATTGTGGAATGAGGCATTTCCTCATGTTTTTATGTGAAGGAAGCTCATTCTCATCTAACCAAAAGGTTAGCTAGGATACATCCCTTTGAAGGGAATCAATGATAACCTCATCTCCCTATCCTAGTCACTCATGTTTACCTACCTAACAGCTTCTTCTGATCACCATGATGTTTATGCATTTATGTATGCAGTTCTAATATCCTTATTTACTCCTGCCTATTTTCTTCCAAATTTCTACTCTTTATTGCTGTTCTTTTCTAATTTATATGCTTACGGGAATAGGACCTTTTTGGAGTGCGAAGAAGTTAAAGCAATTGTTAGCATTGGCTGCTGTTACAACTTGCTATCAGAAGAATGTTCTCATAGCGGTGTGTCTGGCTATGGCTTCCCAATGAGTCATGGTATTAAATCTGTTGGAGTTTCACTTGGGAAAAATTCTCGTGATCTTGCATGCCAGGTGTGAATATCATAATCTCATTATTGCTTAAGATTCATGGAAGCAGTATCATGGTAATATCCAATCTGTATGGAAGTTATACGCGGTTGCTGACTAAATTTCTTCCGCATAGTCATTAAATAAAGTAACAAGGTTAGTGCACTTGGACATTCAATGGTCAAGACAATTAGCACACAGCTAAATTGCTGCAACTAAATAGATCTTTTGTTCAGTTACTTATTTTGGATTTATGTCTGATGATTGTTGAAATGGGTGTTTGTTGTTTGATTGATAGGGACCGTAATATTGAGATGCTAAAGTTTTGTAAGTTGGTGTAAGGGTTCCTTTGCAAAATAGTAATTTCTCATGGTATTGGACTGAAAAATATGCAAACATACATAATAAAGTTACAAAGTCCAATATGAAACAATCTGGAACTATTAAACACCTTTTCTCATGTACTAGATGAATCTGTTATATAAATTTCTTAGGAACTTATAACTTCAAATTCTCTTTATCTTGGGAGCCGTTTTACCAATAACATTATCTTTGAAAGAAAATTACTTTTTATCCTGTGTAGCTTTTAAAAAATGATTATTATCCTTTTAGCTGTTCAGTGAATTATATGTTTTAAGTTTATTGCTCTTTTTATTTGCAAGTCTAGATAGCCCATTGTTCACATCTGTAGTGCTTAATGATCTTGGTTTGTAATTGCACGTATACTATTTTTGATTGTGATAATTAGTCGAGAATTATTTTCAGACCGTACAGGCAAGGAATTAGCTCAATGTAATTAAAGGATGGACTCAATATAATATGCCCTTTTCTTAACGAATGCACCTTTATAATTGAATATATTGAAACTTTTTTGTTTAATGAGCAAATGTTTTGGTCTCTTTTCCTTTCATAATGTGCAAGGGTAGATGAATAATGTGGGAAACCTATTGCTAGTAAAAGGTATCATTTGTAATAGAATTTTGTATCTCAACAATCAATGTATGGGGGTCAATTGGGATCTTGAAGTTCTTCTGCTAATATTTTCTTCTATTCTCAAAAATAATTGCATCAGTATTTAAGGGAGAATACAAACCGAATGACCCCTATAAAACAGGAAGCTAACTGATAAGGGATAAGGTCCTATGCAATCTGGTGTAATAAAATAAATATGCACTCTGCTATAATCAATAGTTATAATTTTTTCTGAACAAATTCTATGAAAATTGACCTTGTTGTTAAAAGTTAAATTTGTTTCATTGGTCTGAATAGTTCTACTACTGATAAGATAATATATACCAGTATTGTTTCAATAGAGATTCAGACCATGAAAGTACCATGCTGTTGAGAAATTCATTTTTGTTGACTTTTTGCTCAAGTTGTTACAGTGAAAGAATCCTTTCTTTGACTTCTTCTTCTGTGGGTATTGTTTCAGAGTGCGGAGAGATGGAGTTGTCTTGAAAATGATGCTGCTCTTCATAATTTCGAGATGCATGCTTTCCGAGCTGCTTTTCAGATGGTATATGATTGGGATTTGCAATAGAATAGCTTATCATCTTTAAGTTTTGAAACCTTTGCTAGTTTTGTGAGTTTTGCAAGAAATATTTTTGAAACATGTTACCACAGTCTCGTACTTTATGCGTAGCTGGACTTACATATTGTTTGTGTCACCATAATGATCCTTCTGCAAATTTTGTAATGCATTTGATTGATTTAATATGGTTTTCTATTATTATAAATTGCTTTTCCTATGTTTATGACTTAGTTTGCAACTATGATCAAAATTGCTGATATTTGAAACTGATTTCCTGTGAATTTAAATTTGTATATGTTTGTTAGGAAACACTAGTGAACTTTGATAATAATTATATTTCCTAGGAAAGTTGGGTTAACTAAATTGTTTGAAGTTAAAAAAAAAAAGGTGCAACATGTTTTTGGTGCTGATTAGAACTTAATAAAAAAGTTAAGGTATTGATTAGCTTTTTTGGTTGGTAAAATTGAGCTTAGCTTGTTTAAAATATTGTTTTAAAATGTATCTCTTGAAGTCAATTTCCGATATCTTTAATTTCCAAAGCCTTTATAATGAGTAATATATACAGAAGAGTAACACCCTTAGTATTGGAGGCCATGAGTTATTTGTCCTTTATTTTTCTTCTCAAGAGATATTTTAGCAATTATTTTTGGATTATAGAAATAATTACTCTTACAATCATTCAATTTAACAGTACAGATTGAAGAAACTTTTGGATTGCCTGGTATAGACAATAATATGAGGAACATTTACGTTTTTGTTGTGTGAACTCTTTGCCAGAGACAACCTTTCTTCCTTTCTCTTATAGAAAAGTAATCCTGTTTTTCTATTTTGTAAATTTAATTTTTGTTAATTTTTCCTTGTTACGAAGGTTCTTCTAAAATATTATCCTGAGCTCATTAGAACAAGTCCATCAATTGGGCGTCAAGGAAAGGCTTTACGTCGCCAACAACAAAGGAATATTTTGAAGTCTTCTCTCCATGGTGAAGAATTCAAATACTCATTCTTGCCTCAAAAAATGGAATCATCATATTCTGGAATGCTTTATAGCCTTGAAGTTGTCCTTATTTATGTATTCCTCCGGTAGAGAAAAGGAGTGAAAATGATTACACAAGCAAATGCCTGTGTAAACTAAATATATCTTTTTAGAATTGAGAAACAATAGTAGTTGATTAAACTATGACTTCCCTTAAAATTGAGCTTGACAAGGAAAGAGGTGACAGGTTTGTGTAAGCCACTTGGTAACTGATTATTCTTTTCGTTTTCCAGGCTATGATTCTGATTTGTTGTTGAGAAAAGATACCCTGCTGCATGAAATGCCTTGCAATGGGAGTACTAGAAGCGAAAGAACTGCTTCTGCCAACAAATGTTTACTATTCAAGAACTTCTGCTATTCTGGATTATCTCGACTTGCTCTTGAACCATTGCAGGAGACAAGTGTCCAAGAAATTTGGAAAGAAGCTGAGCCTTTTGCAGTATGTGTAATCTTATCTCTCTTTTGGGACTTATTAATTTGCTGAAAATATTTATCTTTCCTTAGCTTATGAATAGTTGTGAAAGAATTGCCTGCTTTGACATCTATTCACTCCTTGCTTAATCCAATATGGCAATCTTTGTAATAACAAATCACATTTTTTGTTCTTTGGATTCTTCATGCAACTGAAGAAAAATAACGAAGTAATGTTCATGGTTTACGATAACTGAAAGTTGAATAACGATGAAAAATAGAAATGTGTCTATCATGAGAATAATTTTTAGCTGGAGCTTGTTCGAGAGGATTATTGATGTTTTCTCCACATTTTGCTTTTTATCATGAATACCTATTTGAGTTTCAACATGAAGCTAGCCTCTAGCTTATCATTAATATCGAGTGGACACATATCTTGGTTAAAAAGTAGCCTGGTGTAAAATATTTATTACTGATCTGCAATGTACCCAATGAAAGTGTATTTACTAAACAGTCTACAGCCGTAAAGTATAATCTTGCTGAATTTTCTCAACCTTCACCATAGTAAAAATCAACAGAGATAGATGCAGAAAGCGAATGCAAAAGGGAAATGACATCTTTACTCTGACATTGCTACATGTACTTCGTTGTTGGAGTTGTGTTGCATACTTGGATAACCTGAAGATTGTAACATATTACAGAAATTTAGTTTAGTACAGAAATTTGGTTGCTACTTACCGATAGAATAAAGAATGGTTATATGCCATCAAGAAAATGCTTAATAACCTGATCCGTGTAGGATGATCGAAGAAAATGTTTGTCTAAATAGTTTACGTTCCAAGCCATCTTATCCAAAAAAAACCTCTTCCAATATCTTGTTGATGTGTCTTAGAAGATAAAATGCCGCCTTTGTCGATGATCTGATCCTTGTAGGATGATCGAAGGAAATGTTTGTCTAAATAGTTTAATTTCCAAGCCATCTTAAATAAAAAACCTCTTCCAACGTCTTGTTGATGTGTCTTAGAAGATAAAATGCCGCCTTGGTAGATCATCTATTGAATAGCCTATATATATTGTTAGTAACAGGGATGGATGGTTATGGAAACTTTAATTAGTCTCATTCTTTCAGTACAGGGAAAAGACGATGACAATGGACTCTTAGACATTTGGTGATGGAAATTTTATAATTCAGATTATAGTTTAGAATCTTACTATGTCTAGGTTGGAGGTCTTCTGCAAGTTGATCAAACTGTCGTGATTACAACTAGATACCAAGAACTTACATGATGAACTTAACAGTAGATACAATTTTTATCCTTATATTCGTAGATAATAATTCAGATGTATGCAAAATGGCTAAGTGGGTTTCTGAAAGAGACAAGAATTACACTTGAGAGACCCTCACCCGAGTGACAGGTAAAAGAACTTGGTTGCCTTTTATCTATTAACGAACTCCTGAAGTAGATTATGTGGACTTTCTAGAGATGATGAGCTTGTTTCTAGTTTTTTCTTGTTGTTTGTCTGCACTTCTCACAGTTTTTTGTTTCTTTTTTCTTTTTTTCCTTTTGTGATGGTAAGATTGTGTTTCAACTTCTACATTGGCTTATTACTTATCTCTAACCAACGTACACAACAGGAACTTGTAGGGCCCTATTGGTCTCTTCGTGCTGCTTTAGGGCCCCTGTTGGAGACACTTATTCTGCTTGATAGGCTTTTGTTCATCCAGGAGCAAGGCATTTTGCATGAAGCATTCATGATACCGGTATTTAATCCTGCATTGTCTCCTAGAAACGTGGCCATAATTGCTAAAAGAAATTAATTGAAACTAATCAATAGGCTGATGATTGAGATTAGCACATCCACCTCCTATGTTTAATGTACTCGAGTTACTGAAACTCCTGTTCTGTTCATTTAACTGTTTTATTTGTTTGGCTGTTTCATTGTTTCAGAATTTTTGTACCCTAATCTAAATATTGAAAGTGTTGCAATACCAAATTTTCCACAACAATCTCAGAGCACAAATCGGCCTTTTACTTCATGTGTTTCAAGTGGTCTTACCTCTAAATTCTTCTGAACCACTAGTGTCGTTCTTTGTTTTTAGTTGAAGACCATTCTTTTCAATCATGTTGGTTGGCATCGAATCGTTATTATAATAGCCATTGCATGTTTCCATGTTACTTGATAATCAAAGATCCTATGGTAACGCCTTATTGCTACTGATAAATGGTAGAGGTAGGATATGAAGCTGATTTTAAGTGTCTGCCGTATTCCTAGTCTACTGTAATGGGAATTGACGTTGAAATATGAATACCTTTACCATGTTAACTGGTGTTGAGAAATGAATACTATCTTTTTTGTCTTTTTCCGGTAAGTTGGAAATGAATAATACCTTAATATTTGCTCATTGGTCAGATTGGTCAATAATCTTTTGAGTTATTGTTATTTGCAATAGGATCCTGGGAGGTTTAGATTTTGATGTTGCGAGTTTTTCTCAGGCAATAGAATCAATACTAAAATCAATTATTTAGTGCATAGTACCGAATACTCTCTGGTGTTTTATTTCTAAATTATCATATGGCTTGTCAATTCCCTTGTTGAATTAAAAGCAGTTTCTTCTAATGTCAAGTATTGGTCATCGTCAACGTAAAATCCATTGAATGGGCAATCTTTGTTATGCGATATAAAATTACAAAGATCTTAATGGAACGAAAGTATATTCATGAAATTTATATAATTTATTTGCCATTCCGCCTGTTTTGAGAACACAAGTATAGTTTAGGGGTTAAAATAATTATATTCTAATTATTCTAATACAATTTTCTTAATAAGTGATTTGCAAATCAACTCAAATATACTTGAGCTATAATATAAAATTGACCGAGTATCCAAATAAAGTTGAAAGCATGATGCCTTTATGAGCACACATTAGAAGTAATATTTTTTTAGTTTCAAATAAAAGGTAGATAAAAATTAGTAAAACTTTTAAGGGTTAATTTTGTCATCATATAATGTCCTAATTAGATAGAGTATAAATTAATATCTATTTATTTTAGTCCAATTATATTAGTTCATTAATTAGTAATTGATTTTATTAATAACATTTGAAAACTATTTAAAAAAATTTCTCGAATCAATATTAATCATTTTAAGGTGATAAAATGTATATTGATTTTTCAACTATCTCTAGATATTTTATGTTAAGTCTAATGATTACCTATTGAGCTAACTATGACTAAAAAAGGTCTAAGTAATATCAAAATACAACAATTCTTATATCCAATATTTTAGAGATATCAATTTAAAGCATTACTTATGCAATAATCACAATAAGAATTTCTGTAAACATATGCAATGTTTTAAATGGAATTCTTATATCAAGTCAGTTAAATAAAAATTTTCTTTAATAAATATCTACACATTTGATTAAGTATCTCATATTTTAGTTTATATGATTGACTACTTCCTTCATAAGGAAGAAATATAATGTACGCTAATCTTTACACTTTATTAATGCCTAATATTTATAGAATAACGACTAGGAATTTAGAAATGATACAAAAATGCAATATGGATCTCATACTTATGATTTCATAATATATTTTCATCTCATATAATTTATATGACACATTGCTTAATTAAACGAATATGCATACTAAACAAATGCCTTTAAATAATCATTTCACAAAACTACAACCAACTTATTAGTATTAGGGCATAAAACAACAACCTTTCACTTTCTCTTTCATTAAGCCAATCGTCTAAGTATTTATATCATATTTTCATATGACAATCATACTATTACTAAAACAATAAGTTAAGGAGAAAATTCTCCAAGATTCTTTGTAGTAAGCACTTATTTAAATCTTATCACTTTCATCTTAATTGTCATCATAATTAAAAGAAACTGTTAAAATATATACTTGGATCTTTGATGATATCTTAGTTCCTTTTGTAGGCTAAAAGACTATAATATTCTATGGTACAATACTATTTCAATAATACAAGGAATTGGTACCTAGTTCATTAAAAAACTTCTTGATCCAAATATTCATTTCCACTAAATGGAAAATGCATTATGGTTAAATTGGTAGTTAATGCTACATTAAAAGATTTCTAATTCAAATAATATTATTCCAAGTAAAAGATATCTTAATTAGAACTTATTTATGTTAAATTAAAGTTAATATTCAATATTAACTCATATATAAAATAATTGATATCTTTAATACTTCATAAGCAACAGATATTTCAAATATTGAACTTGTTAAGTCAAAATGACTTCACGATTAATAATTTTAATGAAAATCAAATAATAATAATATTAGAAAGTAAGACAAAGCGGAAGCGGAAACTAAGACAAAGTGAAAGCAAACTAAGCGAAAACGCAAACTAAGACGACGTGGAAGCTAAGATGAAGTGGAAGCAAACTGAGACGAAGTTGAAGCGGAAACTAAGATGAAGTGGAAGCAAACTGAGATGAAGTCGAAGCGGAAACTAAGACGAAGAGGAAGCAAACTAAGACGAAGCGAAAATGAGACGAAAGAAAGTGAGACGAAGCTGAAGCGAAAATGAGATGAAAGAAAGTAAGACAAAGCGGAAGCAGAAACTAAGACAAAAGAAAGTGAGATGAAGCGGAAGCAAAACTAAGATGAATGAAAGTAAGACGAAGCAAAAGAGAAAGTGAGATGGAAGCAAAACTAAGACGAAGACCCGATACTACTTCAGATGGTTAATTAGTTTGAGTTAGTTACAGAACTCAACTGAATAACTGTTTCTTCCAAAATCAAGAAATAAGAAGAAAGAAGTGGTTATCAAGAAGCAGTTGAAGACGAAGGCTATAAATACGAGTCGCAGTCGAAAACTAAAAAAGTTAGAGATTTTAAGAAAGCTGGTGACTTTAAGAAACATTGTATTCATTGTGCTAAACTTTAGAGCTATTATTCTCTGTAACAAGGCTCGCAAATATCTTTCTGTAAAGAGAAAAAAAAAGCTGAGAGCCTGAAGAAGCTAAGTGAGCAAAACAATACTTGCTGTAAGAGACCTAAAAAGGCTCGGTGAAAAGAATACCTGTATTTTTTAGAAGTATAGTGAAATCTTAGAAAGGTTTCTGAGGACTGGTCGTGGCCCACAGTTTGGGATAAACCAGGATAAAACTGTTGTGTCGACTCTTACTCTCTAACTCTCAACTTTTAATTTCTATTGTTTATATAAGTACTTAGAAGTTAATTGCAATACATCGTGATATTCTTACTTAATAGTTTTGAAAAAGCAAGTTTTTAAAGAAATTGATAAGGGGATTGTATTCAAGAAAAAGGATACATAATTCAACCTCCCCTTCTTGTGCATTTTGTATATTGAACGTAAAGTCTATACTAATGCGTTATTTACTTCGATTGGTATCAGAGCTCGATGTCCAAGAACCATCGTTACAAAGTGTGGATAAAGATCCATAGCAGAATCACACGTTTATATAGTTGAAGGCGCCTCCGTCATTAGACCACCTGCATTCAATGGTGAAGATTACCATTATTGGAAAGACAGGATGTGGCTCTTCATTGAATCTACTCATATTGATCTTTGGGAGATTATAGAGAATGGACCGTATACACCGGTAGATGATGAAGGAAATGCTATTCCACGAATTAGATGGACAGCAGATTAAAAAACGAGATTCCAACTGAATTCAAAGGCCAAGTTCTTTCTAAGTTGTGCCCTAAGCAGAAGCGAGTACGATAAAGTTTACGGATACGACACTACGAAGGAGATGTAGGATACTCTATTCATCGCACACGAAGGCACCAGTCAAGTAAAGGAATCCAAGATAAGCATTCTTGTACACCAGTATGACCTGTTCAAGATGAAGGAAGAGGAGTCTATCGATCAGATGTTTGGATGATTTCAAACTATCGTCAATGGACTTAAAGCTGTCGGGAGAGTTTATGATAATCAAGATCATGTTTGAAAGATTCTTAAAAACCTACTGAAAAGATGGACACCAAAAGTCACCGCGGTATAAGAAGCCAAGGACTTGAGCTTTTTAAAGCTTGATGAATTGCTTGGATCCTTGAAGATACATGAAGTGGAACTCGATGCAGAAGATAAACCTAGACGAGATAAATCTATAGCATTGAAGGCTGGACAAAAGAATCACAAGATTTAGAGGAAGAGGAGTTCATCGTCGAAAGTGTTAAAGATCGAGGAAGTCAAGAATGATGACTCCAGTGAATCAGAACAAGATTCGAGCGAAGAAGATGATGAATTATCCTTTATCTCGAGGAAGATCAGACGCATATGGAAAAAGAAAGCAAAAGGAAACAAAGAGTTTTCTTTCAAGAAGAATAGCAAAGATGAAGGAAAGAACGAGAAAACATCTGTCATCTGCTATTAATGCAATAAACCGGGACACTACAAGTCCGAATGTCCATTGCTGAAAAGAAAACCAAAGAAGAATAGAGAAAACAAGAAGAGCATGATGGCAACCTGGGAAGATTTGGATTCGTCCGAATCAAATACAGATTTAGAGGCATCATTTCAAGCTAACATTTGCCTAGTAGCTGAAAGAGAAAGTGATGAGGAGGTAACCTCAAAATTTAGTAAATTACAAGATGTTTATTCAGAATTATTAGAAGATTCTCATGCAATACTTAAGCAATATAAGTTGTTAAAGAACAAGTACGTAGAAAACTTGAAGAATACGTAAGTGTTAGAAAGGGAGAACGTCTACCTGAAGAAACAAATAGTCGAGATGAAGAAAAAGGTAGCTGTAGATAGATCTGAGGAGATCAATCAGCTGAAACAAAGGATCAATATGCTTTTAGCTGATCTATCAACATTTACTGAGAGTACGAGGAAGATGAATGATATGCTAGGAAGATACAGACACCCTAATGATAAAACTGGATTAGGGTTTGCTAAAAACAATAATCGGTATAAAAAGAACTTTGCTCCTTATAGGAAGAAATTTCATCAATTGCATCATCATCATTTTATGAATCCTTTTAAAACTAACCCCAAAGGACCCAAGAAAATCTGGGTACCTAAGAGAAACATAATATCTCCTACAGATATCCTTCCTTGGAAGAAGTAGCCAGCACCAATAGTACTTGGACAGTGGATGCTCGAGACATATGACGAGAAGAAGGTCTATATTCCTAGATCTTCAGTATAAGAAGGGAGGATCGATAACTTTTGGAGACAACCAGCAGGGCAAAATAATTAGAATCAGTAAAATTGGTAAAGATTCTTTTGCTGCTATTGATAATGTTCTGCTAGTTGATGGTTTAAAACACAATTTGATTAGTGTAAGTCAATTATGTGATTCTGGTTTTGAAGTGTCCTTCAATCAAAATTCTTGTGTAGTCAAAAACAAGGATGGGTCCAT
>JAOTAX010000004.1:19653693-19665459 GCA_025629825.1 Erythroxylum guanchezii | reverse complement strand
CCTAACATATCTTACTTCCATCCATTTGGTTGCAAGTGTACTATATTGAATACAAAGGAAATTCTGGATAAATTCGACTCTAAGACTTATTCAGGAATTTTTCTAGGATATTCATTATCTTCGAAAGCTTATAGGGTTTACACTCTTACTTCTAAGACTGTAGAGGAGACTATTTACGTCAAGTTTGATGATAGTTCTCAACCAAGTAAGAAAGATAATACTGATAATGAAACCCTGTCAGTACCCTTGGTTGATAGTGAAGATGTATCACCATCAGATACTCCTTTCGACAAAGTAGAAGAAATTCCTAAAACACTTGATTTGAAAAGGAATTGGAAATATAAGAGTTCTCATCCAGAAGAATTGAATATAGGAGAGACCTCAGAAGGTGTGAGAACTAGGTCCAAATTTAAAAGAGAAGTCAATGTAGCTTTTATATCTGAAATAGAGCCTAAGAAAATTGATGAAGCTCTTCAAGATGAAGCTTGGATTTTAGCTATGAAAAAGGAGCTAAACCAGTTTATTAGGAATAAAGTTTGGTCTTTAGTTCCCAGACCCTACAAAAAGTCAATCATAGGAACTAAATGGGTTTTCAAGAATAAACTAGACGAATCAGGTAGAGTGAGTCGTAACAAGGCGAGATTAGTAGCACAAGGCTATAATCAGTAGGAAGGAATTGACTACAATGAGACCTATGCTTTTATAGCAAGACTAGAAGCTATTAGGATTTTGCTTGTATATGCTGTCTGTCATGATATAAAGCTGTCTCAAATGGATGTAAAAAGTGCATTTCTGAATGGTTTTATAGATGAAGAAGTTTATGTAAAACAACCTCCTGGTTTCGAAGATGTTAAGAAACCAGACCATGTCTATAGACTTCATAAAGCCTTGTATGGATTGAAACAAGCTCCTCGAGCCTAGTATGATCGTATGAGTTCTTTTCTAATTGAGAATGGTTTCAGTAGAGGTCATGTAGATAACACGTTATTTAGAAAATGCATTACGAATGATTTTATCATAGTTCAAATTTATGTTGATGATATTATCTTTGGTGCAACATCTAAAAAGTTATGTACTAGTTTTGCGAGTTTAATGAAGAATGAGTTTGAGATGAGCATGATGGGTGAATTAAAATTCTTTTTTGGGTTGCAAGTTAAGCAAACCGAAGAAAAGATTTTTATTCATCAACAGAAATATATCAAGGAACTGTTGGTTAAGTATGAGATGGAAAAAGTAAAACCAATGTCAACTCCGATGCATCCTTCAAATCTTTTGTCTAAGGATGAATCTGGCAAGAAGGTTGATCAAACCCTTTATAGAGGAATTATTGGTTCTTTACTTTACCTTACAGTAAGCAGACCTGATATTTTGTTTAGTGTTTGTTTGTGTGCAAGATTTCAGGCAAATCCTAGAGAGTCTCATTATATTGCTGTTAAAAGAATTTTGGGATATCTATCAGGTACTACTGATCTTTGCTTAATGTATGAGAAAGGTAAAGATTTCAGGTTAATTGGTTACTGTGATGCTGATTATGCCGGAGATAGGATTGATAGAAAGAGTACAAGTGGCAGATGTCACTTCCTTGGCCACAACCTCGTTTCCTGGTCGAGTAAGAGGCAAAGCTCAATTAAAGTTGAGTATATGTCAGCCGCAAGCTGTTGTTCACAGACATTGTGGATTAAGTACTAGCTAGAAGATTATTCAATACAAGAAGAGCAAATCCCAATCTTCTGTGACAACACAGGTGCCATCAACCTGTCGAAGAATCCAATACAACACTTGAGGGTAAAGTATATTGAAGTTAGACATCATTTTCTACGAGACTACGTTCAGAGGAAGATTGTAAGTCTACAGTTTGTTGAGATTAACCATTAATGGGCAGACATCTTCACTAAGCCACTGAGTGAAGAAAGATTCAAAGAAATCAGACGAAACCTAAACATGGTAATGTTGAGTGATCAACCGTCTGACACGTCATAACTCAAATGGTCTTCTTAGTTAAGAAGATAAAAAGTCGTAAGAGTTAACGGTAACAGTAACAGTAAGTTACAGGTGGTAACTTCTATCATAAGAAAGTTTTGGAGGGAAAGCTTCTCAAAGCCTTGAGAATATCACCTACTCTAGAATACTTTTGACATACCTTGACATCGACTTTTGAAGAACTTTCAACAAAACTTCTCATTACTCTATTTTGATATCAAACCCTCCTCGCTCACAATCTCAAACTTCAGAAACCAGCATTAACTCTATGACAAACACATTTGTGCGATTAGTTCTTTGTTGACTACAAACACAATTGGAGCAATCGATGACGAGTGGAAGACTTGTTGATTTCGAGTCCTTGAAGAAGGACCAAATGGATATTGAACTGGAGATTGTAGCAGCCGGATGGAAGAACTTGTTTCAGGTTAATAAGATAGTTTATCTGAATGAAGTATATGATTTCTGGAAAAATGCAGAAGTAGTAGAAGATACGCTAGTATTAGTTGTGGACAGATTATCGGTTATAATAACATTGAAATTAATCGAGAAGGCTACTGAGTGTCTATGTGTTGGAGTAAAGCTTGCTCATAAAGCTAGATGGATGACTCAATCCAATATGGAGGAGATTCAGATTAATCGATAACTATATGGATGTAATAACCCAAAGGAGAAGAAGGCCTAACGACTTGTGTCGAAGGCTAAGGTTCTACATTCGTTACTCTTCCACTGTGATCTACCAAGAACAGGATCGAGGAATCTGGTAACAACGTTAGATAAGCATGCCTATTTCATCTACTTAATCGCCAGCTTATAGATTTTCCATACCTAATCCTCCATTACATGGTAAAGTCGAAGAAAGACTCAACTACCCTACCGTATGGAATGATGCTGACAAGAATCTTTAGAGATTCTGGAACTTGAGAGAGAAAACAGAACGAAGATGAACATCAAAAGCGTCATTAATTCTTTAACTATCAGTAGAATGGGCTTGAAGAATCTGGAAAAAGAAGAAACAGATTCTAAGACGATAGCAAAGATTGAGGGGGAGCGCGCTGTTAAACAAAGTTTGAGTGAAAAAGTATCTCCTAAAAGAAAATCAAAATCTCAATCCACTGGAAGAATGTCCATAGAAAGACTGAAGAAATCGTCAGATGATACAACGAAAGTTAAGGTGATTTCTCAAAAAGAAGAAAGTTAGGTGCGACAGACAGAGACACAAGTGACCTTGAAGAGAAAGGGCAAGGCACTCCTTTTGAAGAAACCTAAACAAGCAAAAAGGTCGCCTAGACTACGAACCCTGCGTCAACAAGAGGAGAAGAAAGGAAAAAAGTTGACTCAGAGTGGAGACTCTGGAATGAAAGCACCGCAGGCAACCAGGTATTTAGTCTCAATTTTGAAGGAAGATTCAGCAAAATTGGCTAAAGAGACTAAAATAAAAAGGAAGTTGGAATTTGAGAAGAAGAAACCCTAACCTCAACTTCAACAACAACCTCCTAGGGTGATTGAAGAGAGTAAAAAGCAAACAATCAGTTAGAAAAAGAGCACTCTAACTGCTGTTCAAAAGAAAAGGTTAGTTGAACACAATCTAGCATAGGCTAATCCTTCTCAACCAATGAGAAAAGAGGATTTAAAAATGAAGATCATTGAAGAAGATGAACCTGTTAGGAGTAGCAGCTTTATAATCATAAAAGAACCCCTGAAAAGATTAGTCAAGGTACAATTTGAACTAATATTGGTAAATAGTCGTACAATACATCTATTGAATGATAGAGAGAAAAGGTTGTATGGTGTTCTGCGGGATGAAAGATCAGAACCATATCCAACTCAGATGACTAAGCAGAAGTACACTATTTACCCACTCACAAAAAGAGCTGTGATAAAGATTGTCCTTGACATTCAACCAACACCTTACATTGTTCGCAATGAAGAAAAAGGGAAGAAGAAAATATATCCAAATGGGATGACAAGTGATCTGACAGAAGATCAGATTGAAGCTGAAATGAGAAACATAGATGAGGCATGTTATGCAGCCCATCACAAAGGAACTTATGTTTCCCACTATATCTCAAAGGCATTAGGAAGTCATTGTGGGAAACTTCTCAGGTAGTTGGGAGAATAACAGAAGGGCATTACAGAACCATTAGAGTTGGAGATATTAGTTACAATATAGAGACTCTTGTGCACCAAATCATGCACATTAGACCCTTGAGCTCTATATCTTCAATTGGAGATGTACTACATCTATTTGAAAAACAAGTTCCAATACTACCCAGACCTGATGACCTTCATCTTCCTGAACCAAACTTATCTTTCAAACCTCCTGCTTTTATAATCATTGAACCAAATGATATATCTTCAGATGCATATATTATTACTATTGGTTTTGAAGAACAACAACAGAAGAATAATGAAGCCTTAGTCGAAGAAATTGGAGAAATTCATGACAAGGTTGATGATCTGCTTATGTCAGTGGGTGACTTACATGAGGAAGTAGCTAATATACGACAAGACCTCAAGTCACTCCTCACTGAAATGAAGGAAGTGTTCTTTAAAATAATGAAGCATCTTTAGTCATGATTTTTGATCAATAACAAATAGGGGGAGAAAGAAGAAAATGAGAAAGATAGGGGGAGAAGAAGAGAAGAAGAGAAGAAGAAGAGAAGTGTATAGAAGATAAATTTTACAATTTTTGTTCAATTGTATATCATCTTATAAATAATACTATCTTTTTAAAAATATGATTATTTTTTATCATCAAAAAGGAGGAGATTATTAAGTCAAAATGACTTCACGATTAATAATTTTGATGAAAATCAAATAATAATAATATTAGAAAGTAAAACGAAGCGGAAGTGGAAACTAAGACGAAGTGGAAGCAAACTAAGCGGAAGCGCAAACTAAGAAGATGCAGAAACTAAGACGAAGTGAAAGCAAACTGAGACGAAGTCGAAGCGGAAACTAAGACGAAGTGGAAGCAAACTAAGACGAAGCGAAAATGAGACGAAAGAAAGTAAGATGAAGCGGAAGCGAAAATGAGATGAAAGAAAGTAAGACGAAGTGGAAGCAAAAACTAAAACGAAAGAAAGTGAGACGAAGCGGAAGAGAAAGTGATACGGAAGAAAAACTAAGACGAAGACCCGATATTACGTCGGATGGTTAATTAGTTTGAGTGAGTTACAGAACTCAACTGAATAACTGTTTCTTCAAAGATCAAGAAACAAGAAGAAAGAAGCGGTTATCAATAAGCAGTTGAAGACGAAGGCTATAAATACAAGTCAAAGTCGAATACTAAAAAAGTTAGAGATTTTAAGAAAGCTAGTGACTTTAAGAAACACTGTATTCATTGTGCTAAACTCTAGAGTTGTTATTCTCTGTAACAAAGCTCGCAAATATCTTTCTGTAAAGAGAGAAGAAAAGTTGAGAGCCTGAAGAGGCTAAGTGAGAAAAACAATACTTGCTGTAAGAGACCTGAAGAGGCTCGGTGAAAAGAATACTTGTATTTTTTAGAAGTATAGTGAAATCTCAAAAACGATTCTGAGGACTGAACGTAACCCACGGTTTGGGGTGAACCAGGATAAAACTGCTGTGTCGACTCTTACTCTCTTACTCTCAACTTTTAATTTCTATTGTTTATACAAGTACTTAGAAGTTAATTGCAATACATCGTGATATTCTTACTTAATAGTTTTGAAAAAGCAAGTTTTCAAAGAAATTGATAAGAGGATTGTATTCAAGAAAAAAGATACACAATTCAACCCCCCTTCTTGTGCATTTTGTATATTGAACGTAAAGTCTATACTAACGCGTGATTTACTTCAGAATTCCTTTAGTACATTATTTATATACTTAGAATAGAATGAGTGAACAACTTATGTATCTATCTTTATAGATTTAATTTTTCATAATTAAATTCTTACCTTTTCATATTCAATAACATTTGTTCTTTGACTATCACATCTTCAACTATTGAAAGTACAAATAATTGTTCTCTATGAATAGTATTTCTCTATAGACTCCCGCTGAAGAATACAATTACACTCTTATTAACCTCTTATAGATATGATAAATTCACAATGATGTTTAAAATAATTTCTTTAAATTCATCATAAAAGTGAATCTTTTAATTTCTTATAACCTTTCGACTATATATCAAATGTATCGACAAAGACTCAAATTCTATTTATATATACAATTATATTGAAATTTTTTAAACTTCATCTTATTCTTGTTAGTTATCTTGAGAATAATTCTCCTATAAGTATGTATTCAAACAATTTTTTTGAATGGGATTATAAGATTATATCCATTTTAGATTATCTAATTTAGTATTAAACCTATTATATAATTTATGCTTCAAATAAGCGTTACATACAAAAATCATTAACTTTTACTCTTAAAAAAACCTTACCATTAAACCAAATTAAAACTAATCTACTCTATTAAACCAAATTGAAACTAATCTACTCATCAATGCTTTATTGACCTAAACTAGTTTAATCACAATACATCCTACCTTCTAATGGGTCCTCTTAATAATCTTTGGATCAATTTACTAAGGTCACATATGACTCAAAATAATCACTCCCTCATACTTAAATTGTATATTATCCTTAATGAAAAATACTAAGGCCAAAAGTGTAATTTAAATCCTAACATTTACAACAAAATATAAGTTGAACCTCAACGTTTCGGAGTGATCAATTTGAACTCCAACATTTACAAAATGTTCAAAACAGACCCTATGAGGATGGAAAATCCAACCGAGGTTATCCTCCGTTAGTTAAATGTCACATCATATATGATGTGACCTTTTAAAAAATTATGTCAAATTTCTGGGAAAAATGATAAGGGCAATAAATTGTGGTAGGACCAATATTTTGTCTAGCTTTTAATTTATGTTTATTATATGTTGAAGTCCCCTATTTCTTATTTGATTTGGCAATTCTTTCATTTGGTTGTATGTTTATGTTTGTTATCTATTTTTGACCTATGCCTGAACTACTTGTTGAGTTGTTCCATGTATGTTGTGGTTCTTTATTCCTTAATTTAGTTGCAAAGATTTCTTGTTGTCAATGAATGTGTTGGTACAGATAAAAGTAACAGAGTTATAGGAAATTGAATTTCCTTTGATCATTAAATTGAGAACTAACTGGCTAATTATTACTAATTTACAAAGTTAATTACGACTACAAAATTATAGGTTAGAGATAAAATCCATAAAGAACAATACATAAGATCTTATTAATTTGCCTAGAGAAGAAAGTTCATTAGAGTGGAACGAGCTTATAAAACCAAAGTAGGTAAATACAATGCTCGACTTATTGTTAAGGGTTACAAGTAAAATATAAGTAAATTATACTGAATTATTTGCATTAGTGGCTAGGCTTGATACAATGAGAATCATTGAACGGTGATAGCTTTAACAACCTAAAATACATGGCTGATGCATCGGTTAGATGTAAAATCAACTTCCATCATGGTGATCTACTAAAATAGGTATTTATTAAACAACCCCTTTAGATTTGTTAACTTAGATCAAAAGTATAATTTCTATAGACTTAAGAAAATATTATATGGTAGTTGTTATACAATCAAGATATACAAAAATTTAGTTTTCTATGGTAGAAATAAGCATATTCATGGAAATATCATTTGTTGTGGGAATTAGTAAGATAAAGTGATATTCAAATGATTTACTGTAAGACGTAAGATAAACTTGGTAATATATTTAATCATCCTCTCAAAATGTTTGTAATTTTAGATGCGTGAATTATAAAAAATTGATAACAGCTAAGTAATATACTTTCTTTTAACTTTATTCTATGGTGTTAATGATTTGGCTATATTTATGTTAATGTTCCTTTCAATTTAGTTGTAACTTATTTCCACTTTATTGTGAACAGGTATATGATGGCCTAATTTAGTAGTATAAGTTTGTTTTATGATGGAAAGTTTATAGTATATATTGACAGACAAACAAGTGTTTTTGATAAAGTAGACCATGATTATATTATCTATAGGAACTAGGTGACATAGGAAAGAAGTTAGGATACCTTCAACTGCATAAGGCCTACTATAGTGTACCTTGTTTTCAATTTAGTGAGTTATTGAGATTGATTGAATTAAATCAAAGTTGTCTAAGGCGCATTAACCTTACGAAAATCCACCAAATGATTGATGCTTATGTAACTTATTTGTTGAACACCCTAATCCATGCACATAAGATATTGCCTATAAAAGGAAGAGAGGATACAGATAGCGATGGTTAAGGGGGAAGTTGTGGAGCTAGTGATGTGCCACTCCACTCCCATCAAACATATGTGCCTGTACGTCCTTCCGACATTCGAGCACATACCCCACGGAAGCGGTGCACCAACTACATCACTTTCACTTATTCATGACATCATAAATTAAAACATAAGAATCACCATGGCTCAAACCCAAATTCCTCATTTCATTTCTTAAACAATATGTACATTGTGGCTTTACATCAACATCCATATATGTACATTATTAAAAACTAATCAGAGTTTACATCTCTGTATACAGAACATGCTATATACACAAGGAATTATACAAAAATTTATCTAAATCCCTCAGTCCCAGCTAACCGACCTTTGAGCCATATCTTCTATCCAAAATCAGTACTAATTCTCTTCTAAATTGACTTAGAAACTATATTATCTCTCTCGAACTTGAAAAGTCAATGTGTAATTGTTGGTGAGTTTTGTGAACTCCATGAGTTAACCATCCTCGACGGTTCACTCATATCACATAACAAAACAATCCATGCAATCATATAGTTCATATCATTTCAAGTATCATCATATAGCATCACAAAACACCTTGCACACAATTTTCACATTTCTCATTCGACATAATTCAATAATACATTACAATCATTCAATTTGTACATACATCAAGTGTATATGTAATGCTCATAAGACTCACGTTCGTTTATTTTATTGCTGTGACCGAGTGCCTTTTTCACTGTTCCGTATTCATTGTAGATACCAGGCTCATTAATACTGTCCCTTATCCGTTGGGGATACATGGCTCATTTTACATATTAAGCCAGAGGCTCTTAGCACGCTCTGAGCTTTAAGCTCTTTTTACTGGCGACTTCGATTACAACTGCCTTTATCTTTCATGCATTCATGTAATGCAATGCACCACACATATTTAGTCAATCATTTGTTCAATCAGTCACATTTATGGTCTCATTTACATTTTTCATCAGACCTTGGTCCGACATTCATCATTTAAGTTGAGAAATCACATATTCAATCATATTCACATTCAATGAGCACTTCCAATTTTATTCATGCATCAAATGCCTCAGACATTCAATGTCTAGAATCAGTACATACACATCACATAATAATTCAATACATAATTCAAACAAACAAATAATCATAGTAAGGCCATCAAGGTTACTCACAGTTTGCTCCAGATAGCTATTGTCTCGAAGTCCCGACAACGTTTGGATGTTGTCGCTCTAATTTCTCTTTTATATCATGCAACACACATTTACACACATCACAACTTTGCACAATTATATAAGTACTCATTTATGCACATAAGTATATATAGATTATGTACAATACATGTTCAATGATAATTCCGGGTACATTTCCTTAGTATGTGTCTCATAACCAATTAACATTATCTTTAAATCATTCCTTAATACCTAATACACTTTCCTTAATTTAATCGCTCAATTCATCATCAACTAGGCTCATTCAAGATGACATTCAAGCCTGAACACCTCATAGGAAAACATTAATAAGTCAATAATTTATATATATACATGATTTTGGGACAAAAGGCATAACTTTTGCTGTGGATGTCGGATTAATGTCATTCTAGAATGCTTTTGAAGAGGCTTGTGAGACCCCAAAGAGAGATTTTGCCGTCTAAAGGGTCAAAATTGCACATTTGTGTAAGTGTCCTAAGAATGTCCACCTAGTGGACATACGTCCCTCCAAATGGATATGAACGGAGTTGGGAAGCCAGAATTCTTGAGAATGTCTGCCCAGCAGACCTGAAGTCCACCTAACGGACATACGAGAAGCGTATCTCACTTAACAACATTTCCCACTATTTTTACATATATACTAACATCATTTTACACCAAATTCTCTAGTATTCACATTCATTTATGCAACTTCATTACATGCTACTTCAACTACTATAGTAGTTGCATTAAAATCCATAAAACTTTACTCATTTGATTTATCACTCATATATATATAACAAGACATATCACCATCATTTTCTAGTTTACTAAATCCTTACTCCTTCCCCTTCCAAGTGTATTATTAAACTCATCTCTTGTATATCTTATCATTCCTACTTCAATTCCTCTTCATTGTTACCTCCATTCCAATTCAAAACATCCATAAAACACATCATACAAGATTGTTGATCATAACCATATAAACAGAACATCAACCATGTCTATGCATTCTTTAATATTTGAGCACACATTCAACTCCATTGTCACCTTTCCTTTATCCATAAACTATCATCCTAATTCTCCTCACTTCGAGACACTTTCTTTCTCTTCTATCTCTACTTCATCTCTATTACAATTACTAACATTCACGTTATTACACACCAAAACATAATATATTCATATACACATTCATCTTCAATTCTCTGCACATGTTCAACTTCATTTTTCACCTTCATTTCATTCCTAACTATCACTTTAATTTATCTCATTTCAAAACACCATACTACTCTTTTTTATTAGCCTTAGGCTCATGTTAGTTCATCTCTAAAACATTCAAATAAATTCACTTAATATACCAAGAAAACAAAACATAAATATCCAATTTACAAGTCATAATTTCTACACCATTTTAATGATCTTTCAAGTTCAAAATCATCTCTACAACAACTTGTGAAAGGTTAATCATCTTATATGCAGAAACAAGAAATTTATATGCACATTTCATCACTCACAATTCACACATATAATTTTATGATCAAGTCATCAATCTCAAATTACTCATCATATTAGTTTCATTTAACACTACCCTAATGATTAAAGCATAACTTACTTGATTTAGCTTCAAAATCTTAAACTCTTTAAGAACACTAAAAAGCCCTAACTTCTCATACAACCCACGTACAACATCATGGGGGTTGGGAGGTTTAGGTTTTCTTGTGGCAAATGAAGACGACAACAAGGTGAGAGTAGTAAGTGAAAGATGAGAGAGCTAGGTTAAACTTGAATGAGATTGGTAAGAAAATTCATGAAGAAGATGAAGAAGAAAGCCACGTAGAAGAAGGAAGAAGAAGAAGAAGTGTTGGGACCCGATCTCGAGATCGGACCCCAACCGAAAAAGCGGAAACCGAAGGAACGAAAACGAATCGAACATATCAGAACAAAAGGAATCAAATCGGAGAAGCGTAAAGGGGAAGCGAATCAAATCGGAAAAGCGGATAACAAATCGCGGATCTCAGAAATCGAAGGAACGGATCACAAATCGAAATGAAAGAACGAACGGAAATGACGAAAGTGAAAGAAGCGAAACCGAATCGAATGCGAAACGGAAACATAAGGCAAAGGTCAAAGAAACGGAAATCGAGTTCAAATCGCGTAAGGCCAACAACTTCATTCCGACATTCGGGTAATGACACATTTCACAAAGCATCGCGTTGGAATCCTATAGACTAATCCGAAATCCGGTATAAATTTTTTTCTCATATTATTCATTTCATCTTTATTCAATCTTATACAAGTCAAAACCAATCCATACACTTTCCCTTTTT
>JAOTAX010000004.1:19609086-19623709 GCA_025629825.1 Erythroxylum guanchezii | reverse complement strand
ATGTTGGTCCTTTGATATGGGAATTTCGTTCAGCCCCTTTCCTTGCACATTCAAACTTCAAATCTGATCCAATTTCAATTCCTAAGCCTCCTCTTGAAAGCTCACGTCTAGGCAAGTCATGTCCTAGGCTTCCTTGAAACGGATCACACTATGTATGCTTCTCTTTTTGTCCTTCACATGCCCATGGTTCTCCATCATAAAATAAATAAATTGTTATTATTTTAAATTTTATTATTATAATTTTTTATTATTTATATTTGAAATATGTGAAAATAATGTTAATAAAATAAATAAATTGTTATTATTTTAAATTTTATTATTATAATTTTTAAGGACATAATTAATATAAAATTATAAAATATACAATATATATTATAGGACTATTTTATAATTTTAAAAACTTAATCTTTTTTTAAATTTAAAACGATCAGCATTATGGATATCGTTTCGTACCAGCCGGTATCAGTTGGTACGAACCATACTGGACCAAAATCGGTACGAAACAAAGGGTCGTTTGTACCAGATTTAAATACCGGTCAGTATCAGCCAGTTTTGAATAGTACCGGTCGGTACCGACTAGTATTCAAAATACTAGCCAAATATTGGTCGATATAGGAAATTTTAAAAAATAGGGAGATTTTTTTTGCAAAATTTTAAAAAGTTTTTAAAATCTCCCTTCCTTCTTCCTCTCTTCCTTCATCTTTTTTAATTTTTTTAATTAGTTATTTTATTTGCTTCAACTTTTCTAATTATTGTGAATTTTTAATTTTTGTTTTTAAAATAATAATAAATATTTTTATTACTAATAATAATTATAAATTAAATAGAACTTAAAAATAAATTATTTTTATTTAAATTTATTTTAATATTTTATATAATATTTATTAATAAATTATTAAGAAAAATATTTTATTTTTAAAATAAATAATTTAAAAATTATTATTTATAAACTAATATTTATTATATATATTTTTTAATTATTAAATCAACATTTATTTGAAATTTATATATTTTAAATGTAATTATGTTTATTAATAATTTTTAAATTAATTTTAAAAATTAAATTAAAATTATGATTATTATTTATTATTATCATTTTTGAAAATATGATTTAAAATACACAATACAACTGAAGATTATTATCTATGAACTATTTTATAATTTTTAAAAAAATTTAAAAAATATTTTATAAATTTAAAAATTATCGGCAATAATACCTGATTTTATCGGATACTAATATAATACTGTACTAAAATTTAATTCGTTACCAAACCTGTCGGGATATTCATCCATTGGGAGTGATACCGATGATGAATACAGTACCGTATCCGCTTTACCGGATACTGTTAAACAAAACAACAAAATTGTACCAAATGAGCAAAGCTAATCAACGGGAATTCACTTCGAGTAAACGTCGTCAAGCGTCTAACAAAACCCTTTTTTAAGTTCAGTTCATCATTTTCATAAGAACAAGGAGCAAGACAACTTTAGTGATTCCATTTAAAAAAAGAATAAGAATCCATGTCTGGTAGAGACTATACAATTTCGGATTCAACAATTTTCAAGTACTGCCTTGGAAGCTTGACTGATAGAGCTCTCCTTCTCAAGGAGATTGCAACTCTCGCTTCCGAAGAACAGCTCCTGAGTTTCGCGGACCAGGTTCCTCTTTATTCAGGATGTTCCCACCACAGGTCATACGCAACCCTTCTGACCCTTTATTGGTTTTTAATTTATTCATAATTTAATGTTCTTTCCTTTCTTGTGTGGTTGGGACAATAAAAAAAACAGGATTACCCATTTGAAGTTCAGTCGCGTTACCCTTTTTTGGTTAAACCGTGAAAATTTGTTCTTGACCGAGTCCTGACTTTTGTCTCCTTCGATTTTAGGCGACAAATAATGATTGCCAAGAGGTTGATTGAGGAAGGAACTAAAGTTTGGAACTTGATTGCTAAAAACAACCGTCTTGTTCTTTGGGAGGATGCCACTCTTGAGATCGAAGAGCAGTTCATGAGGATTGCTTGCTCTACTGGTACCAGATCACTTACTCAACAGGTTTCTTCTCTTACTCCTTCACGTGCATTGAGCTTTATAAGCATTTTTGGCTTTGATGTGGTGTTATACCATCGTGGTTAAGGCGCTTTTTCCCCCTATTGTAGCAATCAAAAACAATTGTTCACTTGAGTGATTTCAGGAATATTTTGTGCGTACAAGAGGGTATTACTGGGTGTCAATTAGTTCTTTTTACTTTGATATATGAGCCCGTTGCTGAATTTTGTATGGTAGCTTCTTGTAACTTATCATTCATGTTGGTCTGCATATGCCAAGAAATAGGGGGCTAATCATTTCCTCCTTTTTGTTGATGCCTGTGTTCTAGAACAAAGATTTTTGCAACATGTTTCTTTTTCCTTTTTCTACCATCAGCATTATCTCCTTATAACATTCCATCTCTATTCTGATTTACTAAAGTTGCTTTCCAGCTGATGTCTTGGCATTCTTTATCACTTAGTTGTGAAGTCTTTCACAGGTGTGGCTACTAGTGATATCGCTTGCTTTCGTAACTTTTATCAAGCAATACATCCATGGCTTTCCTATATGTGCTTAGATTTTTGGTAAACTAGCCAAAGAAGCTATATTTTTAATTTATAGTCCCATTTGCATTGAGTTATCATTCTACATGCTAGGTGAGAATTGTACATGATTGTTGCATTCATTGCATGCATCTAAAGCTTTATGTGAACTGGATATACCAAATTTGTAGATCAATTTTTCCTAGTTGAATTTGTTCAGTGATTTCATGATGTTGTATAAGTTTTACGTGTGTTCATCCTAATGATTTTCCCACCAACTAGCTTAAATGTTTTGCACTACACCTTGATTTCAAGGGCAACAATTGCCATATTGTTTTCTGTTGCTGTTAAACTGTTACCCCATGCGATAAATTTGTCCATTTTCTTCTTTCCAATTCTTTTTTATCTTGGTCTTGTACTCCTCAGTGCAAATTGCAAGTGCTATTGATCCATCCCATCTTGATGGCCTAGTGCTTACATTTATGTCACAGAAACTTGACTGCGTTGCTGAACTATATCTTAAATGTGTTATGATCCATTTCTTGCATTGTCAGATGTACATCAATAGTTAAGCTTTAAAGTTTCTTACCACTATTGCCACTTCTGGCATGTGTTTTTTTAACTATGGAGATATCATATTGTTGCAGAATGAATTTGCTTGAAATAGAGTGATCCTAGTGATATGTGCTTATTACTACTAATGTGCTTTACATATGTTATTAGTACTAATGTGCTTTCTATACACCTTTAGTTCCAAATATATTTGAATTGCTTTCCATGTAAATGGGTGTGAAGAACAGAGTGGAAAAAACAGAGGGCTTGATGAATATTCAAGACCCTTGTATCAGTTATATAGAATTAATTATATAGGGAAATAAAACCTTAGTAATAAATAGGAAATCATACACTAAAGAGGAAGATCATACTCTCCCTAATGTAGATATTACTCTTCCTAATATAGATATTTCCTAACACTCCCTCTCAAGCTGGAACATACATATCATAAGCTCCGAGCTTGTTACATATAGGTTTCAACTGGGACCCCCCTAATGCTTTAGTGAGTAAGTCAACAAGCTGATCTTCTAACTTGACTTATAATGTCTCAATCAATCCTTCTTAAAGCTTTTCACGAATAAAGTGACAATCCACTTCAATATGTTTGGTTCTCTCATGAAAGACTGGATTCGAGGCAATATGAATGGCTGCTTGATTATCACACATTAGTTTCATTTAAGTGGAAAACCAAGTTCCCTGAGAAGATGCTCCAACCAAATCAACACACATGTAGTATGCCATAGCCCTGTACTTAGATTCAGCACTAGAATGTGCAACAATTGATTGCTTTTTATTTTTTCATGATACCATGTTTTCACCCAAAAATACACAGCAGCTTCAAGTAGACCGTCGGTCATAAGAGCTTGCCCAATCTACATCTATACACCTTTGAATCTGAATGTGTCCATGATTATGGTAAAGAAGACCTTGCCTTGGGGAACCTTTCAAATATCTCAAAATTTTAATAACTGCATCCTAATGACTAGTCCGCGGAGATCCCATAAACTGACTCACTACACTTGTAGCAAACAAAATATCTGGACGAGTAACAATCAAATAATTCAGTTTACCAACAAGTTTTCGATACTTACCTGGATCTTCCAACTGCTCTTCTTTATCAGCATTAAGTTTTACATTTGATTCCATGGGGCTATCAACTTACTTCGTTCCCAACAGACCTGTTTCCTCTAGAAGATCAAGAACGTACTTCCTTTGAGATAGACAAATCCCCATTTTCGACCTTGTTATCTCGATACCCAGAAAAAATTTTAGTTAACCAAGATCCTTTGTTTGAAATTTAGTCTGTAGGAATGACTTTAAAGATAGAATTCTTGCTTTATCATCTCCAATAATAAAAATATCATCAACATACATAATCAAAAGAATTTTACCAACCTCAGAGTGATGATAGAACACAAAGTGATCCACACCGCATCGATGTAGACCAAACTCCATAACCACTGTACTAAAGTGCCCAAACCAAGCTCTCGGTGACTGTTTTAGACCATACAAATATTTATTTAAGCGACACACTAGATTAGTCTCCCCTTGAGCAACAAACCCTAGTGGTTGCTCCATAAAAATAGTCTCTTGAAGATCACCATGAAAAAAGGCATTTTTACATCAAGTTGATGAAGAGGCCAATCATGGGTGGCTGCCAATGCAATGAAAATACGTACGGATGTCAATTTGGCAATAGGAGAAAATGTTTTAGTATAATCCATTCCATAAACCTGTGTATAACCCTTAGCTACCAAACGAGCTTTTAAACGATTAATCGTGCCATTAGAATTGACCTTAACACTAAACACCCAACGACAACCCACAATTGTCTGACCATGTGGAAAAGGAACTAAGTCCCATGTAGCATTAGCTTGCAATGCCAACATCTCTTCTTCCCTGACATGTTTCCATCCAGGATGATCCAAAGCTTCTGAAATAGACTTGGGGATAGGTATAGAAGACAAAGTGGATACAAAAGTAGCATATGAAGGTGATAATGAGTTATAAGAAACAAAGTTTGAAATAGGGTGAGATGTACAAGACCTTCTTCCTTTACGGAGAGCAATGGGCCAATCAAGATCATCATATGATGGAATTGAAGACGAAGACAATGGTGACGAGTGTGAATCGTCTGGTCGTACTTCAGGATGAGTGCGTCGAGTATAAACATGCAAATTAGGATGGGAGAGATGTTCCAAAGGAGTAGGATTAATGTCAGGAGCAACATAATTGGGAGTTGCTTGTGAAGGAACAAAAGGAATTGGTAGACACTCATCAGTATTAGTGGAGATAGACTGAGCATCAGAGAAGTATGATGTGTCTTCAAAGAATGTAACATTAGCAGACACAAAAAAAAAAAAAAACGATTCAATGAGGGGCTAAAACATTTTTACCCTTTTTGCAAATGAGAGTACCCGAGAAAGATGCACTTTATAGCTTTTGGATCTAATTTATCCGTGTTGGGCTGAAGCTGGTGAGCAAAACAAGCACATCCGAATACTCGTAGAGCAATGTAAAAAAGGTCTTATAGGGAAAGAGAATTGATAATGGAGTTTTACCTCATTAACATAGAAGATGCCATTCGATTGATAAGATGGCATGCAATAAGTATAGCACCTCCCTAGAAACTTTTGGGTACATTCACGTGGATTAACAGGATACGAGCTGTTTCAACAATATGTTGGATTTTTCTCTCACCTACCCATTTTGTTAAGGAGTGTGTGGGCAGTAAGATTGATGTTGAATACCTTGTTGTTTTAAGTAGCTAGAGAATGTGTTAAAGAAATATTCTTTAGCATTATTTCTACGAAGAATATTGATTTGGATATTAACTGATTTTGAATTTCAGCATAGAAAGAACAAAAAATAGGGAATATTTCAGAGCGATCTCGCATTAGATATAACCAAGTTATTTGAGAGAAATCATCAACAAAAATTACAAAATACTGAAAGCCCAACTTAGACATGACATGACTGGGACCCCAAATATCTTTATGGATTAACATGAAGGGTTTTTCAACTCTTTTATTGACTTGAGGAAAAAACGAACTACAATGATGTTTTCCTAATTGACACGACTCACAATTTAAACTGGAAACAGAATCTAACCCTGGTAATACTTTTTTGAGATTTTCCAAAGATGGATGACCTAATCGACTATGGATATCAATAGGAGAGATTCACAATGAGTAGCCGATGGATGAATGCAACTTGTCAAAATAGTACATTCCATTTGATTCACGCCCTTCGCCAATCGTTATCTTGGTCTTCAAATCCTAGATAATGACATTATCAGGGTAGAAACATTCAGAACAATTTAGTTGTTTAGTCAATTTGCTCACAGACATAAGATTGAAAGGAAAGTTTGGAACAAATATTGTATAGGGTAATGTGAGAGAAGAACAAGGATGAGAGGGTCCAACACCTTTAATGGTGGTAGTAGATCCATCAGCAATAGTAAGTTTATCATTATGAGAGGCAAGTAAAGGAACAATATGGTTAAAGTTGGTTATTTTACCTTAAATATGGTCAGTGGCACCAGAATCTATTATCCATGACTATTTTCTATGGATAGCTAAATAACAAGTAGCTGGGTTACGTTGATGAGCCGCAGATGCCATAGAGCAAGGAGGTTTTTGTTGAGCTAATTGATACTGCAAAAGCTTAGTATACTCATCCTGAGATAAAGTAACAGACAGTTGTAAAGTCATAGCAAAGAATGTTGTTCAAGAGACGCAATACAAGCAGCTCGCAAATGGGATATTTATCCCAACAAGACTTTTCATCATGTCCGCCTCTAATGTGTACAATGGAGTCGTGAGCCTCTGCCATGTCCTCCTCAACCGCCACGACCACCACAGCCACCGCGTCCTCCTTGACTTCCCCCATGGCTTCCCTTGACTCGTGAATCAGAATGTGTTGCAAGAGTTGACCTTTTAGAGTTATTCTCTAGTGAATTCGCCTTGAGAGTCTAGAATATACTTCAACTAAGGATGGAAAGTGTGCTCTTCCTAAGATTTGTGCTCACAGAGGGTCAAACTCAAGCTTCAATTCAGCCAAAAGTGTCATAGTTACCAAGTGCTCTCTGTTAATCTACATCTCTTTGATATTAGATGTGATCGGTAGTAGGGAATTCAACTCCTCAAAAGCACATTTCACTTTCCCAAAGTATTCAATCAAACTTCCTTCTTGTTTGGACTGAAATAACTCAACAGAAATGTTATAAGCGAAGCATATTACTAGAGTAAAGAAGCTTAGCATAGTCCCAAGTTTGCCAAGTGCTAACCTGAGAGAATAAGACTGAAATTTCAGGTTCCATAGAATCGAAAAAATATGTAGTAATTGTGCATCATCACCTTGCCAAATTTCTAGTATTTTTTGATTACTTGGGGGATCAGATGTAAGATGGGACAATTTTCTCTGACGTCAAAATAACAATTTGACATTCTTAGACCAAAAAGGATAGTTATTACCGTTCAAACATTACTTGATGATTTGTAAAGTTGAGGAACCCATTGTTGGAACACCTGTGGATGATTTGCTACTGAAATTTGACATCTCCTAGTTATGCTAGACGGATTTCTTGGCCAAACGGACACTAAAACACTGCTGACGAAGTTGCGAAATACATGAAACCTTACTGTTATCAAAAAATACTCATGTTCTGGTTAGTTTTGACACAAAGTAAGGCCAGAACTCAATTCAAGGCATAGTGGCGAGCTGACCCATCTAATTGCCGTTGCCGGTGGTCGTCAGACGACGGCGTGTGATGACCATGGGCCTACACGTTGGTGGTTTTATGGCGACACCGTCGGTACTCTGGTGGTCGCCAGGACCCCTTGGTTGCTTCTGTATAGTTAGTTTTTGGTTTTGGTAAGTGGAGGTAAGTGTTTTGGATATAATGGAAGGTGTTAGGTTTTACGGTAAACAAATTCTAGGATTTGGAAGTGTGGCTTTGATACCATGTGAGTAACAGAGTGGAAAAAACAGAGGGCTTGATGAATATTCAAGACCTTTGTATCATTTATATAGAAGTCATTACATTGGGAAAGAAAACCTTAGTAATAAATAGGAAATCATACACTGAAGAGGAAGATCATACTATCCCTAATGTAGATATTACTCTTTCTAATATAGATATTTCCTAACAATGTGTATCAAGTTATATAACTGCTTTATGTGACGTGCTGACTTAGAAATGATAAGGTGAAAGTATGATCACTTTTTCATGTTGCTTCTTTAGTTTCCCTCAACTTGTTGATTATCCAAGGATTAAGCTTCGTGAGTAATTTTGTCATCATATTACTGCTGTTTGATATATTTAATGTAACTGATTACACTGGCATCACAATTTTCCAGGACTTTGATCTTCTGAAAAGAATTGCTGGCTGTCAAGAGTATTTGGCCCAAGAGAACTTTGAAAAGATGTGGTGTTGGTTGTATCCTGTTGCTTTTACATTATCAAGAGAACAGATGAATGTACTCTGGATTTCTACGTCACCAAAGTGGTTTGAAGGATTTATTACAAAGGAAGAAGCTGAATCATCACTTCAAGGTCCTAGAGGCCTTCAGGAGCCTGGCACTTTTATACTACGGTTTCCCACTTCAAGAAGCTGGCCACACCCTGATGCTGGTAGCTTGATTGTGAGTTATATTGGTTGTGATTACACTCTTCATCACAGGTTGCTTTCTCTTGATTACATCAACAGGTGAATTCTTCAAATCCTTTTTTTTTTTAAAATCATGTCATCTATGAGACATTTATATCTTTGGGCTTTGGTTAGCTGTGAAAAAGAATCTCAGTGCAAAGCTTAGCATTTAAGTAGGGAAGAGGGAAAGGCTAATGGCACTCAAAGTTTGATCAATTCATGGTGCAATTTTTGGCGTTGGATTATGTTGTATGTACAAAAGACAAATCTATTCATATCAAAATTTATTAGCCAAGTTTCTTATGAAGATACGTCCAACTATTATGTGACAACTTAAATAGCCCGAAGAGCTTACAAAACTTGACCAATAAGAACCCTTATGAAATTAGGTTCCTAATATCTAGCCATAATTAATGAGGTTATGTCACACGTATGAATTAAGGAATATGAAGATTGAATCATTTAATTTGGAACATTGGAAGTATTTTTTTATTTCCCATAGAAATGTACAGTTATTTTCTTGACTCATATCCTTCATCTTATCACGGGAGATTGTGAGACTGCTACTCACTTTGTCATGTAGATTTATGGTTAACTTAGTTTGGATCAGTTTTGTGCTGCTGTTAAACACCTATGACAGTAGCTGAGCTGTAGTGTAATCGTATGGTCACTTCATTATGTCCTAGAGCTTTTTTGTTAGAGTCATGTAAGTAGCTTTTCTTTGAATGTAGAGCAAGATCATCATGCATTTAAATGTTCATTCCAGTTGTTGTTACGTGTAAGTGAGACATTTCACAAACAGCATCTGAACTTTTTAAATGAGGCTGATTATACCTCACGGAAATTATAGTGTACATGTTTGTGTATACCTACTGGGCTGTAAATAGAGGTACTTGTTGTATGTATGACCATATTGGTGAGGCCTAAATGTTTGTGAACTTACTAGCCTATATATAGAAATTCATATAAGATAGTTTATGCAGTTGCACACGCATTGAACAGGAAATTAACTGTATCTAGTTGTAGTGGAGTAAAATTTTAATGATTTTTGTCGTTTGTTTTAGAGTTTGAACTGTGCATTGCTTTACATTTTGGTACTTCTGTTCTTTTGCTTGAGAGCATGCTTAACGGGTTGGTGCTATGAAATTCTTCTGTTAAAGAATCTTTAGTCGTATGCTCTGGTCTTTACTTGTCCAGAGGCTTGAAGATGTAGATAAATTGTGTAAAGGAACAAGGTTTGTAAGAACTAGGGTTCTCTTCAATTGCTATTCCAATTCTCTTGGAGTTATTTGTCATTTCTACATTCTTTCCATTTTCTAGTCGTATATGGACTGAACAAGAGATGATTCATTGATTCAAGAACTATGGCAGCAATTTATTCTCGCTAGTCATATAGATACTACTCCCTAGAGTCTAGAATCACAATATTCCATTCGTCTGAGTTTTCTGAAAAAGAATTATTCAAAGAAAAAGGAAGAGGAAAAAGAATAGTATTGGAGGTTTTCATAGAAATGAACCGCACTTGTAATTATCAATGTTATCCATGAACTAAAATGGAAAGTATCTTCTAGGCAGTGGGAGTTTGTTGACATTTTAGATGTAGAAATTTTAATTCAGTAGTGAACACTTTTAAGTAATCAGAACAAAAACGTGTGATAAACTGAGAATATGTGTTTCTCCAGCTGATGTGATAGTGTAAAATGGGTAAAAAGCCATAAGCTGGTGGATTAAGCCATAAATCACACATTTCTGTTGTCACATGTAGCTTCACATGTAACTGAAATGGAAGATGACTTGGATTTAATGAAGCGAGGCTCCTAGTTGATTGTCTTCTCATATGTAAAATTATAGGAGTTAACAGTGTTTATCAGAATTTCGGGTGCTATGTTTTGCTCAATATGAATTCAGGCACTTAATCGTTAAGACAAACACGTGCCAGTCCTCATTGATGGATAAATGATGTTAAAAGGAAAGTTGTATTTATCAATTAGGCACCTCCCTTTATTTTTCTGGGATAAATGAATAGAAAATTTTAAAAATTCATTTTATAGATAAACTGACGGTTTACAGTACAACTTTCTCTTTGCAGTTTTGAGCAGAGGGAGACAAAAATGAAATCTCTACAAGAGATGTTATTGGCAGAGCCAGAGCTGTCTCGACTTGGAAGGCAAAATTCTACCTACTTTGCTCTGTTGCTCTGTAGATGGAATTAATATACTTATTTTATCTTGTTTTGAGATTCATGCATCTACAACCTATTATTCATAATTTTTAGAACTTGAAAATGCAGAATCACGAGAAGTCGATAGCTTTGTTGAGATGCAGCGCCATATCCTTCTGCTTGGTATTTCTTATGGAGAATCACCATCATCTTTGCAATATCTAACCTCAGATGCCAGCTTTTTTTCCTAGTTTCTGCTGTCCTCATTTTCCATACATTGTGTACATTATGCTTGTAATACTTACAAGATGTCAAGTTACTTAGGTGGGGTGAATTGTTTAAATCTTCAGGCACTTAGCTTACGATGCAAATGGCAAATAATAGCATTTTTAGGCTTCTTACTTGGGTGTTAACTTAGCATTAGTACTCTTACTGCACATCAAGTATCGGCTTATACATAGAGATGGCAATGGGGTTAGACAGGCTCCAATGTAGCACCCTACTCCCGAGAGACCCGAACTCGACATTGATGGTGATATCCGAGTCTGTGTCCCACGAGGGTGGTGTGCTAAAGCACTCATTCAGTCAAAAATTGGTATACTTTTTTTTACTCACAAAACACAATATTCGGAAGACCATAATCAAATAGGGCATAAGCCTTTTTCAATCATACAGTGAAATTTACAAAATTTTCATATGGCCAATTGGGTTATTTTGTTGGATTCCGTTTTCGGAACTCAACTCTTGTTTATTCGTCTGTTGGATCCTGCTTGATTCCAGAGTCCAACGCTTGCTCTGATAATCATGAAATGTGAGCGTGTATATTACCTTGAATGATTTGTATATTAAACCATCATTAGTCATCATAATTTTTTTTTCTATTCTCATAACATCTTAAAAATTTACTCACAAATTGTTCCATGGTGTGCTTATGCAAAACAGTCACTATGTTTGAACTCAAAATCTCCTACTTGTGAACATAATTTGGAAGTCTTAAAGTCTGAATTTTGATTTGACTTCTTCATAGAAATCATAGCACTATGTCTCTAGTTTGCTTTAAAGAAAGAATCATCTCAATCGGAGCTCTATAGCTCAAGATATACTTAAAAAGCTCAAATCTGCTCAAACCTTAATCGTGCACTTCTAACCGACCTCTTACTTGTTCTATTACAAACTTTCTCAAATCAACTCCAAATGATACAAATTTTTATGGAGAGAAATCTACATGTCTTAAAAATCCATTGCTTCAAGAATGACTTCATTTGGAGGTCAAGTAAGGGAGTTATGATCAAAAGAATCATCCATGCTTATAAATCAAATCGATTTGAACATCTCTTGGCGCGATCGCCATAACTTTTAATATAGAAGCCGGATTGTTTTCGTTTTTGGACCATTAGAAAGAAGACATTTAGATCTAAAACTTTCATTAAGACCACAAAGTCTGATTCTGCCTTTAACAGGGTGAAAAATCACAATCTTTCTCGTGCATGTCCTTTAAACGGATATGAATCGACCAAACTGCATCATTTCACCCCAGAAGGTCCGTTAAACGGGCTTCCATGTTCGTTTAACGGACATGGGCGAAGCAAGGAGTCCTTTTTGACCAGAGAAGGTCCGTTAAACGAACCTTATGTCCGTTAAACGGACATGGGGCTTCCCCAAAGTCCTCCAAACCCTCTTTCAAGCTTCCTACAACCATCCTAACATCATAAACACTTATAATATTCCTAATTTCACTTCTTATCATGCAAAATCACTTCATAACAATTCAAACATTAAATTTATCTCATCAAACTCTCAATTCTTGATCCATTTGATTCATCAAAACAACAAACTCTCATCATACATCATAGCTGTCATATTTATACACTCCATGCAACATCATAACTTGTATCGATTATATCTCTTAACTCCGACATCCAAAAATTACAAACTATATAGTGTTGGAAAGATAAAAGGATCATCTACAACTTCAGAGAATACAATTTTGGCTAATTCTAACTAAATCATTCCAAAATTTCCCTGAAAATCAGACATAAATCTTATCCTTGTGAAAATTTGAAATTTTGTCCCAATTTCATTTCCTTAGCTAATACCGTCATCATTCTTATCCATTCATAATTCTTATTCTTCCTTTCCATAACATTTCATTGACAAGTAATAGAAACTCATATTCAAAGTGCATCAATTCAATTGGATTGCTTCTTCATTTATATCTAATTGCAATTCACATCGTCCATATATAATTTCAACTAAACATCATTTATACACTATTTCACATTCCAATTTCACAATCATCCCTTCTTAAATCTCAGCAAATCTAACATGTCATATTTAGCTACATTTCATCATCCACAATTTCCATGTGCCATTTCTCATAATAACTCACTGATGTGTATATATACATATATATATATTCCAACCATTCATACTCAACATTCATCATAGCCATCCATATTCAAATTCACATTTCATGTCCATATACAAACTCATATTTCATTAACATCATAAAATAACTATTTTACAAGCTTCAATGGCATTTCTAAGTCACAATACAATCTCAATATCAAAACCCATTATACAAAACATACAAAATCCAATAATTCTCAAAATACGTTTAAAGGCTCGTTTTACATCAATAACCCCAAACACAACAAAACATGCAAATCCGGAGAAATGTCTTGATTTTCACTCTATTTCCTACTTTTCACCTGAGGATGGGGAAAGAGAGGGGGCGAGCTTGAAAGCTCGTGAGTAACAGCTTATAACGGAAAAATAAGCAAAACCGTTTAAAAATTTACTGATATCACAAATTCTTGTTGAAAATCCACAAAACACTTGTTTATCAAATTCTCAATTTCATAAATCACAAAATATGAATGCATCAACTTGTTCACCAATCATAATCACATAAGCACAGAAATGGTTTAGGTAGATCCATATTCATGACGTACTACACATTCCCATATAAAGGTCATGTGTAGTCAGAAACTTGGGGAGTCCTTGAAGGAGCTCCGTGCCACTAGCGGTCAGGCGGGAGAAGCCTTTTCTTGGGTCAACGTGCACGTGACAGTTCTTGGGTGGACTACCAAAACCTACATAACATGTATTTCAAAACTTGTTGCCAAAAATGGCACTTTTCGAAAAGCTTGATTTCATGTACTTGACATATTTCGAAAACCATTTTCCAAAACATAATTTCATAAACTTGCAATCCTTTCAAATTAAATGTTTTTCATAAATCATCACACAAATTTCACATATCATATCATCATGTAACAAATTCTCAACTCATCCAAAACACAATTTATGCAACAATTATGATGCAATTTAAAACATTAATTTCCTTGATTTAAAGAAAGCAAAAATGACTTATTTACTCTATTATAAACATGTGCCCACCTTGAAATTCTTTGCTTGTAACTTGACTCAACATGCTTCCCCTCTTGCTCCTCCTGATTCCTCTTTCCTCCAATAATGCCCTTCATTAACATTCATAAAATCCCCAAATCAAAGACAATTCAATTGAGAAACCCTAAACACAATATCACCAAATTGATCTTAGAAAACTCATACCCATAATATTCTTAAGCTATCTAAACCACAACCCAATAAAAAATCCAAAGATTTAAACATCCCACTTACCTTGATCTTTCACCAATCAATGAATTTCTTGGCTTGGATGGAAG
>JAOTAX010000004.1:19580754-19608986 GCA_025629825.1 Erythroxylum guanchezii | reverse complement strand
TATCACTTCTAACACTTCAATTTAGTCACTTATGCCACATAGCCTAATTAACATTAACATGTCAATTAAGTCCAACAATTTAATCTAATAAGACCCCAAAATTCATCTAATCATGCTTAATGAAATAAAAAAATTCAGGGGCGGCCAACATTCCTATTCTAGGTGACCATATTTTTTGGGAGAAAACTAACAAGGCCCCATCTTCATCAAAATCAAAATTACATTCTTGTCTATTAAATCTTATCTCTATGTCATTTAAGTACATAACAAAATATCAAGCATTCATTCTCTATATAAGCCTCTGCAATAGACCCTTCAGGTCAAGCGTTATTACGCACATAACTCTTAAGAGAGTCTAAAAACCTAAACAAAATACAAAACATTAACAATTGTTAGTAACTAATAACTTAAGAAAAAAAGTGGAAGTTGATATAAATTACCTTTTAATAGGGTACATCCATCGAAATTAAACTAGTCCACAAAGTTTTGCCTCATATGGTAAATGAATTGCCAAATGCACCACAACATCAAAAAAAAGGGGGGGAAATACTAGTTAAAGCTTATATAGAATCAAAGTTATATCTTTTTCCAATTTTCTAAACTCTTCTACTTTTAGTGTCTTACAATATAATTACTTAAAAAACTCACCCAATTGTCCAAAAGTTAAGCACACATCCTTCGGTAAACACCTGCGTATTCTAACATGAAGTAATCATTGTAGAAGTACATAAAAATCTTGGCATTTCAACCTAGAAACTTTTCCCTCTTTAACATGGACACAACAGACTATATTAGATGCATACCTATCAGGAAACTTGTCTGATTTAAGCAATTGACAAAAAGTTTTCTTCTCCTTTTTTGACTTATTGTAAAAAGCAGGTGGAATGATGTATGAACCATCATCTCTTCTTTTCAAATGCAAATATTTTCTTATATCCATGTTTTCCAAGTCTAATCTCGCCTTAATTGTGTCTTTCCATTTGCTATTAATTTCCATCAAAGTTCCTAAAATATTCTCACAAATTTTTTTGTAAATATGCATCACATCAAGATTGTGTCTCAATAGTAATTCCTTCAAATATGGTAAATTGAAAAATATTCTTGTTTTTTTTATCAATTAAGCTCAACAATACTTCGCTCTCACTTTCTATTACTTGGGCGTTTGCTAGGTGTAATGTCACCTAAATGTGATAGTTGGTAAACCATATCATCACCAGACAAGTCAAAAGAGCTTTACCCAATTTTACTTTACCATTAAACAATTTGTTTCTTCGCCATCTATGCCCATGTACTAAGAAACAACAATTTCCCGTATAACATAATTTATGTCGTAGCCTTATTGAATGAGTTTGACGGCTACACATAAGACATATCATATACCCTTTAGTACTCCATCTAGATAAATTCCATAAACTGGAAAATCATTTAGCGACTGCTTGGTTAGTTAGTATGGGAAGAAAGGAATGGGTAAGGAATGAAAAATTGATGCTTGGTAAGGAAATATGATTGGATGAATAGTATTTTCATTCCTACTTTTTGGGTATTACTCTATACCTCTCAATTATAAAAGGAATGGAAGTCATTACTTCATACATTTGGCATGCATTTTCAGTGGTGGCTTTTCCTTATCACTCTTTCTTCCTCCTTTCTTGCAGCCTCCTACTTTCTGGCATAGTTCTTCGTTAATCAATCATTTCTCATTTAGGGGCTTTCTAGGTTTCTTTGGGTTTGTTTCCTCTTGAATCTGTGTACGTTTACTACATTGTACATATTTTTACTCTTTGTTTTCTAGGTTTTAGGAATCCCTTCAAGTTCATGTAAAATATAGTAGGAAAAGAGTGAAAAGTTGAAAGATTTTTTAAGGCTTGGGTTTGCACTTTCTGTTATTCACCTGCTTCAAACTATGGTATAATATGAAGAAAGAAAGTGTGAAGAAAGAAAGGAAGTTCATTTTGTTGAATTTTATTGTTTGGTTTTGCTAAATATGGTTTAATCTATGACAAGCATTTTTTTTCTTGTTCTTTTTGTTTCATATTCTTCTCTCTTTCATCACCTATCTTGAGTTTCTGATTTGAGTCTTGTCTTGGTACTGATGAACACGGAGAAGAAATGGAGAAGAATGAGATCCTCCTTTTTGTCTTGTAAATGCAAGTGAGAGTTTTTAATGTTACCCTTTACCTTATATCTCTCAGTTGACTCTATTGCCCCTCATCCTTCTTTCTCATTTAAGACTTTTAAGCTTGAAGTTCTTGGAATTTTGCTCTTGAGTTTTCCTTTTCATTTCCAAGTAATTTCTCAATTCAACTTTATTTTCTAGCTATTTGTGAACATATAATTAAAGATCCTTCCTTTTTATGAAAAAAATGGGACTTTTACCCTTCTGATTCTTCCTGCTTTTCTGGTTTCTTCTTTTGTATCTTAAGTTCATTAACTTAGGTATGATTGTGCTCAAAGGTACTGTCTTTCTTGTTCTTCTTCTTCACTATTTTTTAAATATTATTCTATTTGTGAGCACTCTTACTTTGCTACCTGTTGTGGGTTTGACCATTTATTGGTAACAATTAATGTGTAACTGCAGAGAATTGGATGTGGGAAAGTTATGTTTTTCTATATTCTAGGACTTAAGATGCCTTACTAACTGAGAAGGGATAAATTGCTTTGTTCTGTATTTACAAATCTATCCTCTGAAACCTAATTACATACAATGTCATCCCAGGGTTGTATGGCTAATAAATAACTAATACTCACTATTATGCTTTTCCTTGCTTTTTTGGTTTTTTTCACCTTTAGGTACCCTTCTCAGGCTCATCCTATTATTATTTTCTGATTTAAAATTTTTTTTATATAGTATAATGATAATTAGTTGTGTATGATGTGATCAATTATCCTTAATCATTTTAGTTAGTTTTGTGAGCTTAATGATGTCTAGAATAGGTAATATCTCGCACATAAAATTTCTTTTGATCTTTGCAAGAAAAAAAATCATCTTTTCTTTAATGTTTCATTAGGTTTCTGAAGTGGGGGAGACTGTGGTGTTCTGAGAAGATCTTGTTTCGGCATTGGATTTGAGTTTGTTTCTGACTTCGTTAAAGGTTACATAATTTCTTGTATCTAGTAATAAATAATAAACATAACATGAAATGTTAATTAATTGATTCTATTTGATTAGGATAAGAAAACCAAAATCAAGCAAATAAGACATTACTTGTCAATTTTTCAGTGAGTTATGTTATGTGCTTTATACATGAGTCCCTTTCTCTAAATTCTAATTAAAAAAAACACAAATCCCACACTCTCTTTATCTTCCCCTCTTCTTGTCCACCCCTAACAAGTCTTTGTAGAAACCCCATATAGAAGGAACCTATTGCTCTCTTTTCTTTCTCTTTCTCTCTATTTAGGTTCGAGTGAACACTTGCCATATCATGTCATATGATTATCTCTTCAAGCACATAATTGTTGGTGATAAAGGTTTGTCTATTGTCTCTATTAATGTTGTTATTGCTTTTGGACTTGAAAAGGTTTAGATTTTTATGTAAAGAAGATGGTAAAGAAGTTCTTTTAGATAGAGATCTTTATTATTGATTCTGCATCTTGACTATTCATTTATAAAGAGGGAATATTGTATAGATTTTGACTGTCTACTAGTTAAAGGGGATCAATTGATAGGGGTTGTTACTTTTTTGCAAAATCCTTTCTTGTTCCTTTAAGTCAATTGAATATCGTTGAGTCCAAACTGAAAATTCAACATTTACAAAATGCTATGTCTTATACTAGGTTTGAAATTTGGGAATTTGATATTCATTCTCTACAACTGTGATCTCAAGATTTTATGTGCTTCTGAAAATAACCCCATAAATACCCAATCCACACCTAATACTGGTAACACATATTTCTAGAATAATACCTCAGATTTTCCCCACCTAGAGGCTCCTTAAATAGATAGATTCATAGGGCAGAGAATGGGAAGGCTATATGGAGCTCCATTGTAGGTGAATTTGGGAGCTTAGGCAAACTTAGCTTTGTGGAATTTGAAATTGAGAGGACAGTTCAGGTTCTTCTAGAGGTGCTACATCAAGGAGCACAAAAATGGAGAACCTCGCTAGTATGTTTCTTCCTAGAAAAGAGACTGGCCTTCCCAGTTGTTAGCAGAAGTGCCAATTCTAAATGGAGGAATAAAGGTCTAGAGAATGTAATGGTGAATGAGGATGAACTCTTCGTGTTCAAGTTCAATATAGAAGAGAATGCACAAAAGGTTTTGGAAGTAGGGCTATGGCACGTAATAGGGAATCCAATACTCATCATCAAATGGCATCTAGGGTGAAATTGGACAGAAGCGAGCTGGATTCTATCCTATTATGGGTCAATATTCATAAGGTACCCTTGAAATATTGGTCTGCCAAAGGTATGAGCTATATTGCAAGTAAAATAGGGAAGCCATTGAGTTTAGTTGAAAACACTACCCTAATAAGGAGAATTAGATATACTAGGGTATGTATAGATGTTGATATTTCAAAGAAACTACCTGATAGTCTTAGAATTATGAGATTGAATGAGTACAGTAATTTAGATGAAGATTTTATAGGGATTTCGTATATATAGAGATCAAAGTTAAAAGAGGAGAAACAAGTATGGAGAGAAAAGGAATGTGAACAGGGAAAGAAAAATCTTAAGGATTTTTCAAAGCAAATGCAATAAGAGAAGAAGCATCAAATAAGCATATTAATGAAGAGAATTACAACTAACCAGGTAAAGGAAAACTAGTAAATGATGGAGAATTTAATCAGGACATGAATATAGGGGAGAATGACAAGGTAAGGATAGGGACATAAGGGACTAAGAACTAGCACCACAAAGATAAAACCTAGTGGAGAATAATATAGCAGAGTTAGAGATTCAAGGGAATGAATATCAGATCATTAAGGACACAAATCAGGGGAGAGTAATAGGGAAGGGATTAAGGAATAGGTGAATGAGGGGAAACTTTTGGATCCTGTAATGGAAAGAGGGGAAACTTTTGCATCCAAACAAGGCATAACCTCAATCTCCCCAGGTCTGAGTGGAAAATCTAGGAGGAAAAGGTCAAAAAAAAGAAGAAATAATGAAGATAGTAGTCTGTAATGTTAAGGGGCTTAGTAGCCTAAATAAGTAACTTGTAGTTAGGGACTTGATTAGGAGTAATATGGCAGATTTTGTTGGTTTGTTGGAAACCAAAATAAAGAGAGAGAAATTAGAAAAGGGTTTATGGTTCCTGGATAAACACTAGAGGATAGTTACCAATTACTAGCATGTAAATGGTAGGGTGATAATTGGTTATAATGTTTAGAAAATGGAAGTTGTGAGAATGGTTGAGAATGATCAAATGATACATTATGAAGTCTTAAGTAGAGACATCAGTATGGGGATTACTGTTACAACAATATATACAGCCAACTACAAGTTTTAAAGGCAGTATATTTTGGGTGAAATTGAAAAAAAATGAGCAATTAACGAAACCAAAATTCCCTGAAAAGTGATTGGAAACATTATAAGAAAATTACAAATTACCGACAGATCAAATTTTGTAGTAAATTAGTGATGGAAATTGAGTTCCCCCAGAAAACTTGTCGGAAAAAATTGTATATTGTGAAGGAAAAAATTATGTCAGTAAATGTGCAAGGAATTTGTCCCCGTAATTTTTTCGACAGAATTTAGTGTAGTGAAAGTCGTTGTAAAAATAAACGGCAATGGTTGAAGGTAAGAATAAGCATCAGAGTTTATTGATTGAACAAATGTTGGTTGGTGATATACCGACAAAAATATCATTCCGTTGGTATATGAAAACGAATTGTTTACATTTAAAGTTAAACGATGTCATTTCATATGGAAAGAAAATAAACACCTGAAGCCCCTTGTCTTTCATTTTTGTTTTTCTCTTCTTCGTCATTGGTCCTCTACTATGGACATTGTCTTTTTCCATCTGCTCGTCTTCGTTCATTTTCTACCAACTGCTTCCATTGTCCTAGGTTTTTTATCTCCAGGTTAGATGTCCACTTGCTGCTTTTAGGTTAATTTTTTTTCTTCAATTTTTGTATGTGAACCGTTGTATGTTCAATGTGTTGGCGTTACTATGGATTGAGTTTTCAGGGTTTATTTGGGTTTTAATTGTCATTGTTTATTGTTGTGTGGTTATGTTGGTGAATAATGGAAGAAGACAATAGTTTTGAAACAAAGTAGGGATGAATTTTGATAGGTTACCAAGAGTTCGATGAAATTTCTATAAGAGTTCTCAATCATCATTTATAATGTGGAATGTTTCTTTTAATGGTTCATTAGTTTATATAATTATTTAATATCATTTAGTGGTTCATTAGTTTCTGTTGTCATAATCCAAAGCAACTTATTGATTGTTTCTATCTAAAAGGTGGATATTTTAATCTTTATGTTACAAAATTCCTACCCACACCATCTCAGTCTCTAGGTTACTTCTTAAGCTCCCATTGAAACGTCTAACTCCTTTCTTAGGGCTAAATCTATCACTTTTAATCTTAGAGGCTATATTAAATTTACCAATACTTAAATTATCATTCTCAACATTAATTTCCATTTGGGGTATTGGATTGCATACTATGCCTCCTTTCATTAAGGATATGAAGTTGTTTTCTCCTTAGAAATTAAAAAATTTAATAAAATTGCTTTTCCAACATGTATTTTATATCATTAGATATCATATTTATTCTCTTAAACTATTATTATATAGCCTATACAAAGAACATGTTTTTCTTTTCTTTCTTTGGTGTTAAGCCACCATTAGAAGAAATATTTAAAGGCTATAAGAAAAAAGATATTAAAAAGTTCTCATTCACTCCTTTACGTATTTATTCTCAAACTATATCAAGTAACTTCTATCTTATTATTTATTTGGCCTTTCTTAATGCTATCACACACTTTTACATTTATTACTCTTTGCTTCCTTCTTAGTTTCTGTAAAGAATGTATACAAACTTAACCAAAGAATTTAGCCTCGTAAACATCCAAAACTAAGAGAACTAATGACCAAGGGAGTGGGATTGATTATCAAAATAATAAATAAAAGTATGTCAAATGTTTGATAGTAATAATTGATTAGTACCATCCAATGAAGACAATTTAAATTTTTACTTACCTTTTCTTTTCAATTAATTTTCCATTAAAAATCAAGGGTTAAGCAGGAAGAAAGGGAATTGAATAAAACAAAGAAAAACTAGTAATACTTCAATTTGACCATATTTTGAATAATTATGATATAGATCAATTTTAGCCATAGAATAGCTAGAATTGGTTACACAAATTAACAATTTGATTTGGATCAACATCTTGATCAAATGTATCTGTACAACTTATTTTATTTTTAAATATGCCAAACTAATTAACTAAGAATGAAATCAAGAATGCATTCATAGAACACTAAGACTGCACCAATTTGAATAAATGGACCAAATTAGATTTTTATATCACCATCACATAAAATTGATCAAATAAGTATATGAAACAATTATTATATAGAAAGTAGATTAACTTGGCCTAAAAGGGACTACATAAAGAATTGAGGAAAGAAGGAACCTATCATAAGAATGAAATATAGAAAAACTCTAAATAAGAAGATGAAATTAAGTGATTTGAATGAAATTTTAGAAACAAGAAGATCGTTCAATATAAAAAAATGAGACATAAGGGGAAAAAAGAAAATTTCAAGAATAAAATAGAATAAAAAGTAAAAGTCATGAAACAAAAGGATAATCAAACATTATTTAAGTCAAGTTTTGATACCAACTAATTTGACCCACCTAGGAATAAGACCTAAAGTAGCCAAAAAAAAGATTGAAATATTACTAACAAAGCTAAAGCATATTTTTGATAAATTGATCTATTGATTATAAAAAATAAGGAACCAAATTTATAAAATATTGTGAATGCTACAAAGAAGGAATTATTTAAGAAGTTCTAAAGTTCAATAAAGAACAAGAGATAAAATACTAATAACTCTCAATATTTTGTAACTCAAATATGTCTTTATTAATTAAAAACATCCACTTTATATAGGGTGAATATAAAAAATATGATAGATATCATAATTAAAAGTGTAACGAGGATTTCCACTTAAATTAAAAACAATAAGTACCATTACTAGTTGAATTGGAACTTTAATAGTCCTTATTCAAGTAAAAACTAATTGCTAGTTCTACTTTTACTAGGATTCTGGTAGAATAATTTAAATAAGAATCTTATTTCTGCAACGCGAACATACCCCTTAAAAGGATATACAGATGACACAAAACATATCACAATCATAACAAGATACTTCAGAAATTCCTTGAAAATAAGGCAACATTCTTCACATTTATAAGTTGTTAACATAAATAAACAGAATACATTATACACGTTATATATATATATCATAATACATGCCTTTAAATTCAAAACCATCATTAATTATAGTTATTACAAACCCTTACACAAAAATACACATAGGCCTCATACATGGGTTACTATTCAAAAACAAACTTAACATCTTCCAAAACAAAACACATCCTTCTTTGGCCTCTATAGTTCTCCCAGCCATTAGTTTTCTTATCAAAACCTACATGGAGGCAAAACCACTGTGCTAAGTATATAGCTTAGTGGGGAATAACTAAACAAGATATAAAATGACGTCTGCTTCTAACAACTGTATTGTATTCACATGCACTGAATCATGTCATATCATATGCAGTCTTTAATTGTTTAAATAAAAGTGTAATCCAAACTTATTTGCATTAGAGCATAAAATAATTCATAAGAACAAAATATTCTTACATCAGAACAAAACATATAAGTATCAAAATAGAACATCATTACTTCATAACAGAACATAAAAGTCTCAGAATAGGATATATCTGTATCAGAACAAGGCATAACTTGCATCAGGTCAAAACATAACTTGTATCAGAACTGAACATATATTAGAACACAAAATAGAATAGCTTGCTAATCCTTTTGACAGAAGTGGGTAATAGGACCAGAACAGAAGATACCTATGATTGGTATCACAGAATAGAATAGACTTATGTCTTATAATCAGAAGACACTGTAGTGTCTAAGAACAGAAGACATCGTAGTTTCCAGTACAGAAGACACCTTAGTGTCACAGAAGTAGCTCTAAACCCTTTTAGGCATGCCTATTTACCCACAACTAAAACTTGGCTGTTTTAAAACAAAATATGTCACATTTCAGAATCACATGTCAGATATATATTGCATAACATATGACTTTATTCCATTTTACTAAAATTGAACATATTCATTCACATTTGATCAAACTTAACATGCATTATAAATATAAGCATTTGCAATAACGCCCCTATGAATACATTAAGTATTACACTTTACATGTATTCACATAAGTTCCCAATTCACAACCATTCATAACTAACACATTACTTATATCCTTTGGATCACATTTGTGTTCATAAGAACACATTCATCCTTGAACAAATCATATATTCCAACATTAGATGCATTGATATTAAACAACACATTCCTTTAATTATCACCTCAATTAACAATCCATAACTTATTCAACCTTTAATTAACGAATTCCACATCAAACTAGGTTTATTTCAATCTTAATTAAGTCCAATTACACCATTATAAAGTGTTTTAACCTTGTATAGTTCAACAATTGTACAAAAATAGCATTTTTCTCATCCCTAAGCATTTCCTACGATCGTGGGAAGGAGCTATATAATTCCCACGATCGTGGGATGAGTGAACTGAAGGTTCACTCTCCCATAGCCTTTAATTTGTTTCCAAATTTTAACTCCTTCATACTCCCTTCAATACACTTTCATTATAGTTCCTTAATTACACTTCAATTACACCTTAATTATGCTTCAATTCCTTATCAAATTCACATCCAATTCCAATTCAAAAATATTCATTAAACAACTCACAAATCATTGTCTTTCATGCGTCAAAACCAAAACAGAATTTGTCAAATAAGCATCACTTTTTTTCAGCAGTCATTTGATCATTATCATAACACATATTCCATGCCAATTCTATCATCATAGAATTGTATTAATACATGCTATCAAGTTTAGCATTCCATTTACATTTTTAACTTCAAATTCATACTTCAATGAACAAGCCAATCTACCCTTCCAAGAAAACAAACACCATTCTAAGATCAAGGTGAAATTAGGATGATCTTAGCACCTAAAAGACAGCAGCATAGAGGATAGCATGAGGTAACTTTCTTAATACAATTTTTGGTAAAGAGTGTAGTGTGATACTGTACAAAATTGAAGCAAAATTTAGAGCAAGGAGAGGGATGATTTCGATGGATATGCATGAATGACGACTGTAGAGAACTTCCTTATAAGAGCTTAACACCGAAGTTGCTAGGTGTCCTTATTTTGAAAGGGCACATGTCCCCATTGCATGTATCCCATTTGTCTACCATAGAAGCCACCAAATGTCATAATTCTATTAGGCCATTTGTCACTTAAACAATGTTGCCACTCGTCATTCAAGTATACTGCCATTTGTCCCTTATTTACTTATGCCAAATGTCACTAAATGTATAGGCTTAGTCATCCAAATTTCCATGTACTAATTTGTCTTGCCAGTTGACATTTTCCTAGTCCAAATGTACATTTGAATATATCAATTTTCTAATGGTACCAATTAATTCCAAGTTACTAATTATGGTCTATCAAACCAAAATCAAGACATATACAATTCACAATAATATCACAATTTTAATACCTATTACATTTACTTTCATGAATATGTAACATTCCAACTAAAGTGTAATTTGAGGTCTTACAATTTCAATTCATATTCCTAATTTCAAAAGGAAGTACCATCTTTAGAGCCTTTTCATGATCAAATTAGGATTTAAAACCATAATAAGTCCTTTTCCAAATATGAAACTATAATAACTATAAAATTATATTAATATGTTATAGGGTTAACAATTATGTAAAGAAAAACCCAATTATAATAAAATAAAGATCAAAATAGTAAATAAACCTACAAAATTAGCCCTAATGTAATAGGCTTATGCATCTAAATATTATATAACCTTAGCTTGGATCATGTTAACTACTATTTGGTCTTCCTTTGGGTCTAGTAAGCTTTCCAAAATGCTCTTTGACTTACTCTTTGAAACTTAATCTACATATATGTCTTGAATTAACCCATTCAAAAAAAATTTAATCTTCTTGCTCCTAAATCTTGCAACTAGTCTATTAAGTATACTCAAGTGATCTTTTATCAATATATCCAAGGTTGCCACAAAAATGACATATCATGTGACCTATTATATGTGTGAGCCTTGCGTTAATGATAATTGACTTTAAGAGCAAGATTAGGAACTATACATGAATGTATATAACTTGCTTTATAGCCTAGTATGTGAATATCTAGATGAAGATGTTCCATGCTCACTTACTATCTTAGGTTGATGGTTTGAGAGTCTTCTTCCTATCCCTCTTCTCCATTTTTTTGGTGTTGGTCAACTAAGTTTGGGAAGTGTTATCTAGAGAGGGTTCCTTTAGGTCTTTTAACTCACTGTAATATCTAGTTTGAGATCCAATCATTGAATCCATATGGAAAAGTTTCTTTAAAGTATTGGCAAAGTGACTAAACCCCTCAGTCTTTTAGTTCTTGAATAGAACATTATAAAATTTCAAAGATATCAAATGAGCATTGCATATAAAATTGATATGTACGTATTAAATGATCAAAATGAACTATTTGACTACTCTGAATGTGAAATGTGAAATGTGAAATAAGTAATCAAAGTGATACGTGACGCAATATGATTATTAGTGAAATGATGTAAATTACGTGATTACATAAACTGTGTGTGTTATGTGATATGAGTAAGCTATCGAGGATGGTCCACTCACTGAGTTCACAAAACTCACTTCAGGCTTAGATAAGATCTCCAATTAGACAAATTGGAGTCTAACCACTGCATTCAAGTAAGAGATAGAGGTCAGGATCAGTTCGTGTCTGCATATGTATTTCATTATTTTGTATCCAAATGTGTATTCACAAGTATTGTACAATGTGTATGTGAATGATTTTGTAACCTAATGACATTATGACTAAAAGTGTTTTGTATCTGTAATGGGCCCAAGTGACTACTGAAATCCCGATAATATGTATAATGGTTGTAACACTTGTGATTGAAATTTTTTTTTGAATAAAATAGGCCAAAATTGATTATCGATTTTTCAAAATATGTATGTGATGTGTGACAAAATTGCAATAAGTATGATTGTTTGACTGTTCTAGCATGCCACCCTCGTAGAGTATATCCTTAATAACGTCGGTATGTTTGGGGTTATGCACTATAAGAGTGGGGTGCTACACGGTGTCCCTTTTAGACCATATAGAGATAAAGATATGATTTAGAGCATGGGCTAAAAGCAGATTATGTAGCGAAAAAATTGTCTAAAGTGCAATATAGCCTAAGACATGGACATGTCTCAAACCTTTACTACCTTTGAGATAAGTTATAGATAAATGCACAATGTAGGACAATAACTTGTTAATGGATATGATTGTGTTCCAAAATGTGTATAAGGTGAGGAAAACGTATTTAAGTGGTGGGAAACCTTAAATTTTAAAAACATTTTGTATGTGTTTTTCTATTATAGACCTAAGGTTCATTGTCAAGACAAAATCATTTCCTTGGTTATTGGCTTTAACAACATTTTGCTTTAACACAACAGTGGTATTATTTTGACCAATATCATCCTCAAGGTTTGAAAACCACCTTATTAGAAGAGGCTTGTTTCCCAAAATGTTCAACATTTGGCGAAGATTGCATATGTTCCTTTTTAAGATTTAAAAACCTAAGATATTGATAAATTGACCTTATCAGTTTCGTTCTAAGGATTTGCTTCATTTTGGTAGTTGTGTCAACCAAAACTATAACATATTCAATATGGGGTTCTTATGATGTCTCATTTTCCAGATGTACTTAAGGATTCTACATATTTGGTGCCATAACATCATTATAATATCCAGTAACAAGCATCTTTCCAATTAGTTTCCAAAATCTTATTATCTCCAATTAGTTTCCAAAATCTTAATGAAGGTTTTGGAAGGTTTCCACTAGTAATTGAGTGAAAATTTTAAATTAACTGGTTGATAATTCTCATCCTGCCTCTTGATCTTCAAAGATTCAGGTATTACTCTCTATAACTACATCGCAAGAAATACTAGAGCATAGCCTATCTTTTTAGGCTCAATAGTATTAAAATATAGGAATATTGGTTTGCTTAAAGAACTAGCGAAGTAACTAAGCCCTATGGTCGACCAATATTTTCAAGAAATACAGTGAAAACTGACCTAAATAAAGATATGTTTCAAGCTTTGTGTTATCAAGGAACATACTTGATTTCCACCTTTGAAGAAGGAGAGGTCTACCATTTAAATGATAGGACTAACAATTCAACACCTTCATCTTACTACTGTCACAAGTGATCTTGATCATCATCATCATACCTCGAAATCCTGCACTGAAGCAGGGTTTGGAGGGGCCTGATAGTACGCAGCCTTACCCCTACATTATAGAGAGGTTGTTTCCAGTAAGCCCACATGCATATATGATATGATAACAGAAATGTAGGGTACAAGGAAAACAAAATACGTAGAGATTGGTAAGACATTTAAATATATATACCTGATGGTGACCGTAATCTGCTATTACCTTTTGCATTGCCAAGACCATCTTTTCTCATTGCTATTTGCGCTATGCGTCTTCCCTGATCAGTGCCCTGAGAGCGTGGCAAGCCTACGGCTGTATTCGTCCAGCTTAGTAATCGCCTCATAGGCCTACACAAAAAAAAACCTATATGGTATGTCGTTTACCCTTATCCTATCACGTCAGACTGTTCTAATCTGAGCCACTGTGGCGGGAAGTGCCAACTCTGACATATCTCTCTTGATCACCTTCCTCCAGGTCTTATAAGGCCGCCCTCTCCTCCTCTTATAGTCACTAAGGGTAATTCTCTCGCCGCATCGAACCGGAGCATCGCATGGCATCCTGCTCATATGCCCAAACCACCGAAGCCTTTTCTCTCGCAACTTGTCATTTATAATAGCCACCTGTAGCCTAACCCTCACTACCTTATTTTGCACCCTATCTCTTTGGGTAATATCACACATTCACCTAAGCTTTCGCATTTCTGCTACCAACAACTATTGCATATGTCTACGTTTAGTAGGCCAGTACTCTGCACCATATAACATGGTTGGTCGAATCGCCATTCTATAGAACTTCCCTTTGAGTATGATATGGATCTTTTTATCACAGAGAACACCTGATGCACTCTGCCATTTGACCCACCCAGATTTGATACGATGTACTATATCATTATCAATATTACCATATCTCTGAATGATGGATCTTAAGTATTTGAAACTCGATTTTTATTGTACGATATCAGTACTAATTGCTACCTCCGCCTCATGTACCGTTTGGCAATTCGAGAAGTTACATTCTAAATATTCCATCTTGGACTTACTCATTCGAAAACCTTTCGACTCCAACATTCTAACTTGGCATTTACCCCCTTCTTTGTCTCATCCACCAGGATGATATCGTCCGCAAATAATATACACCATAATACCTCTCCTTGAATATGAAAAAAAAAATCTTCTTTTATTATTAGGGTCTTCTTAAGTCCCATTTTATCCAATGTTACGAATATTGTACCAGACTTGGTACCGGATTGGGTTCTGGTACGGTACTATATCAGTACCGATTAATATCGGGTATTTTTTCAGGTAATTTTTTAAATTTATAAAATAGTCCTTGAATTTTTTTTAAATTACAAAATAGTCTATATCATATTGTACAGTTGTATTGTATATTTTTAACACTGTCTCCAAAAATCATAATAATAAATAATAATAACAATTTTAATTTAATTTATAAACTTAATTTAATAATTATTAATACATATAATTAAATTTAAAATATATTTTTAAAATATATAAATTTCAAATAAATTTTGATTTAATAATTATATATATATATATATATAAGCTTATAAATAATAATTTTAAAGATATTTTATCGTTATTTTATAACGATAAAATATATAATAAATATATTTTATCGTTATTAACTTATGGCTATTTGTTTCTATTTTTATTTTTAGTTTTATTTTCAAATTTATTTTAAAAAATTGTTTGTTTGAGTTTTTGGTTTTTATTTCTTCCGGTTTTAAAAAATTATGAAAGTCATAGAAAGTGACTTTTGTTTTTTGTTTTCGGTTTTTTATAATCTAATTTACTATCAACTAAATACATATATTTAATTATTTAATATATTATTTTCTATTAGGAATTACGATTAATTTAATTTAGTATTACATATTTAATTAATTAAAATTAATTATTGATAAGAATTTTGAATAATTTAATTTTACTTAATTTTTATAATTAAATAAAATAATTATTAATAAATATAATTAAATTTAAAATATCTTCAAAATATATAAATTTCAAATAAAATTTTATTTTATAATTAAATTATATTTAAAATAAAAATTAATTTATAAATAAAAATTATTTTTGAATTACTTATTTTAATAAAATAAAAAATAAATTTATTAATAATTTGTAATAAACATTATATAAGAGATTAAAATAAATTCATTTAAATAAAAATAATTTATCTTTAAATTTTATCTAATATATAATTATTATCAATAATAAAAGTATAACTGCGTTGACATTAATAACCAAACAAGTTTTTGCTTTTGTTTGAAAGAAAAATAAAAATTAAAAACCATAGCAAAAAATAGAAGTGGTTTTTACATATTAGATAAAACCTAAAGATAAATTATTTTTAATTAATTACAGTTATTTTAATCTCTTATATAATTTTATTAATAAAAACTATTTTATTATATTAAAATAAATGATTTTAAAATTAAATCTTATTTATAAATTTTATTTTAAATATTTTTAATTATAAATAAAAATATTATTTGAAATTTTATATATTTTGAAGATATTTTAATCTAATTATATTTATTAATAATTACTAAATTAATTTTATTTAAGCTAATTACAAAATTTTAATAAAAATAAATTATTAATAATTTTAATTACTTAAATATAATATAAAATTAAATTATTTATAATTCTTATTAGTCATTAATATATTAAATAATTAAAAATATATATATTAATTGATAAAAAATTAAGCTTCTATAAATTTTAAAAACCGGAATAATTTAAAATAAAAAACCAAAACCAAAAACTTAACTCAAACAATTAAAAAATAAGTAGAGCAACAATTTTATGCTTTTATATTTCTAACGTTGATTGCCTCTGTCAAGATCAAGAGGCTTCAAGAAAAAACGGAATAATTCTGTTTCTGTATACTAACAATCACCGACTTGAAAATAAGTCTCCGGGTTAGAGAACCAAACCAAATAAAACAGCAAACCGTCCAAATTGGAAATCTTTACACATAGCCATTCGTTCGTTTTAGAACCCCAACATATATACGCTTTTCATCTCCGACACCGATTCCGATTCTCGAATTCCTTCTCCCCTACCACCGTTACCGATGCTTCTATCTCCAGGTCACTCGCCCCGAAACCTCTCTTCTCCATCCCCCTCCCAAACTGCGGCGCCTCATATCTCCAGAAATGCGTCTTCCTCCACGAAACGGGTTCTTGACGAAGACACCTACGTCGCCGCCATCGAGAAGATTGTTGAGCGCGACTTCTTTCCTGACATCTCCAAGCTTCGAGACCGCCTTGATTGGCTTGAAGCCATTAAATCCGGTGATCCAATTCAAATCCGGGATGCCCAGTTGAAGATCATCGAGCGCCGCTTTGGAAAAAGGGTAAATTCTTCCGAGACAACCGACACCCAAGGTTCTACTTTTTCCAGCAGTTTCACTTCTTTTGATGATTTCGACAATAATAGTAATAATAATGGTACACATAGAGGAGGAGATCTGTCCTACTCCGTTGATACGGATGAGGGGATTGTGGACAATTCTTTGAATTTAGATGAGTTTTTTAAAAAGTATACCAGTGAAGATAATGAAAGTTTTTCCAAAGTATTAGACAAAGTCAATAAGAAGAGGAAAGAGAGATATGCCCATCTCTACTTACAAGATTTTGAAAATGAATCGATTGAGGATGCTCCTAAGAGACGTGGGATAATTACTGATGGTTATGGCACTTCTGATCAACCTCCTAGCACTTTGGAGGGTTGGCGTTACACTCCAAACAATCTTTTGATGTACCACCCCCATGCCGAGGCTCCATTGACTGATGAGGAACGTGCCAATAGGTTGAAGGGTTTGACCAAAGAAATTAGCAGGTCCAATACTCGTTTCCATGGAAAAATGTTGGATTCTGGGCCAAAACATGGTGGCTCTGTCGATGTTCTCTATACTCCTGTTGTGGGAGCTACACCGCTACCTTCATGGTCCAGTAGAGATGGAGAAAAAGGCAACAACAACAAGTACGATTTGGAGGACTTGAGGAAAACACCTAATGCGTTCTATGTAGACTCAGGGAAGAAGGCAGATAATGGATATAGTTTTGTTAGGACACCTTCTCCAGCTCCTGGCGTTGATCAGTCCCCATTTATTACATGGGGTGAGATTGAAGGGACGCCTTTGAGATTGGATCATGAAGACACGCCTATTGATATTGGTGGAAGTGGCGATGGACCTCATTTCAAAATCCCAAATCCGCCTGCTCGTGATGTAAAAGCCCACTCTTTATCAAGGGAAGCTGCACGGAAGCTGAGGGAGAGATCTAGGATGTTTCAGAAGCCGCCATTGCCATCTCCAGCTAGAGGAGGCAGTGCTAGTCCAGCTGTGCGGACACTATCTCCTGCTGCTCAGAAGTTTGTCAGGAATGCAATTTTTAAATCTTCATCCTCTTTTGATGAAACACTTCGAGCAAGTTACAGAGGAGCTAGTCCTGGGGTTGGCACTCCCAAGAGTGTAAGGAGTGTTTCGCGGTTTGGAAGGGATGGCAGCTTGAGTTCTAGATCACCATCTGTAAGGTAAGATTTGAACCTTCCTTGGTAAAAAGCAGTGTTCTTTATGAGGAGGAACTACCATTTGAATCTTCCTTGGTAAAAAGCGGTGTTCTTTATGAGGAGGAACTACCTATGTATCTAATTGATCTTCGTGATGCCTTTTCTTTTGATAGACTTATACCTGAGTTCGTTACCTTCAGTTCAGCTAGGAATGTGTATGTTTTTTTCTTCCCTTCCTGTAGTACTCTTGCTAAGGATACTTGTCAGTACTTGCTTGATAACTTGATATGAATTGCACTAAAAATTTTAGTTTTCATGGGTGATGAGATTATGGCCCCCGAGTTATTTCTAGTAGGCATTTGTAATATCCTAAAGGAGCATTATTTACCCTACCATTCTGTTCTTCCTCCTTTGGAGGGGTGAGTTTATTTGTGCTGCCTTGTACTTCTGTAATCTATTATCACACAAGATCAAATTGAACATGTTCTGACAACATATCCCTTTTCTTTTCCTGCTTCATTGAGCTGTGCTTTTTTGTTCCGCTAGTCTTTAACAGACCTACCAAGTCAAATCTCCCAAATTGTCTTGGTATTCAAAGTGATTTACTTGTGTGTATAGATTGCTAGTTGAAAAAGGCTTGATGTTTGGTTTAAATATTCTCTCAAATTGCCTTCTTCTGGTTGAGTTACATCAACAAAATCAATGACGGCGTTTGGTTTTTATTGCAACAAAATTCAATTCTCTAAAATTTGCTAAAAATAATATCGAAACTATGATAGTTCTTTCCCGCTCAGTTATTAAAATATTCATTGTCGATTCGGTTTGCGGTTAGATCATCTTCTGCCCTGCTACTACATGGTGCTTATGGATCAACAAATATTTGGAGAATTGCACTTTTATTGTGTTTGAATACTGAAAAAGCGTTGTAACAGGTGAAAGAGTATCGAAATTAATGATCACAAAACCCAACCTAGAAGCTAAAAAAGAAGCTGGAATTAATGTAAAGATAAAGGCCCATTCAAACTGTGGTTGAACATGAACCATCCAATTTATGATACTTACAAACAGCTGAAGATTTTTGCCGCGTGGTTCGTTTCACTCGCAAGAAGTATCCCCTTATGGCTGCTAATATTTTGTGAGATGACATGCCTAAGTCCTTTAGAGCTTCGCAGGTTCAAATGGGGGTGTCATCTCGATGCGAGAAAGATTTCTGGTTAACCAATCATGACTATGACCGGCGCACTGTAATTCAGAGTTTCCCGGCGTTGAATAGTCAGAGAAAGTCGCTAAGATATTGGGAAATTAACGACAGATACAATGTTCCCATTTTGTGTGGCAACCCGTCTGCTTGCAACTTGTGCTATTGACGAAAGGCGGGATTAAATAGGACATGAGGTAGGGATCCTTCAAACAAATCAACAATTCAGCACAAAAGGTCGAATAATACAATGGGAAGATCAATTTTCCCTAAAAATGACTATATATTAATCGCCAAACTAGCTCTGACATAATTGGTATATGCTTAATTAATGAATTAAATTACCTTTTCACTCCTTTTGTATTTTGCACAAATGTTTTAAAAATGAACCCAGGGGGTGTCGTTGAATAGACAGGACTTATCCATCCTTAACCAAAGATCAGGGTTTCAATTCTTGACTTTGGGTATGGAGTACTTTTAAATTCTTGAGTCAGCTCTCCCATCTTGTGAGGTGCCTACAAACTAGTGAGGGGATTAGTCACTGGATCTGCCGGTGGATATCCTGGAACCATAAAAAAAAAAAAAGACAAATGTTTTAAAAATCAGACTGAAAGATAAATCGGTTAGACAAGAAGTTTAAAGTTTAAAATGCTCAATCGGTATTAGACTGTCACAAAATCAGTTAAAGATTAAATAAAATAAAGAATTTGAAATACGGTTATAGTAGATTTTCCTTACTCTTAACAAAATTTTAAGTTTAATTTAAAAAAGAGATTTTTAAGTAAATTAATTGTTTAGTTTACAAAAATCGACCAATTAATTAATAGACGAATAAATTTTTAACAATAAGAGTTTAAGTAAATCGAACAGAAAATTTAAAAATTTAACTGAAAAGTTGGTTAGTTCAAGATTTTTATAATTGAATTAATTAAATCGTTTCGATTTTTCAATCATTGGTTTATATCATTTTAGTATTTTTCTTTTTCTCTTCAATTGATTATATACCTTTTGAATGTGTGTCATTTAGTCCTCTCAAATTACATAGACTTCTTTCATTTTTGCAACTTCTGAAATTTTCAATTATACCTTTTATTTTAGTTTCTGATTAACTCATGCCAATCTATAGCTTCATTATGCTTTTTTTTTTTCACTCCAAATAATATGAAATTCTTATAAACAGATTTTGCTTCATTATGCTTTTTTTCACTTCAAATGATATAAAATTCTTATAATCAGATTTTAACACTCCTGAAATAATTTTATAAATTCATATAAGTTTCGATCAGACTTCTTTTGGACAACAGAATTGTATTAAAAAGAAAAGGAGAACTACCAAAGGTGAGAACAAAAGTTTGGAGGTGTCTAAAAAACCAAAATACAACTTCATAGTTTGAGGTTTTAAGAATAAAAACTACCAAAAGAATAAAAAAAACTAAGGGCCCGTTTGTTTTCATTTTTTTTTTCTGTTTTTGGTTGTGGTTTTTATTAAAAAGGAAACCTTCTATTAAATCACGTTTGGTTAGATTTGTTGTGTCACGGCATTTTAAAAATTGAAAAAATGACAATGAATTTACGAAAATCAGAAAATTACGTTTCCCTAATTTTTCACAACAGGTTTTCTTCTACTCTAAAACAGTTTTTTCTCCTCGCCGCACTGCATCTTCGTCTTCAAGGTTTACTGTGATTTTTTTGTGACTCCAAGTTTGTCCTCTATTTGGTTTCTCTTCGTTTTTCACATATTTAGTTTGTGCGCGATTTCCTATCTGCTTGTATTTGTTTTTTTCCTTTACTCTTTTGGTGCTTTCGGTGCGTGGATATGGCTTTCTCTTTTCCTATTCTGTTTGACACCGTTTCTTCATGGAAGCACCTCAGCCTACCATGGCAATCGGAAGGTTCTTCTATAACAATCGATAACACGAAAATAGGCACGAATGAGAAAAGGTAGAAGTTGGTTTTGGGAGCCATTTCAAAGTAAAAAGTTTATCAGTACTTACGCATGAGAAAGTAGACTGGTGTAAGCAAGAGATGTTAAGAACTAGGACGGTGAACCTTATATTTGCTTCAGTTTCAGATCTTGTCTTCGTATATGATTCAGTGTTCTTGGGTTTCAGAAGAACATCTTTCGTTTGGCATAAATGTATATGTATTCGGTGATAACTGCAGAAGATAGCTTCTAAAGAAAAGTTTGTGGTGTTTTATTGTTTCTGGATAATTTCTTTTCTGGGTTTTGCCTATTGAATAAGAATTTTGTCCATTAAAGTGAAAGATGTTTCTGTTTTGTTAACCATTGGATAAGGAGAATTATGTTGCCCATTGGATAAAGATTGTAGTTTTACTTATTAGATAAAGAATCAAATTTTACCCATTGAATAAAGACGAGTTTTGCCCATTGGATAAAGATTAAAGAATTTTGTCCATTGGATGTACGCGATGTTTTCCATAATGCTTTCAAATACTTTTCAAGGCTAATAACCAATAAATTTCTTATTATATACAATTAATATGTAATCTTTAATAATATTTGATTAACATATATTTAATTTTAGCTATAATGATAATTAATTAATTTAAAAATATAATGTATTATATTATAATTATTACACATAATAGTATAATTACAAAAATAAAAACATGTTAACAAAACCAAAAATGTTTTTGTTTTCAGTTTTTTATTAGAAATTTCAATCAAACAAGTTTTTGTTTTCAGTTTTTATATCACAAATTTCAACCAAACAGGTTTTCGTTTTTTTAAGGAAAAAATTAAAAATAAAAAACAGGAAACAGAAACCAAAAACAACAACAGAAGAATAGAAGTGAAACCAAACAGCCCCTAAGTTAATAAGACAAAAGAAAGCCACCGGTATTTAACAGTCTTATTTCGTTTCCTACCTTAAGCCCCAAAGTGTGATACTTGTTTTCAACCCAAACCAATATATTATCCCAATTGGTCTTTGGGAAAAAAAAATTCATATTGTACTCGATTGAAACTCAAACGGAGGTTGTGTAGCTGCATTTGAAGTAAAGATGATCAATGGTTTCGACTTCTAGACACATAACTCATGTAGGATATCATTAGATCCAATAATCATGTCTTTGGTTTTCAATCTTCTTCTAGCTGCTACTAAGTGATAAAGGAACCTTTAGGCTTCAAAGAACCTCTCCGAACAATACTGAACCAAGGAATGAGTGGAGTGAATGGCCTGAGAGCTTTAAGGAATGATGAGTTAGAGCAGTCTCCCTTGTTGTTGACGCACCAAATAGGTTTATCTATTAAACAGAGGTTAGGCAAGTAGTTAGGAAAATAACCCAAAAGTCTTTCAACGTCCCTACTTGGAAATTGCCAAGTATTATGAACTATGACATTTTTTACTCGAGCTTAAGTTGGAATACTAGATGTGAGAGCGGAAATATATTCTCTTAGGCAAAGAGGGCTTAGAGAGGTCTATTTGTTAAACTAAAACCAAGTATTGTTACCATTCCCCAACTGTATTTTAATGAGAGGATACATAACTTGTCTTTTTCTTAGAATTTGTATGAGACGTTAAGAGTGCTTTTTCTTTTCTATAATCGGCCATAAGCTGGAATCCTTTAGATATAACTCGTTCATCCATTTTCTCCGAAGGGACTCTTTATCATTAAAAAGCCTCTAAATTCGTTTAGCCACCTAGATTGTTTGAAACATTTGGATTGATAAATGCTTGGTGAATAGAGCACTTTCATTAGCTGGAAACTAAAACACAAGAAATTAATTCAATCAATCAAATCAAATTAATAATCAATCAGGGAAATACTAATTACTAAGCAATTACAACATACCCAAGAATCAACTTAAAGAAATTACTAATTGAGAAAATTTTACTCATCCTTAATGCTAACCTAACTGATTATGAATTACTGGATTATTAGTTCTAGACGATCCTAGGATTGATTACTCTCTCTCGAGTTATAACCATTAACCCTAATCAGATTATGGAGGTTGCAATATCTCAGTTTACAACCCATCAACAACCTTAATTAGCTTTGAAGTTCTTTACTAAACTACTGAAAACCTATGCAAGATCTTTCTTTGCACAATTTACTGATTTGATTTAATTCTAATTCTATTAAATCACCTAACTCTCATTAGCCCAATTTAATCATTTTTATCCGATTTATCCTCTCAGTTTATTATCGAATTATGCAATCGCATAATTAATTCACAATAAATCCAATTAACACTTAAACAATCAGATTTCATTAATTCAAAAATAAAACTCTGAAGGTGAGTTTAGAACATTCTCAACATTTAGATCTAATCATCAACTGTTCAATCCAATTCTATACAATGATAAAACTGAAAATAAATAGGAAATACAATCGAAATGGAGGAAAGGAGGAAGTGACGTTAGGAAACCTCTTGATCTGGGAAGTAAGTCGAGTCAGCTTCTTCTTTTCTTCTCTTCCTCAATATCTCGATGAATTCTCTCTAGGGGTTTCTTTAAGATGGCTAATGCAAAAGCTCCATTTTGCCTCTTTGTTTTTTAATTAAATATCCTTTGTGTTCTGAGTAGCCCTAGGGCTTTTCGGGGTCCAAAAGGTCCGAAAATTTTCTCGAAACTTGAAGTTTTTTTAGTGTTTACGTATCTACCCGATGCAGGCCATGATCGTGGGCCACATTTGAGCCTTTTGTCATGGGCCATATCCTGGGATTTTGTCATGTCACGATCGTGGGCCAACTCTGATGCTTCTGTCACGATCGTAGCCTATTGTGTCATGATCGTGGGTTGTTGTTTCGTGTAACATCATGTTCCTATAGTAGGAGATAGATCCTTGGATTTATGAAATTAAGAAAATAGTAATGAGAGTTTAGAAAAATGTATTTCATGCTCATGCATAATATAGTATACACACACGTGAATAGTAGTTTTTGCACATGAAAATAATTGTTTATGCACTCATTTGATATTTTTCGGGTATAATTGATTTATAAATGTGATTATATTGGGAATTGTGAATTATATGTGTTATCAATTGAATTGGAGTGTATAATTAGTGAATTATAATGTTTGACAAAATTTGGGAATTTTCTAGAAATTAAGGGTATTTTTAGACTAGGAAAAATTCCAAGTGGCAGAACAATTGATGAATAGTAGTAGAAATAAGGGTTAAATGGCAACGAAAATTTTTATAAATGACTTTGGGATTTAATGACTTATGTCATTGAAAATTAGGAAACAATTAGAGTAGAAATTGGAGACAAAATAGACTAGTTATTAAAGTGGATCAAAAGGGACCATGTCACTTGCCACACCACTTGTTAAGACATGTTTGTGTCAAGTGAAAGACCATATTTTGGTCTTTCACTTGCCAAAAATGACACACACCCCCATTTTGCACAACTTCTTCATTTCTTCATCTTCTCCATTCCTATCCTTCATCCGTGACATTCACTCCCACCCTTATCATGTTGACTTTAGTTCAACTCTTTCACCTTGCTTCTTCAAGATTCATTGTCTCCCTCTTCTTATTGCTAAAAGACCCAACCTATTCCACCTTAAAAAGACGAAGATCGTGTATGTAAAGGAGCTAGGGTTTCTTGGTGACTTGAGGGAACTTCAGAGGTAAACATGTAAGTAAACTTTGTTTTTCATGGGTTGTCTTAATAGAAGCATATTTGATGATAGTTAGAGGTAAAAATGTTCATGAAATGAGGATGGGTACAAGCTAAAAATGTGAATGAGGAATGTGGTAGATTCATGTCTTGTTTCTATATGGATGTTGATTAATGATTCATAAATTGATATAGAGATGTTTTAGAGTTAGACTGTAGTGCAGAAAAATTTGAATGTTGAATAGATATTGTTATGTTCTATTTTTTATGGAAAAAAACGTGGATCATTGGTTGTTTTAGGAATGGATTGGATTGGGTATGGAAGTTAAATAAAAGGCAAGTATAGTGTCTTGAAAAGAGAAGAATTAGGATGAAAGTTTAGAGACAAATTGATAATGGTGTTTAAAGTGGCTGGAATGTGCTAGCTGTAATAATTCCACTGGATATGCTTCTGTAATTTATCCATAAGTTGTTCTGTAGTTATCCAAATGAGATTATTTTAATTTGGGTTAAATTAGAGACATAAGGCTACATTTTTCATGAAGACATCGAATTCAAATTCTATCTTTAAGAGTTTCTAATTTTGACTTGAAATTAAGTACTGAGTGTAGAAAGTTAATGATGAATGTGTATATATATGTATGTTTTGTTATTAGTGTTGATGATCAATCATGGGCCATAATTTAGTTATGGATGATATTGAGTTGAAATGGAGTGAGAATAATGGATAAATGATGAGTATTGAACTAAAAATGATTGACTAATCATGAGGAATTGAATGTTGTAAGTAAAGAGTTAGAAATCTGGAAAACATAGAATGCAATTGGACATACCTTAGTGAAAGAGGCATAACTTTTTCTATAGAACTCTGATTGAGGTAATTTAGGTATTTTTGTTAAAGATAACTTCGAGATCTACAACTTCTATGAAGACCACGAAAAGAGATTTTGACTTTTAGAGGGTCAAAATTTTAAATTTCTGTAAGTGACTCGTAAATGTCCATTAAACGGACATTCAAGAATCAAGTGACCCTAATTGAGGCTTAAATGGGTCTTAAATTGAACCTAGAATGATCCTTGGTTTATATGACTAATGTATGATAGGTTTGAAGTGAAAATGAGGTTATAGCTTAGTGAATGAAGGGATAATATCAAAAGACCTAAGGCATGAGTATAATAGGAATGAAGATGTTCATATGATTGTAGTTATGATTCAAAGAAGTGAGTAATTGTGGATGAAAATGGGACATTATGAGATCATATGAGGTTAGAAAAGAGATGACGAGAAATTGAATTATGATATAGAGTGACCAAGTGTTCTTGAGGTGTAAGCTTATGAATAAGCTAGACACATACAAAGGGTAAAGATTGAATAGAGAATTTAGAAAGATCATGTGCAAATGAAGTGTCAATCTAAGTTCAATTAGATAAATATGAATCATGAAATGAGAATGAGCATAAGATGTAAAATTGGAAAATATCCCCGAGAATTGTCATTGAGCATGCATTATGCATTACACATATACATGTGTGAAAATTTGAATGTTTATGTGATTGGGCAATTAGTAATGTGTGTGCAAAATGTGTTTTGCATATTGATGATACAGGATAGAACGTCCACATCCAGATGTTTCCAGATCATGGAAGCTAATGCTAATCTGGAGCATAATGTGAATATACCTGGATGGTCTCATTTCATTGTTTGTTTGTTTGAATTTTTGTATTGATTGACTACTGAATGATTATGTGAATGTGATTGTTTGTGTTGGTTTCCAGACAGAAGGTCCAACGAATGTGATGTATGAATGAAATATTGAAGTGCTCATTAAATGTGAATTGGATGAACTAAGTGTACGTAATTTGAATGTTAAATGTGTTCTGAAAGTGCATTTGTATATGAATGAAAGTGTGAATTCTCAACTTTAATGTTGAATACTGGACTAACGTCCGATGATATGAGAAAGTGATTGAATAGGATTATGCAAATGTGAATAATGCATTTCATTTTATGAATGCATGAAATATAATGGCAGTTGTGACCTGAGTAGCCACCGATCAGAGCTTAATGCTAAATGTGTGAAATGAGCCTCGAGCTCCAAAAGTGATTAAGAGCCTAAGGCTCACTATATAAAATGAGCCCTATCCCTACCGGATAAGGGATAGTTAGTAATGAGCCCAGTATCCAATGGATACGAGACAGTTAGGCACTCGGTCACAACAAAATAATAAATGAAAAGTGGGTCTCATGTGCACTGCATATGCATTATATGAGTGATTAAATTGTATTGAATGTGAAGTGCGAAATGTGAAATGATGTTAATTATGTGTTAAGTGACTGGGTGAGCCATCGATGATGGTCACTTATTGAGTTCGCAAAACTCACCCAAAATTTACAAATATTTTTCAGGACTTTGAAGAATATCTCGTTAGGCATACGGGAGTATACATAATGCATGCAAAGGAAAGATAAAAGTCAGGATCAGTTCGTGTCTGCATTAGTGTTTTCCTGTTTTTGTATAAATTTGTATTCCGTGATTTTTATAAAATAATGTATTCCAAAAGTCTTGTACAATATGTATACCAAGGTATTTATATTGTAATGTAAAGTCATTATGACTAAAAAATGTTTTGTTTTCATAATGGGCCCAAATGGAAATTGAAATTTCGATAATTGTTTTGCGATGATTGAGAATGTTTATGAAATAAAGTGGGCCCGATTTGGTTATTGATTTTTTGCAAAATGTGTATATGTTTGTTGTTTCAAAAACAAATTGTACTGAGTTTTGACTATTCGAGTGCTCTAGCATGCCACCCTCGCGGAGCACGGACTCGGATATCACTCAGGATATCAAGCACGTGTTTTACGGGAGTGGGGTGCTACATTTCGGCCCTAATATCTCCAATACTTCTCCGTTATTCAATGTTGACCTTAAAACACTAACAAACATATCAAAGTACCTCAAAAAACATAATATTTAAACTCAAAGACTTGAACTAACCTATAAAAACACTTAAACACAAATAATTAACAAACTAGCACAATTCTAACCTAAACATATACTTGAAGTGAATCATACGTTAATACAACACTTAATACACGAAATATAAATGCACAAGAAGGGGGGTTGAATTGTGTATTCTTTTTCGTTAATCCCCTTATAAACAATTTCGTTAACATAAACTTGTTCTTTTTACGAAACTATTGAAAATCAATGTTATAAAATGTTTTCGAAATTCTCGTATGAAAACAATAAGATCGAAAATTCAAAGTTAAGAGAGTTTAGAGTTGGGAGTTGAGAGATGTTGACACAACAGATTTTATCCTAGTTCACCCCAAACCGTGGGCTACGTCCAGTCCTCAGATATCTTTCTGAGATTTCACTATCTCTCAAAACGTTACAAG
>JAOTAX010000004.1:19558847-19576216 GCA_025629825.1 Erythroxylum guanchezii | reverse complement strand
ATGAAGTGTTTAGAACTAAGATTGTGTTCTGCTGGTATTTGGATGCCGGACGGGAGGTCCGATGTTGTCTTGTGCTTAGGATATGTATAAGAAGTGTATTTCTTTTGTTTTGAATTTTTGGGCTATCAAAGTACAGCTGTTATGCTGCCCGATTTTCGGTAAAAATCGGGTTAAGATAAGAATAATAATGAGATTAAATTGTATTAAGATGATTTAGAGGTATTGTTTGATTAAGATGAGAAATGGTTTTAGGATGGATTGGTATGATTTCAAATGGATTGGGAAAAAAGAGAGTCCTTGTATGAGATTCTGTAATCGGTATAAAGATGATAAGAATGAATATATATATATATATATATATATATATCACTTTCGGATTATACCTTCGATTTGCATTCGTTTTCGCTTGGATTGGTTTCCGTCTGTTTCGAAACGTTGTTTCGATTTAGCTTGTGTTTCGATTCTTTCGATTCACTTCCGTTCCGTTCTGCTTCGAATTTAAAAAAATTCTGTTCTTCCGATTTCTGATTCCGAATTCTGTTTTTCGCTTCCCGTTTTTCTGAGTTGGACATCCGAGTACGTGTCCAACAAAGGAGATGCTTTAGTTAAAAAGATTCCTTTAAGATTTGGATGTGAAACAAAAAGACAATGTAGTGCTTTATGATAGTCAAAGTGATATTAACTTGAGCAAAAACACTATGTATCATTTCCGCACAAAGCAGATAGATGTCAGATATCATTAGTTAAGGTCTGTGATTGAGAAGCAACAATTGATGTTGAAGAAGATTCATACGAACTTGAATGGTTTTGATATGTTGACTAAGGCAGTTCCAAGAAATAAGAATAAGCTTTGTAGTAAGCTTGTCAAGATATCTCTTAAGTAGTTGCTAAAGCATAACATGTCTTCCCCATAATTGGTCTAGGGGAGATTGTTGAATGTCTAACCTTATTTTGAGACTTTCGATGATTGTAGATGCCTTTATGATTCATGGGAATGACAAATAATTGAAGACAAGTTGAAAAGCCCTTCTGGCGAGATACACAGCCATGTAGGGTGTTACACACCTGTTTCATTGACTTACACAACAGTTTGGATCAACTGTGTAAGTCTCTAGAACTATGTTAAGGAATGTGTTAATAGTGAAGACATACATGGTCTTGTACATGCTCGCGTGGATGATATACATGGCCTTATGTGATAACTATGTAGCTCTCTATAATTATGTAAATTTGCAACTTAAGTAACACTACAAGATACACAGTCACTTACACTACACTATATGTTATTGTGAATGTTTCAGAAAACCTAATTTGGAATATAAAAGAGGAGAAGACGTAGGTTTGTTTATTGGGAAGTGCAAAACACCAAAAAGGGAAAAGAAAACAGAGAGAGAGCAAGGATTTTCTGATTCTCATCCTTGTTTGATTGATTTTGAGATTGGGTTGTGAGTTTGTTGATTTGCACATCCACTTTGATTTCAATCTTGAATCTTTGTAAGACAACTTGTTATGATTAGTATATTTACTTAATAGTTTGACATGTGGTTTTTTCGTCTACATCGAAGCATTTTTCACGTAAATCTTTGTGTTCATTTCTTTATTAAGTTTTTTATTTTCTCACTGATATTATTGATGTGTGCTTAATTGTTTATACATTCACTTCTTAACACTTAGTGATTATTGTTGTGAAAGGCTTAAGATACTCATTTTAGTTCATATTTGATATTAGGAATAAGTTTGAAGCACAATAACTAAAATAGGTTAAAGGCACAGGTCTTCAGCCGACATCTTGATGTTCAAGCTCAATTGCCCTTGTGGAACAAGAAGGAGATGGATTAGGGTGAGGATTGGACAAGAAATCACAAGAAGAACAACAATTCAGCAACACCTAGGAGATGCACGATTGGATACATGATCATGTATCCAACCATGCACATTCATGAATTAGGCATTTTAATTGGCGTGCACCCAACCGTGCATATGCCTAGAAACCTAGTTTTTACTATTAATTGACATTTTGGGTAGTGAAAGAAGGGATGATCATCTTGGAGGCACAAGAAAGGGCATAGAGCTTACCTTTTTGGGATCTATGTTGGGCTAGACTTCCTCATTCCAATTTAGAGATGAAATTGACGTCGAGGAGTGCGTTTAAGCATATTGTCATTATGTATCATTGTTCTTCCCCTCTTTAAGGATTTTTTACATTATTTTCTGCTGATTGAATTAGGTGTTGTGGAAGAATTATCTAAATGCTCTATTAGATTGTTTTTATGTAAATTCATTGCTAAAATCTTGAATACGATATGTAATAGTTGTATTTTAGGTTCATTTATGGCAACTAATGATATTGAATCATCAGAGATAACATAACATAGGTTAAATAACTCCAACTCGTGTGGTTATTGCTTAGATAGATCTATTTTCCTTATTTATAATGTGGTTTTCCAACTAAATCTTAAGAGTTTGTTCTAGGTTGTTTGATAGTTAGGTTTAATTAAAAAGCAAATTTTTATTAAACGTGATATCAGGGAAAACTAGGATTAATAGAGCTTGTTATTAATCTACGATCAATAGTTCTAAGAGAGGTGTGAAAACAATAATGCAATGACGTGTGTTTATTTATGTTTAGGTTGAGATTGATATGAGAACCAGAATCTAAAATCATTTATCAATTTTATCATTTTTCACTGCTTATTTTCATTTGTTTTTATAAGTTTAATTTTACTTTGTTTTCTTGATTGCATCAAACCAAACCCTCCATTATACATATAGATATAATTTAGATAGGTGATTTGATTTAATTGACCTAGACTCATCACTATCTATAGTTTTAAGTTTTGTTATTTTGTTGTAGTGTTACGTGATACAAGAAGCCATGGAAATGGAGATCAAGGTGTAACACGCCAATACAAGTTTACTTTGCCAAGTGGACCTATTACAAGGTGATGTGCAGTAAGACTTAAACAAGCACTTCAAGGGTTTGTTCAAAGTCACATTACATCTCACCTTGATGACAAGTCCGAACCATCCATGGAGAATATAAGTAGAGTAGTCAAGCTTGTGATTCTTCTAGAGAGGACGTGTGGAGGGGCTAATACTTAGCCAAATTTGAAGACAAGTTTAATTATTCTTATGGACTTTTTAATACATTGGGCTAGTTATTTATCCTTTGTTTATTAGGCCCAAAGAGACTTGTTATGGGCTGGGTATTTATTAGTACTTGCCTTAGTTTATTTAAAGCTAGTTTTGGACAACCAAGCGTGTGGGCCTAAGTAGAGTGATCCATTAGGCCCATCCACCCCTCCTTAGGTTTATTGAAGTTATTTTGGTCTTATTTAAGTTAGTTTAGCCCAATCCTAAATGGATTAAGATCATATTGCATTATTGGGCTATAAACTCCTAAACTAGTTAGGATTAGGCTTGTTTTAGCATTAAAGGGTCTTGTAACCTATTCCTTTTAGGTTTAGGATGTGGGCAAGGGCATAAATACCTTATTTTATCCTTGTTAACATCGAATTTGTTGATTAACAAAATTAAGAGATATTATCTTCAAGAAAGGTGTGTTTTAAAAAAATTCTTCTTGTTACTTCAAGGATTGCATCACTTATCAAGGTAATCGCTTGTGACGTGTTCAATTCTTCTGTTTTCTTTGGGTTTGGGTGTCAATTTCGTATAATTGGGGTTTGAACTAGCATGTTCTTAGAATAGAAAGATTGAGGTTTTGATTTAATAGGATTAGGGGGTTTCAAGAACTTGTTTTCTTGGGGTTTTCGTATCATTTGGTATCAGAGCTTTGGCTTAATTCTATTGAACTCACATTTATCTTTCATTGTTTTCTTTTTTGATTCCTTAGAAAAGTTAAAAAAAAAAGGTTTAATTGCTTGGAACGAATATGCCATTATTGGTTCTTTATGTTCTTATTTCCTTAATTGATTCTTTGTTTTCTTCATCAATAATTAAAAAAGAAAAAAGAAAAAATGTGAACAATAGAAAGAAAAGAAAAAGTGAACAGTAGAAAAAAAGAAAAAACGTGAACAGTAGAAAGAAAAGAAAAGAAATTTTAAGATTGATCAAGAAACATCCAAGATTATGAGTCTTTGAATCTTTGTTTGATCTTTCATTCAAGATTTGTTCTTATCATTCAAGATTCATCTAGATTTTCTTTCTTTTATTCAAGAACCTATCAACAAACATCTAAGATTATCCTAGTTTATTTCTTGTTTTGGTACCTACCTTTGCTTCTCTACATTGATTTGAACAATTGTTGCACTTATAATTGTTCAACTGACACAAGAATCGTTGCCTACACTACTCTTTATCCGTGTATTGACACTTTGATTTATTTTCTGTCCGTACAATATTTTGCTTCTAGATTTGTTTCATCTATTCGTTTTTCTTTGTTAGGCTTGTTATCTTTGTGCTTTCTACTTGAACTTGTTGCTTGTTGATTTCCTTGATCTTGTTGAAGTGATCCTGAAAAGTAACAATAAAGGAGGCACTTGAGTGGAAAAAGGCAAGAGTGTGAGATTATATAGGGAAAAGCCATTTTATTATGTGAAACACGAGTGGGAGATTTTGTTATAGAGAGAAACATATGAGGGAGTGTTGTGAGGTTTCTAACGTTTTCTTGCAGGAATTAATCATGTCTCATAATAGCAATAAAGATGGAAAGAGTGATGGGAGTGAAGACGACCAACGAAATACATCCTTTACTCTTGAAGTAATGTAAAATCAGTTCAAGAGAATAGAGACTATGTTCCTTGAAGTCAAAGACAAGTTTAAGCAGCAAGATAGAAACTTTGAAAGATAAGATAGAATTCTCTTAACTATTCAAGCCAAATCTTCATGGAATAATGGGGCAAGAAGAAGAGAGAACCCTCAAGTTCATAAACATTATTACTATAAGGAGGAGCAAGATGAAGATGGATTTGATGAGGAAGAGTGGTATGGAGGCCGAAACAATGCAAGAGGTGGTAGAGGAGATAGAGGCCGAAATAGAGGTGGTTATAGAGGAAGAGCTGAAAGAGGCAGAGAAGAGGAAGAGACTGAAAGGGTAGATAGAAACATTGATAGCATCAAAATGAAGATGCCACCATTTCAAGGAAAGAATGATGCTGATGCCTACTTGGAGTGGGAACGGAAAGTAGAGATGATATTTGCCTGCCACAATTATTCTGAGGAGAAGAAGGTGAAGCTAGCAGCAGTTGAGTTCTCTGATTATGCTGCTATATGGTGGGATCAATTGATGGTTAGCAGAAGATGAACTGGAGAAAGATCGGTTGAAACCTGGGATGAGATGAAACACATAATGAAAAAGAGATTCGTGCCAAGTTACTACTATAGGGAGTTCCATCAAAAACTCCAAACATTGAGGCAAGGCACGAAGAGCAAGGAAGATTACCACAAGGAGATGGAGATAGCTATGATAAGAGCTAACATAGAGGAGGATAGAGAGGTTACAATGGCTCGGTTCCTTGCTGATCTAAACAAAGAGATAGTCAACGTGTTAGAGCTTCATCAATACTTGGAGTTGGAGGACATGGTAAGCATGGCTATGAAGATTGATAAGTAATTAAAGGGAAAAAGCTTCAGCAAGGGCAATACCTCGAGATCTTCAAATTCTTGGGGTCCTAAATGGATAAAGAAGGAGGAAAAGAGCAAGGATAAGTCCTTTGACAATAAGGACAAGTCCAAGGAAAAGTGGATAGCCTTTAAAGGTGTGCCTACATCTAATGATCAAAATCCTAGCACTAAGCAAAGAGACATCAAATGTTTTAAGTGTTTGGGTTGGGTCATAAGGGAAACCAATGTCCCAATAGGAAGATCATGTATTTGTGAGATGGGGTAATTGAATCAGAAGATAGTGATGGAAGTGATATGCTTGAGTTGGAGGATTGCATTGATGAAGAAGTTGAGCAACCAGTCCAAGCCTAAGCATTAGTAGTGAGGCGAGCTCTTAATGCACAAGAAAAGATATAGCTTGATGAACAAAGGGAGAACATATTCCACACCAGATGTTTAATTAACGGTAAGATGTGCAGTTTAATAATTGATGGAGGTAGTTGCACCAATGTTGCATGCACAGTTTTAGTTGAGAAATTGGGGCTGCCTCTCATTAAGCACTCTAGTCCTTATAAGTTGCAATGGCTTAATGAGTGTGGAGAGGTTAGGGTGAACAAGCAAGTGCTAGTGGCGTTCTCGATTAGGAGATATTCTGATGAAGTGTTGTGTGATGTAGTTCCTATACATGCTGGTCATTTACTATTGGGAAGACCATGGCAATATGATAGGCGTGTAGTGCATGATGGATTCAAAAATAGGTATTCATTCAAGATGGGGGAGAAACACTTCACATTGGCGCCCCTTTCACCAAGAGAAGTTCATGAGGATCAGTTGAGACTTGCAAAAGCCATGGAAGAACAGAAACTTAAAGAGGCTAAGAGTTTAAAAAGAAAAAAAAAGGAAAAGAGACTATTCAAGAAAATAAGAACAAAGGCCCAACTGAGAGTAATTGCACTAGTGAGCAAAAGAAAGAGAGTGGTGCAATTGAAAAAGGAGAGAAGAGTGAAAAGAAGAGTGGAACAAAAATAAAGTACTTTCTTTGCAAAAGAAAAGGAATTGAGGAAGGTCATGTACACACAGAAACCATTGGTTTTGCTTATATATAAGGAGTTGTTTTATAGTGAGACTGACCTTGACCCTTCTGTGCCTAGTGTTGTGAAACTTATTTTGCAGGAATACTCTAATGTCTTTCTAGATGAGTTGCCCAAGGGATTACCACCATTGAGGGGCATTGAATATCAGATTGATTTCATGCTACGAGTTCAAATTCCAAACCACCCAGCCTATAGGAGTAATCCTAAGGAGACAAAGGAGCTTCAAAGGCAAGTGGAGGAGTTGCTTGAGAGGGGGAATGTGAGAGAAAGTCTAAGCCCGTGTGTAGTTCCAGTGCTATTGGTGCCAAAGAAAGATGGAACTTGGCGTATGTGCGTGGATTGTAGGGCAGTAAACAAGATAATGGTAAAGTATCGCCACCCCATTCCTAGGTTAGATGATATGCTTGATGAGTTACATGGTGCTTGTTTCTTTACAAAAATTGATCTCATGAGTGGTTATCATCAAATTAGAATGAAAGTAGGGGATGAGTGGAAAATAGCCTTTAAAACGAAATATGGTCTATATGAGTGGATGGTCATGCCATTTGGTTTGACAAATGCATCTAGCACTTTTATGATATTAATGAACCATGTTTTGCTTGATTTTATTGGCAAGTTTTTGGTTGTATACTTTGATGACATCCTGATTTATAGCAAAAGCCTTGATGAGCATGTTATGCATCTAAAATCTGTACTACAAGCACTTAGGCGTGAAGAACTATATGCTAAACTTAAAAAGTGTTCTTTTTGTATGGATAAAGTTGTTTTTCATGGCTTTGTTATTTCTGCCCATAGTGTGCATGTTAATGAGGAGAAGGTTAAGGCTATTAAAGATTGACCTACTCCTAAGTGTATTAGTGATGTGCATAGTTTTTATGGTTTAGCTAGCTTTTATAGGCGCTTTGTGAAAGATTTTAGTAACATTGCTACGCCATTGATTGAAATAATTAAAAAGGATGTTAGATTTAAGTGGAATGAGGCACAAGAACTTGCTTTTAATACATTGAAAGAAAAATTGTGTTCTGCGCCTATATTGAGTTTGCCTAACTTTAATGAAACTTTGAGATAGAATGTGTTGCCTTCGGGTTAGGTATTGGTGCTGCTTTGATGCAGGATAGACGTCCCATTACATACTTCAGTGAAAAGCTTCATGGGCCACAATTGAATTATTCCACTTATGATAAGGAACTTTATGCCTTGGTGAGAGCATTAGAGGCTTGGCAGCATTATCTCTAGCCAAAGGAGTTTGTCATCCATTTTGATCATGAGTTATTGAAACATCTAAAGGGCCAAGATAAGTTGAACAAGAGGCATGCGAAGTGGCTGGAGTTCATAGAGACCTTTCCATGCGTGATATAATACAAATAAGGTAAGGAGTAGGGATGGCAGTAGGTTTTCAACCCGATTAATATCCGTACTACCCGACCCAACGGATTTAGATATAGGTAGTAAATCGTAAAAATCGATGGATATGGATATGGATATGGGTTGAGTCATAAAAAATGGATATGGATATGGGTAGAGTAAAACCAGAACCATAGATACCCATATCCTACCCATTTTTTGTTAACGCTATTTTTTCTATTTTTTCTTGAATATTTATGGTTAAATATAATAAAATATTAATATTTAATAAGAAGAAACAACTTTAAAATCTCTACTTTACTCCTCAGTACTCACATTTTTCATCATATTTTATTTTATTATAGGATGATAATAATGCAAATGATATGCAGATGGAGTTTTGAATATTGTGGAGTTCACACAAAGACAATTTGAAGCTTTAGTTATTTCAATCTTTATTTCGATTCTAAATTGTGAAAAATGTATGTTGTCTTTGTACTAGACATTATGATTTTTATTATTCCAATTTTATGATTTTTTAATACATACAAATTAAAATCTTGACTTATTATTATTAAAGTAATTTTGATTTGGAGCGTTCGCAAAAGTCTACTGTTTATATTTTCTATTTAGAAGTTATTTTTGTATGTGATATACAACCCGATGGATATCCAAAAATTCGAACAATCCAATGGATTTGGATATGGGTAGTAAATCGTAAAAACCGATGGATATGGATATGGATATGGGTTGAATTATAAAAAATAGATATGGATATGAGTGGAGTAAAACCTGAACCGAACCCTACCCACTGTCGTCCCTAGTAAGGAGAATATAGTTGCTGATGCACTTTCAAAAAGGTATACTCTAATCACAACTTTAAGTTATAAATTATTGGGGTTTAAGTACATTAGAGATTTGTATGCTTCAGATTTTGATTTTGGCAATGTGTTTGGTGCTTGTGAGCATGCTGCATTCCAAAGATTTTATAGACATGATGGTTATCTGTTTAGGGATAACAAGTTATGTGTGCCTAAATGTTCTATGCGTGAAGTCCTTGTGCGTGAATCACATTGTGGGGGTTTGATGGGTCATTTTAGGGTTAAAAAGACATATGACATACTTTGTGAACATTTTTATTGCCCTACCATGATAAAAGATGTTGAGAAAATTTGTTCTAAATGTGTCGCATGTAGACAAGCGAAATCTAAGGCTGATCCATATGGTTTGTATGCACCTTTACCTGTGCCTAAGCATCCGTGGACTAACATATCTATGGATTTTGTTTTAAGGCTGCCTAGGATGAAAAAGGGAAGGGATAGTATATTTGTAATAGTAGATCGGTTTAGTAAGGTGGTACATTTTATTGCATGTCATAAAACTGATGATGCTGTAAATATTGTCGAGTTGTTTTTTAGGGATGTTGTGCGTTTGCATAGTATTCCTAAGACTATTGTTTCTGATCGTGATGAGAAGTTTTTGAGCCTTTAGGTTTATTTAAGTTATTTTGGTCTTATTTAAGTTAGTTTAGCCAAATCCGAAGTGGATTAAGATCAGATTGCATTATTGGGCTATAAACTCCTAAACTAGTTAGGATTAGGCTTGTTTTAGCATTAAAGGGTCTTGTAACTTATTCTTTTTAGGATTAGGACGTGGGCAAGGATATAAATACCTTATTTTATCCTTGTAAACATCAGATTTGTTGATTAACGAAATTGAGAGATATTATCTTCAAGAAGGGTGTGTTCTTCTTGTTGTTACTTCAAGGATTGCATCACTTATCAAGGTAATCACTTGTAGCGTGTTCAATTCTTCTGCTTTCTTTGGGTTTGGATCTCAATTTCGTATAATTGGGGTTTGAACTAGCATGTTTTTAGAATAGAAAGATTGGGGTTTTGATTCAATAGGATTAGAGGGTTTCAAGAACCTTGTTTTCTTGGGATTTCTGTATCATTACGACACATTACCAATTATCTTATCAAACTTGATTAGAATGCTTTATTGCTACGATTAAGTTTACCCATAAAGAGAGTAGTGTTTTAGTTGCGTTTTTCTTTTGTCTCCTAACACACAAGACTAGGATCACCTAAACATAATTATTCAATGTAGGATTAAGTAAACATAATTATTCAATACATTAAAGAGCAACTTTTGACGGCTACAAATTGGAAACAATTCCACAACAGCTAGAATGAATTTGCAATAATTTATATAAAAATAATTAAAAGCTCATGCTTTTGCTTTTTGTACGAATGAAAAGGAACGCAAGAGATGAGTGAGGGACGTAAGAGAGAAGAAAAGAATAAAAAAGTAGGAGAGAGAAAAAAGATAAGTTAGGGATGTAAGAGAAAAGAGAAGAGAGAGTTTCTAAGAAAAAAAAAAGAAGTTTATAAGAAGAGGAAGTGTAAATAAAAGCGTGTGAAAACTTGTTCCCAAAAATTAGAAAAACATCTTTTTTTACGTTTTTGTAAAAAAAAATTAAAAAGAAGTGATAACAATATTCAGCTAAACGTGTTTTAAGGACTAGTTTCTTTTTTTTTTTTATAAAAATCACAATAAAAACAAATATGTTTTAAGGACTAGTTTCTTTTTTTTTAATATAAAAATCACAATAAAAAATAGGGAAAAAAAGAAACAAATAGACCCTAAATTAAAAAAAAGAGCAATTCAATCTTTTAGTTAAAAATGATTCAAGGGCTTTGTCGTGTGTAACATGATCACAAAACTGACTTGTTTGGCCAGACAGTACTAGTAAAAGTTCGAAATTGACATATAGACAAATAAATAAACTAAAAGAAGAAACAAATAAATAACTGAAGGAAGAACCGAAAGAGATTTAAAAAACCCCAATTCCAGCGAGCCTTTTTTCGATCCACACCGTCCTCTTTCTCAATTTCTATTACGATCTAATTGACCTCGTCGATAATAAGAGAGACTAATGTAAAATTTATAAAGTTACAAACTCTCTCACCCTTCATTCTAACTTTTAGAGTTAGCTCTTTTATAAGTCCTGTAATAATTAGTATCAGAATTAACGTAACTTTTTTAAATCTTTATGTCATGCCCACAGGTGATATAGAAAAGGTCCAATGCACAACTAACTCACTGGTGCTAAAGTTATGAAACGCGGTAAATGTTACGGTCTAATTATCTTATATCAATAATGAGAGAGGCTCGTGTAAAGTTTATAGGCTTATGCTACCTTTTGGATTGACTATCTCGTCAGACCTGTAACAGTCTCTGTCTCTTTCTTTTTGCACCTTAAGCGCCTTACATTGGTATACAATCAAACTATTGTGGTTGATTTGGAGTTGTGGATTCTGGATTGGTTCTTGTAACTTTGTCGGTGGGAGAACCACGTGTAGTTGCTGAATTTACCACTTTTTCCTCGTGAAGACCAATAGAATTGTGTAGTCGGAAGAATCTCGGGGATCCATGTAAGAGGTATGCTTTACAACTTCGTTCTCGTCCTAAGTCTCTGTTAATTTTGGGATTCCTAGATTAGGTAATGAAATGGCGAAAGAGGATATAGAGTTACTCCACACGGGCCGGTTTTTGTCTCTCCATATGGTAATCGTGTTAATTTGGTCACCTATAATAGGTAGGCAAAGGTCTTCGAATATCTTTCGTGGTCCTAAGTTAACCGCGAATGTTTATACTAGATTCTTTTACGTGGAAACTGAGCTATAACGAAATCTTTCATTGAACTTTAACTCTTGGTTACTAAACGATTTTAGAATGAAAGGGTCCATGGGGATTTTCTAACTAATTGATGGATCAAAGTAAATATCGATCTTCTTCTTACTACTACTTTGACCGGTAGATTATTTAATTAAATGATACAGGCTCAATGAAGAACATGCATACTTGCGTCATCATTGAGTCTCATCTTCTCTGATGTGCGTTCTTATGAATGAGTCTTTGGTTCAACTTCCTGATGGATTTGCTCTATCCTAATGGTTCGCATTTCAAACCGTCCTAATTGTTATTATGCTTTTGAATCTTTAGCATCTTTCTTAGTCAAAGAAGAATATCTTTTTTTTTTCATTTCTTTTTTGGGGGTAGGAAGGAAGGCAAATGGGTTAAATTCATAGCATTTCTTACTTTTTTCTTTGTACTATTGGTTCATTTCTATCTTTACTGTCATTCTATCAAGAGATGCACTTTAGTATGCCAAAATGATAATGTTAATATAAGGTTTTCATTGTAATTGCTATGTTACTATGTCATATATAAACCTAAGGAAACTGTCTGTATTGATGCATATGCCAATAATGGTTGTATGTAAGTGGATTATTAAGTGTATGGAGGAATATTTGCAGTTCTTATTTAGACTGAAAATTTTTCTACTGCTGCTTAACTCACGTGTCTAGTTTTCAGGTTTCATTGTCTTACATGTTGGTATCCTCATAATTTTTCACCATCCGTCCTGTGAAAACATAAAGGACAATATTGTGCCCTAATAAATAGTGGATTGATAAGTCAAAAACATCACATGGCAAAGTTGGTGTATGTTATTTCTTTTTCTAACCTGCTTTGCTGCATTGGTTCATATATTATTTGCATTAGTCATTAGAAGCAGTAACAAAGATATAAATGAAGTGGATCTGCAGATCTGAATCTTAGTTCAATTTTTTGCTTAGGAATGTTGACCTTCAATATTCATTAACGTGTTGTGGTAACTAGAGACTATAAACATGGGAAAATAACTTGTGTCAACCTCAATGAATAAGAAATTTAGATGCTCTTGGTGTACATTTTGCATTATCTTACCTATCCATTTTCGTCCAGGAACGGTGTAGGTTGGCAAGAATTTACATCTTTTTGTGTTATCTGTTATCTAGAATATGTTTGATGGTCATGGTGCAGACCTGGAATTGCAGTTGATGATTCATCATCTAATGAAAAATTGATACATGGATCTTGAAAGCAAGAAGTTTGGAAGTGGTAAGAAGTTCTAGTTGAATACTTAAACTTTGTTGCGTTTTTTCTCACTTCCACTTTGTTTTGATTATGGATCTTGGATCTGCTACTCAGAGAGCATCATAGATCATTTGTTGCATCATAGTATGGAGAGAATATGATGTAGGACAAATAGAAGAATTACTAACTAGTAGCTCAAAGCACAAAATTAGGAAATATGGCTAATATTAGGCTGCTGGAATATCAAGTTTTAGGGTTGAATTTTGGCTAAGAATGCTGAATTTTCAGATTTTGTATAGCTGAAATTTAAGGTTTGATTGCTAGAAATTTAGGCTTGAGATTTCAAGGTTTAATATGGCTAGATTTTAGGTTTGAGATAGCTAGAATTTAGGTTAGGTTTGCTGGAATTTAGTGAAGAATATAAAGAATGGATAGTAGGAAACTAGAGATCACTTCTAGGGTCTAAGAATCACTCTTAGAAGACAGCATCACATCTTTTAGTTGAAAATTCAAGTTTGTAAAAAAATTCGAGATTGCTTGTTATTATTGAAGGGTTGAGTACACACATATATATATAGAGTTCTTAGAACCCTTATTCTAGTAGAAAAAGGTTCCTAACAAATTTAAATCTTATTCTAATAAAAATTCTACAAGTCCTAAACAACTAAGATAACATATGTAAAATAGAATAACTTATTTAACTTACTAGTACTTCCTATCTAATAAGAAATCCTAACATAATCTAAATTTCAACCATTATCTTTTGTTGTCAACTCAATTTCCAATCTTCATCTCACCAAATTAAGGCTTGTGGTTGTCTCAATTTTCCTCTTTTATTTCTTCTATATTTTTTAAATTCTTTTGCATCAATTCTCCCTAACTTGTCTGGGGTCGTCCTTGACGTAGAATGTGACAAATACAATTCATATAAGTCTTCAACTTTTGATGTTCTGATTCTAGAATCCAAGTACTGTTAGAAATCGGTCTTCCTTTCCACTTGACAAGATATTGTCAATATCCTCCATGTCTTGTGGCTAAAATTTATTCATCAAGAACATCCTCTATTTCCTCTTTAATATAAGGAGTTTGGAAGTCTTACAACTGTAGTAGGAGATTGCTCATCTTGTCTGTGACAAATAGTTGAGTTTGCAACATTAAAGATAGGACTTATTCTCATGTCACTTGTAATTCCAAAATATAAGCGTTAACATTTATCTTTTTGATGATCTTATAAGGTGTAGCACTCCGTGAATAAAGTTTCTTATATTTTCCTTTTTGAAAATGCTCTGGACGAATCCTAACTATCACCATATCTCCTATATTGAATTCTACCAATCGTTGATGTTAATCGGCATGTTCTTTATAAGACAAATTGTTGGTTATTATCTTTCATCATATCTCGTCAAAGATGTCCCTCATGTGTTGTGCAAAACCTTCAGCTTCAACACTAACTCTTGTTGTTTGTGATAAAGGAACCGGATTAATGGGCTTCCTTGGTTGAACTCCCGAAACTCAAAAGGGCTCTTACCAGTAGTAGACTTATTTATAGAACTATTATATGCAAATTCTACCATAGGAAGAATTAGGTCTTAATTTTTCACATTGTCTCTAACCAAACACCTTAACAAGTCTCCCAAGCTTCTACTCATCACCTTTGTCTATCCATTAGTTTGGGGATGGAAAGAAATTGAAAATTGAAGCTTAGTGTTCAATGTTTTTCGTAGAGTTCTCCAAAAATAACTCATAAACTTTATGTCATGATTAGAGACAATGGTTAAAGATAATCCATGGAGAAAGACAACCTCTTTGAAGAAGAGTTTAGCTATATAGACAGCATCATAAGTCTTGGAACATGGAATGAAATGACTCATTTTGGAAAACCTATCCACCACCACAAAAATAGAGTCATAACCTCTTATAGTTTTAGGAATTCCTAAGACAAAATCCATGCTTATGTCTTGCCATGGTTCATGAGGCACAGGCCACGGTTTGTATAATCCAGAATTTTGTTTCCTTCCTTTAGCTAATTGACATGTTTGAAATTGTCGTATGACATGTTTGACATTGCGATGGTTTTATCTCTTCCAAAGTGTCCTACTGCTCCTCCTCCATGTGATCCCCAAATCACATACTCCCGTATAGAAGTATTAGGTAGGCAAAGTCGATTTCCTTTAAAAAGATAATCATCATGGATCACAAAAGGAAAGTATTGGTCTCTTTCTCCAGCTGTAATTTCTGAATAGCTTATTTGAAAATCTTCATTTGAAGCATATTCTCTTTTTATTTTGTCGAACCCCATGACCTTTACTGCTAAAGTTTTAAGCAAATGATTCTTCCTACTCAATGCATCTGTGGCCTTATTCTCAACTCTTGTATGATGTTGAATAACAAAGTTAAATTGCTCCATAAATTCACTACATAATGTGTGCCTTTTGTTTAAGTTCTTTGGGGACTTGAAGTGTTTAAGAGATTCACGATCTGAATATAGAATAAACTCCTTGTATGAGAGATAATGACGCCAATTGTAAAAAGAACGTACTACTGCATAAAATTCTTTGTCATAGGTCGAATATCGTTGCTTCTCTTCACCTAATTTCTTACTGAAGTAAGTATCCCACATGAGATGCATCACAAGCAACTTCAAATTCAAATACCTTAGAAAAATTTGGAAGTTGTAAAATAGGAGATTTGGTCGTCTTTTTGTTAACTTCTTCAAATGCTTTAGTTGTTGCCTTTGACCAAGTAAACTATCCACCTTTTTTCATACAATCAATAATAGGTGTCATTATGGTGCTGAAATTATGAATAAATCACCTATAGAAAGTTGCTAGGACATGGAAACTCCTTGTCTTGTGCACTTCTTTTGAAACAGGCCAATCAAGAGTGGCCCTAATTTTCTCGAGATCCAGCTCAGCTCTACAGTAGGATATAATAAAACCCAAAAATAAAATTGATTGCATGAAAGAAAACTTCTTTACGTTGATATAAAGTTTCTCCTGCCAAAAAAATCTCAAGACTTTTTGTAGATGTAATAGATAATCTTCTTTAGTCTTGTATATTAATATATCATCAAAATATACCACTAAAAATCTACCCATAAATCGTTGAAACACTTGATTCATCACTCTCGTAAAGGTGCTAGGTGCATTAGAGACCCTAAATGGCATCACCAACCATTCATAAAGTCCCTCTTTAGTCTTGAAAGTCATTTTCCAGTCATCTCCAGGTTTGATTCTAATTTGATGGTACCCACTTCATAAGTCTATCTTGGTAAAGATAGTAGCTCCAGTCAACATATCTAACATGTCATCAAGACGAGGTATTGGAAATCTATGCCTTATTGTGATCTTATTTATCCCCCGACAATCAATACACATTCTCCTACTTTCATCTTTTTCATGAGTCAAAATTACTGGATGCATACGGAGTAAGACTTTCTTGAATAAATCCTTATTTATTTACTCCTCTACTTTTCTCTTCAACTCTTCATTCTCAATAGGATTCAAGCGATAGGTTGGAAGATTTGGTACAGTGGATCTAGGTACCAAGTCAATAGCATGCTGAATATCTCGTAGAGGAGGTGGTTCACCTAGTAGATCATCCGGTGTAAGGTCTTAAAAATTAGCTAATAATTCTACCACTTCTTTTGGTAAGATAAAGGGTGTTTTATGTGCTGTTTCTGTTAATTCCCTTTTTCCTTGCTAACAGCCCCAATTTCTCTCTTTTTAAGAATATTAATAGGCTTTTTCTTTGCATTTATGGTTGTCTTAATACTTCCTCTGCTTTTCTACCTTGTCTACTTTCATCAATGAAATATAAACTAGTAAGTGTTAGCTTTCTCGAAGTGCTGCACATCTCAATTGTAAAGCTACGGTCACTCAAGTAAATGTGAGATACCTTCATAGGATTGACGTTATGCCAAATAGAGTCCTCATACATTCCTAATTTGAAAGACACCAAGCACCTTCGAGCAACTGGTATAGTGATATCATCTACCAAGCAATTTTGTAGGGATTTGGATGTTTCTATATGAGTAAATTCAATCGCTTCACCATGTTCTCCAATACTACATTCATATTACCTCCATCAATGATAAGCTTGCATACTTTATCTCTGAATATGCATCTCACTACATTAAGATTTGTAGGACTAGCTATTTCATCACTAGAGTCTCCTTCCAACTCCTCCCCAGCTTTGTTCTCACACACGAACTCATCAAATTCTTCCTCTTCTTCTCCCATCATATGAAAACATTTATTAGGACATTCATCAGAAAAGTGGCCCCTCCAATTGCATCGGAAGCACTTCTTGTCACTGCTGCCTCCTTTCGTCCAAGTCTCAGCTACGACTTTTGTTACGGTCCCAAGTTTGGGATCGAGTCACCGGACGATTAACCGGAGATTCTTCTCCCAACAAAGGGTTTTTACCCTTGTTCTTCCTCCTGGA
>JAOTAX010000004.1:19485854-19506676 GCA_025629825.1 Erythroxylum guanchezii | reverse complement strand
ATATCGTGATACAATAATTACGCACCTTAAAGTCGATACCGCGCTTTTGCTGCTTCTTTGAGGAACCCTTACCTTTCGCCATTTTCATTGAAAATTGCACAAATAGATCCTTATTATACACATGTATATAGGTATATAGGTATCTACAAAATAACCATATCCACTAGGTTTCTGAAAGTCCCAATCGTGTTTTAATATCTTCATATAGTGTATCAAAAACAAAAATTGCCTAGAGGTTATTCTTATTATTCTTCTTCTATACCTATTACAGGCAGGCAGCAAGTACAGAGAGACTTACCTTCTGGAAACCTAAGAAGGTAAGACGATTTTAGTCACGGATCAGTAGAAGGTAGAGCTTACGTTGACCCAAACAAACCCATTTCGTTTTCTGTTTTCGTTTTCATAAAAAATGAAATAAAGCAATAAAACTTGTTTGTCTATCGTTGTTGTGATTTCTTGTTTCTCAAAATTAAGAAACCGTAACAGTTTTATGGAAACAAGAAAATAACGTTTCTCTATATTTTGGCAACGCGTTTTCCTGCATAGAAAATCAATTAATTCCTGTTTCTTATCTCTATTATCGTTTTGACAAACCCATGATGAAGCATACTACTCATCTTTGTTACGTATTTTTTCATAAGGAGAAGGAATCTTTGATTTTGAGCAAATACAAGCCAGATTCGTGAAGTGGAATCAGTAGCTTGAGACCTACGAGCACGAATCTTGCATCTCCTGTTTTTGCCCTTCAGATCTGAATCTGGGGCTTCAAATTTGGAGGTGGGTCGCTAACCGTTTCAGATCTGGACCTGGGTCGCCACTCCTCTCATTATCACCTCTCACTAGTCACCTATGTTTGTAGCTTTCGCCTCTAGGTCCTCGCTGGTCGTCTATCGCCTCTGGGTCCCCATGGGTCGTCTCTCTCACTTGGTTGCCTCTAGTTACTCGCTGGTTACCTCTCTTTCGGTATGAACTTTTCACAAAACTTTGAAAGGTGATGTCTTTTGGGTTTTTAAGGTGATGAAGAAGAACAATTTAGACCTCAACGACTTCAACGCAGAGAACAGTACTTAATTACTGTTGTTGATGTAATTCTTAATTACTATTCTTGAAAACAGTACTTAATAATAATAATAATAATAATAATAATAATAATAATAATAATTAATAAGAATAATAATAACTTATTAAAAATTAATAATAATAATAATAATAACTTATTAAAAATTAATAAGAATAAGAATAAGAATATATTAATAAGAATAAGAATAACTTATTAAAAATTAATAATAATAATATATTAATAAGAATAAGAATAACTTATTAAAAATTAGTAATAAGAATAATAATATATTAATAAGAATAAGAATAACCTATTAAAAATTAAAAATTAAAAATTATTAATTATTAATAATAATAGTAGTAGTAGTAGTAGTAGTAGTAGTAGTAGTAGTAGTAATAATAATAATAATAATAATAATAATAATAATAATAAAAACCAAACATATTTTTGTTTTCAGTTTTTTATTAGAAATCTCAACCAAACAAATTTTTGTTTTCAGTTTTTATATTTCAAATCTCAACCAAACATATTTTCGTTTTTTTTAGAAAAAAACAGAAACTAAAAACAGGAAACAGAAACTAAAAATAACAACAGAAAAACAAAAGTGGAACCAAACGGCCCCATAATTATCCGGTTGACTTCTAGGGCTAGATTCTCCGACAGTGAAGCCCATAAAGCATCACACTATGTTCCTCTTCCCAAAAAAAAATCCCGAAACCTTTAACACAAACTGATTTTGACTAAAAACGACAAGAACTACAAATTTAATTTTTAACCTTTTTACTAAAATATAATTAAATCTTACAAAATATTTAAAATAAATACTAAAAATAAAATAAAATAAAATATTTTAATATGCATATATTTTTTTAAAAAAAGTTTATCGCAAAACAAAGTGCATATGTTGGTCAAGTCGACTTTCTGCTTGAAAGTCACTTTTCATCATAAGTTTTACAGTAATCTACAATTGTAACTTTAACATTATAAAGTAAATAATTATAATCCTAATATTTTGAAAATATGAAATTTTAACCTTATTATAACAGAAAATTTAAACGCTTTTATTAAATGTCAGGTCAATGCGAGCCTAATATTTTTAAAATATCTTTTTATTGTTTTTATAGACCCTTGTATCATGTCATTGCCAATGTTATAAGATAGGATATACTTTTTTAAAAATATATTAACATTTTAATTTATTTGTAAATATGCGACTACGTTTTTATTTAGCCAAGTCTCTTTAAGCTGACAGCTCCAAGCATCTTATGTCAAATTGGAGAAATTTTAATTTCTCAGTAATGTCAGGCATGCCATGTGTGTTTTCTTGCATAAAATATGTGAGAATATAGTCTCTTTAATGCATGCATTTCCATGCAACTGTCATAGACATCCTAAACAAATTCTGACTCATAAATTAGCATTTACCAATGTTTAATCCTCGTAGACTGTCTAGAGGAACTCAAGTTTCATACCCCATATATTATATTATATTGAATACTAATTATAAAGTCATTATTTAGTGAGTATTATTAAATAAAGAAACTTTTATTTTATATCAACGGAACTGATGTATTTTACTGTTAAAGTAGGCTACTTGCTGTGTTAGTTGAGCCTTTTTTATTTCTCTTTTCAGTCGCTTTCTATTTCTCAGATTCCACACCTCACTTACTAATATTTGTGAAAGCAATAAATGAACAGTAGCATAATCCTTTGAACCACAAAGAAATTCTATTAGAATTTTCCGACACTTGAACTAGGAATTTTGATCAAGTACATGTAAAGACGGTTGATAGTTTACTTGAAATTGATACTTTGTATAACTGCTTCACTTGTTGTAAGAGTAGTGATAAAGGGGCTTCTCTAAGTGAAAGGCCAAAAAAAAAAGTGAAAATAAATAAGGCTTCATTGCACTGCACAGTGCTTTACCTTCCCCATATGCAAAAATGGTTGTAGGAATGTTAGCATTCCTACTTGTGATCAACCTGCTAATAATCAACCTATTAAGCTTGTGATCAACCTGCTAATAATCAACCTCTTAAGCTTGTCCAAATCTACATTCATAGGGGTAAGATAGGGAAGGGAACAATTGCCACATAAGCAAGTTGTTAGGAGTTAGTTACAGAGAGAGATTGTGAATTAAAGGGTACAGAATATAAAGGGAATCTATGGTAAGGGAGAAGGTGTTCTTTTCATCTTCGAATATAGATACTATATTTGCCTGGAAACTATTTCTAGGAGGTAAACTACTGTTGTACCATGCTATTTTACATAAATAATACAATCTCTATTGCTATCACTATCAATTGGTACTTTCGTTGAGAGACCAAGAGGGTAGAGGTTGTATGCAAACTAGAACGGAGGCTAGAGTATCTGTAGTAGAGGCGTCTCTTAGGTGACAGGAATCATCCCTCTCAGCTCAAAGGAGAATGGTTAAATCATATGACACCACCTTGAAGGACCTACGAACGCAACTCAGTACCCTGATGGCTAGTGTAGAGACATTGGCCAAATCTCAAAATCTATTACAGTCAGAGTTGAGATATGGGTTTCAGATGTTGTTAGAAAAAAACCCGCAGAAACAGAACATGAGTGAAGGAGAGGGACCCGGTGTTTACTCACTATGCGCACGTGTCTTCTTCAGTTGGGAACGATTCAAACTCTGAAGGTAGTGACAGACCTGTAAGTGACCCGCAGGGGTTCGATAACCGTCGATAAGATGATCACGCTTCTTTGATAGCAACAGAACGTGCATGGGAGGAGTATAGAAATGCAGCACGTAGGGTCGACCTTCCGACGTTCCACAGTGATGACTCATTTGCATGGGTCATGCGAGCTTAATCATATTTCATGATTCACAAAATTCCTCCTAAACTACGTTTTCCGATGGTTCAGATGTATATGGAGGGAACAACACTATACTGGTTTATGACTCTATGTGAGTTCGACCTACGCATGTCTTGGGAGCAATTCAAGCATTCGCTATTTGAACATTATGGAGGGAAGGACAAGGGTGACCTAATAGAACAACTAAAATCAGTCTCCCAACAAGGTTCAATGGATGAGTATATTGACGAATTTGAGAGAATGGCATCACAAATTGGTCATTTTCTATAAGAGTTGTTTTTTGGGTGGGTTACGTGAAGAAATAAAGAACAGGGTTCGAACCCATGATCCCCTAACTTGGGCTCGTCTTATTTCTATCACGCGGAAGGTGGAGAGGGAATTAGTCGGTGAAGGGGTGATATGACCAGGAGAAGGAAAAAATAAACCCTGAAGCTTCCCTTCAAGTTATGGGTCTCGATCGGGTAATTCTAACACTCACCGTCCAGTTTAACCAATCAACATAGCTGGCAGTACCAAGAATGAGACAAGAGAGTTACCAAACAAGAACCGAAGCACCATCACTGAAGGTCATCGACTAGGGGGCTCAAAATAGAGGGGAACGAGGAATTTGACTTATGAACAACTTATAGAGAGAAAGGCCAAGGGGTTGTGTTTTAAGTGTAGACAGATTTTCGGTCCACTCCACCAATGTCCAAATAAAGAATATAGGCTAATTGTTTGGGAAGGTGACGAAGCAAACATTGGAGTGAGTAATCAAGAAGTGTTAGTGGTAGAGGATCAACAAGAAGATTGGCGGTTAGTGTGCAATTCTGTTGAGTTCAGGGAATCAGGGAAGGATCAATCCTCAATCCCAAAGTCGGTGGTGTTGATAGATAGGCTAAATGAAATGCCTATTTTCATTATGGTTGATAGTGGAGCTAGCCATAACTTCGTGCCTAGTAGGTTGGTTCAGGCTATGGGTATTACCGTTACACCAACGAGAAGATTCGATGTTAGGTTGGGAGATGGACATCGATCCTTCTCACAAGGGATTTGCAAGGAGATTAAACTAGAGTTGAATAGAGAAGAGTTTAGTGTAAATGCTTATGTATTTGACACTGGAGGGCCTGACTTAATCCTTGGCGTTGCATGGTTGGAAACATTGGGGGTGGTGAAAGTTAATTGGAAGAAAATGTGCATGTCATTTGATCGAAAGGGAATAGAGATTACCCTACAGGGAATCAACATGCAAGCCTCTTCTCCTTATGCGCTACAATAGATTTTAAAACATCAAGAATTGAAAGTAGAGGGATTGTTGTGGTCTTTGAGAATCAGTAGAACCTTATCTGAAGAGATGGGAACTCTGAATGCAAATCAACAAGAGGAGCTGAGAGCTGTCTTATTCTGGTTTAGGTCGGTTTTCCAAGAAATAAGGGAACTACCACCTAGGAGGGCTCATGACCATGCAGTTAACTTGAAGGAATGGGCAAAACCTGTAAGTATTCGTCCCTATAGACATGCACACCATCACAAGGATGAGATCGAGAGGCAAATTCAGAATTTATTGGAAACTGTAGTTATTAGGCCTAGTATTAACCCTTTCTCTAGTCCTGTTATTCTTGTCAAGAAGAAGGATGGGTCATGGCAAATGTGCGTCGACTACCGAGTCCTAAATAAACTCACGGTCCCCGACAAGTTCCCAATTCCAGTTGTGGATGAGCTGATGGAGGAGTTACAAGAAGCTAGATACTTTTCTAAGGTGGATTTAAGGTAAGGTTTTCATCAAATCAGAGTTAGGGAGGAGGACATTTATAAAACAAGATTCCAAACCTATGAGGGGCATTATGAATACCTAGTGATGCCCTTCAGTCTAATGAATGCACCAGCTATATTCCAATCCACCATGAACTCAATTTTTAAACCTCTGTTACGAAAGTTTGTTTTCGTCTTCTTTGACAACATCATGATTTATAGTGCAGATTAGAATTAACATTTGGAGCATTTGGCTTATGTGTTGCAATTGTTACTGGACAATCAGCTAATGGCAAATCAGAAGAAGTGCATTTTCGGACAGCAATCTGTGGAGTACCTAGGCCATATTATATCCTGTGAAGGGGTAGCAATGGACCCCTCGAAGATTAAAAGCATTCTAGAGTGGCCTACCCCTAAGAATGTAAAAGGGGTGAGAGGATTCCTCGAACTCACTGGATACCACCAAAAATTTGTCAAAAATTATGGTAAAATTGTCAAACCTCTTACTGAACTCATAAAGAAAGACGGTTTCAACTGGGGAAATGAGTCCCAATAAGCTTTTAAAGAATTGAAAAGAAGATGACCTCATCACCAGTTTTAGCCTTGCCTGATTTCTCTAAGGAATTTTCCCTCGAACGTGATGCCTCAGGGAGAGGGTTAGGTGCAGTCCTAATCCAAGAGGGTCACCCACTAGCATATTTCAGCAAGGCCTTGGCTGAGTCAACCTACTCTAAATCAGTTTAGGAGAAAGAATTGATGGCAGTAGTAATGGCTATTCTACATTAGAAACACTTTCTAACTGGGAGGCATTTTAAGGTTTATACCAACCATAAAAGTTTGGAGCATTTATTGGATCAACGAATTCCCTCTATAGATCAGCAATGTTGCCAAGCTAAATTGATGGGATTGGATTTTGAAGTACCAAGGAAGCAAAATGGGGCAGCAGATGCTCTATCAAGGGTTGAAGATGACAAATTACTGTTTTCAGTGATTTCAGCGCCATTTTGGCTTAATATGGAAGTAGTACGAAGGGAGGTCAAGGAGGATATTAAACTGACCTCACTCATGACAACACTCACACAAGATCCTAATTCTAAACCTGATTTCTGCTTAAGGAATGACTTATTATTCTACAAAAATAGATTAGTCTTCTCAACTACTTCAGTGCTAATCCCTCAGTTTCTGCATGAGTATTATGCCTCACCTTCGAGAGGGCACTTTGGTTCCCTCAAGACCTACAAAAGGTTAGCTTATGGACTGTTTTGGTTAGGAATGAAATCCTCCATTCAGAAGTATGTGCATGAATGTGTCATCTGCTAGAAAAATAAAGATATGGAAATGTCTCCAGCTGGTCTATTGCAACCCTACCTATACCTCAACTGATTTGGGATGAAGCCTTAGTGGATTTTATTATAGGGCTTCCTAAATCTCACGGTTATAAAGTTATATTGGTGGTAGTCGATCATTTATCTAAGTATGCCCATTTCTCACTCCTCAAACATCCATTCACTGCTAAAACCGTGGTTGAAACATTCATTCGAGAGATAGTGAGACTGCATGGAGTTTCTAGCTCTATATTAAGTGATAGAGACCCAATCTTCACTACTAATTTCTGGAAGGAGTTGTTCAAATTACAAGGAACAACATTGAAGATGAGTTCCTCTTACCATCCACAAACGGATGGATAAACGGAAGTGATTAATAGGTGTCTAGAAACCTATCTTTGTTTCTTCACTTTCGAACAACCTAAAAACTGGTCTTATTGGTTAGCATAGGCTGAATATTGGTATAACACTAACTACCATGTTTCGACTGGACGGACTCCCTTTGAAGTTGTTTATGGCCACCTTCCACCTACCCTATTGTAGTTCTCTCAAGGAGAAACTCATGTGGAATCAGTAGCTTTAGCCTTGGTTGATAGAGACTCAAACACAACCTATTAAGAGCACAGTCTGTGATAAAGAAACCTGCAGACATTCACGAAAGGGAGGTACATTTATAGGTGGGAGACTTGGTTTTTGTTAAACTAAGACCACAAAGACAGCTCACTGTGGTAAGAAGGATATGTCCTAAGCTGTCAGCACGATACTATGGGCCTTTCAAAATCAATGGAAAGGTGGGACAGGTTGCCTATAAACTACAACTCCCTTCTTTATCCAAGGTCTATCTGGTTTTCCATGTTTCCTAGTTGAAGAAGGGCTTGGGCAACTATTCGGTCAAGCACAACCTACCTCAAGGGCAGAAGCATTCTCCAGTGGCTTGTTCGATGGAAAGACAAACAAGCAGAAGAAGCAACTTAGGAAGATGTAGAATTCATCAAAGGAAAATTTCCTTCCATTCACCTTGAGGATAAGGTGCCTATTGAGGAGGAGGGAATCGTTAGCATTCCTACTTGTGATCAACTTGCTAGTAATCAGCCCACTAAGCTCATCCAAACCTACATTTGTACGGGTAAGATGGGGAAGGGAATAACTACCACATAATTAAGTTGTTAGGAGTTAGTTACAAAGAGAGATTGTAAATTAGAGGGTATAGAATATAGAGGGAATTTGTGGAGAGGGAGAGGGTATTCTTTTCATCTTCGAATATAGATACCATATTGGCCTGGAAACTATATCCAGGAGGTAGATAACCGCTGTACCTGCTATTTTACGTAAATAATACAATCTCTATTGCTATTACTATCAAGGAAAGTTTACACATATACATATATCATCGTATTACAAAGCTAAACTAAATTTTATTCCATAATAGCATTAGGATATCACTTTGAAGCACTATAAACCCTTGGTATCTTATACTCTTGGACTGCATATATAAGGTTGATAATGTTCTATATATTACTTATACTTAGACACTCCAGTGGACGTTCTGTTACTTGTAAGTGGCTAACTTGACGTAGTAGATTTTGAATCCCATCGACCCATTTCTGTTTATGGATCTTGTTCTTGTGCTTGAATTCCAGAAGACCCTATACAGTCTTGACGCAAAAGTAGACTTCTTTTAAGCTATCCCTTTCTTTTCTATAATGCCATGCAAGTGTGTTGATAGGACAAAAAATGTGATAGTTGATAAATGTATAGAGTAATGGTTGATATTAGATTAATAAATTGAAAATAGAGAAAAGGAGAGTGTGTTGTATTGATGATGAAAGGAAATAAAGATATAGGTGAATTCAGCAACATACGAGAGGTTGCCTTCTCTCCCAAGACCTACTTGAATAACAAAGATTCATAATCATCCTCACACCTTTCCCCATCCCACTATTAATAATAGACTCACTAAGAAAATAGACAACTCAGCAGATAAGACAAACCAGTGTACCTGCTACACATGACCCACCTACTCTACTAACATTCTTTGACCAAATAGCCAGCATTCCCTGACCTCATATGAGCCCATTAATTCAAGTAAACCCTTTTGTAGCCATGATACTTCTTCCTTGCGTAGAAAAACTTAATTGGAGGCTTACTAACAGTAGCAAACTTATGCAAAAATGGTTGCGGGAAGGTTTATACATGTACATATATCATTGTATTACGTAGCTAAACTAAATTTTATTCCATAATAGCATTAGGATATCACTTTTAAGCACTATAAGCCCTTGGTATCTCATATTCTTGGACTGCATATACAAGATTGATAATATTCTATATATTTCTTATACTTAGACACTCAAGTGAACGTTTTGTTACTTGAAAGTGGCTAACTTGACGTAATAGATTTTGAATCCCAACAACCCACTTGAATAACAAAAGATTCTCAGACATCCTCACACTTATCTAAAATATATTTATGAAGCTAAAAAACTTTTTTAATTAAATTTATGTTAAATTATTTACTATTAAAATCATATTAGAATAGTTATAGTGAAAATTTATTTGTTAATATTTTAGTGTTTGACGTTAAAAAAAGAGAACAAAGGAATTAGCTAAAGATAAGTAAGGTATGAAGAGACACATGAAGAGACAGAAGCGTTGCATGAATCCATAATAAAGCAGCTGGCACGTAACCTGCGAGGAGTGCGTAGAGTGGGACATAACAGTAACATAGCAAGCATGGCTTGCGTGTCTCTTCTTTTGAGAGACACAGACACAGTATGTGCCTGAGGCAGCCTTTGTAGGGTCTACAAAAGAAGGTTAGCTTTAATTAGTCTGCCAAAGGCTGCCCAATGGCCATTCCCATTTCCGATTCCTTGTCTTGTCCAGCAAGCTCCTGTTCTGCTGGCTTCCCTTCCCAATCAATTCTATTTCTCAACAAAACGAGTCCGGGACCAATCTATTATCAACGAATGAAATTATTAAATGTCCTGTTTTCTTTTCTTTCTATCAATTGGAAATAGGCAGAGAAAGTGGCTGAGCACTGCGCAGAGAGAGTGGAGTTCATTCCGCCAAAAAGACCTTCTTCATCTCCGAATCCTATTAGGAGACTTCATCTTAAAATTTAACTTGACTGTATTATACTCCCTTTTGTTTAAAATAAAAGTAGAAATTTTAATTATTTAAAATAAGTGTTGTTCGTTATTTTTTATGTATTTTTATAATTTTATTTTTAAAATTATCTTTTAATTTCTCTTATATCTTAATTACACAGATTATATTTTTTAAACACTTTAATATATAATTAATAAAAGTATATTAAATATTTTATTAATTTTTTAATAAATATATATATTTTTAAAATAATTTTTATTTTAAATAAGAGGGAGTATATAATAATAAGGAGAGAGAGAGAGAGAGAGAGAGAGAGAGAGAGAGAGAGAGAGAGAGAGTGTGTGTCTTGAGTATTGTGTATCCATGTATATGTATGTGTCGAAGAAAAGTGAGTGTAGGCCAGTGCAAAGGGTCAAAGGAAGATTATGGGCGGGAGTGATACGGAGGATACCCACCTAGGACCATGTAATGTAACACGCACCTAAGAAACTGCATTCTCCCAGAAACCTCGGACTTGGAGACGTTCTTTTCCTCTGTTTTTTATTTATTTAAATATTTGTCTATATAATAGGCTGACCGCTGCTGCGTTTCGAACTTTCTATGACTATAAGAGATTATATATTTGATAACAAAAATACGCTGGCATTTAGAAGTCAAAACAGCTTCTATTGGCCTTTCTGTTTTTAAAAAACGCTTATGATATGCAAGCATGTTTGCCGAATGATTTCTGGAATGTATTTTCTGTACGCAGGGACTAATCTATTTCATCTATTGAACTTTGACAGGCCTTCTTTTTACTTGTTTTCTTAGAAGCTATTATTGATATCCAATGTGTACACAAGTACATAGATGATGAACACATATATATATAGTCTGCATTGCATTTCTGTAATACATAGGACTATAGTAGGCATGGACACAGGCACCAACTATTGCAAGTTCACTTGTTTCCATATTATTGACGTTGCCGAAAATGAAATTTGTTGTGCTTTATTTTTCCTCTGGGCATATGTTTTATATTGTACCTTTTTTTTTTCCGGGTAGAGGTTCTGCATCAGAAGAAACAGATGTAGGCAGCTTATTTGAAACAGTACTGAAGCAGAAAAAGGATGATAGCACAGCCATACCAACATGCATTCCGTCGGTAGTGATATAACGGTTTCTTTTTCATATTAAGCTCCATTCAAGGGCCAAAGGCTCTCACCTTTCTACGATCTTATGGTTGTGGGACTCTTGTGGGGTTTTGGAGATAATCCTACACTACTTTTGCATAAAGTGGCTGCTCTAAAGTCATGGTTGAAGTTAGGCATGGTTCTAAGTTCCTATGACCGAAGACTGAACCACATCCGTTGACATTTCACTATATAGCAAGTAATTTGTTTCTTTTGAAGTTTTATCTACACTATGAAAAATGTTTGGCGTGCAGGTGATCCATGTTTCTTAACATTGCATTTTGACCCATGATGTTGCCATCAATCATATATAACAGAAAGATCTAGTAACTTAACCGGCATTCTAAAGTTTTTCCTGGGAAAAGTAATGGGCCTCCTGGAAGAACCAGTTGTTTGATTGAATAATTTCTGGAACTTGGCAATATCAAAAAGTAGGACATACATCTAAAATAAAAAAACACGCTTGGATCAGTTGTGCTCTTCAAGCACGGAATATCATTTTCTTTATAGCACGGTCAAGAATTAATGTTTACTACTCCTCGCCATGTGTCGTAGCATTCTTCTGTAAATGCAGAGTTTGTTTGGACAGCTAACATGATTAAATATGGATAGGACAATAATGGGCATCATTAAGCCTCTTTTGTATAGAATGAGGCAACCTAAATAGTCTGGTGCATATCTAACTAAAATTGATAGTCCTCTTGTTTATCCCTTGCAGAATTTCACAAAGTAAGTGCAAGTGGAATTGGAACAGTGAGTGGGAGGTTGCTTGTAGGAACAGCTGAGAAGATACCACCAAAGGAACTTATTGACACCACTGGTGCTGGTGATGCTTTTATTGGAGCAGTTCTTTTTGGTATGTTAACCACTGAATTGGAGTGTATATTCACACATATTCTTGGATTCAACTGCTGTAAAGTTGTTGCTTTAGTTTCAACTACTGATTGGCTATCTAATGTTATGAATTTTACCTTTGCCATAATGGACGTTGTGGCGCATTTTTACTGTAAGACATCCATGACAAAGACCAGTTTTAGCCATGGCCTGAGATGAAGTATAACCAAAACTGTCTGGTTTACATCTCGTATGGTAGTGCAGTCTAAAGAATGGATAAAGAGATATCATAGACTGGTCATATGGTAAACAAAAAGTCATCAGCCTGAAGACAAGACAAGTTACATGTAGTTCAATTACCCAAGTAATGTATTCCCTTGAAATAATTTTAAATAGCCTGGATTCTGAGTCCTATGGTTTTTGGAAATCCATGCAGCCGGCTTTGAGCTTAATTATTTATGAGATTCTGCTGTGCTGTAGGTTCATATGATTTTCTTTCATGTTTGATATATGGAGTTTGAAATCATCCTCGCACCTTGTTATGTCCTAGCAATTTGCAGCGAAATGCCAGCTGAGAAAATGCTGCCATTTGCTGCTCAAGTGGTAATTAAGCACACTTATTCTTAGAATCTCTCGTTCCCCTGAACTCTTCGCAATATGTCCAACACAAATTAGTAGTTTTTTTTTGGAGGTGGAGCTAAATTTGCAGGCAGCTGCTGGGTGCAGATTTAGTTCCACCTAAAAAAAAGAAACTACTAATTTGTGTTGGACATTTTAAGAAGAGTTCGGGGGAACTGCTGCTGGGTGCAGATTTAGTTCCACCTCAAAAAAAAGACTACTAATTGTGCAGAGCTTCGGGAGCTCGAACTGGTCTTCCTTTCCTCAGCGATCCACGTATGCCACCCTTTACGCTTCATATAGCAAAAACCGTATCATCTGTACAGCCTTGATGCCACTTAACTAACATTCCATGTTTCTTGACCATTATAGCTGTACAAACTTGATGCAAATGTGAGTTCATTAAACTATGGCTCCAGGCTTTCTATTAAAGTGTAAATGGGCTATGTTACTCGGCAATTTAAATAAGAAAGGTAGCATATGGTATTAAATATTAATGACTAATGCCGACGACGGCTGCGAGCCCTTAACCTTTGGCTATGCCTACGTAAGCTGCAAGCGCATGACAATTACAAGGCAGGCAGGTTGCCAGGTTTACGTGAAGAATATTTGTGGGTTCCATTATAATCCAGTGAAGCATTACCAAATCTTTCTTCACCACCATTGGCTCGTGTATTACAACCTCCACATCAGAAGTAGCGGTATTTTTTTTTACTACTTTCTGTCTTCCCTATGCAAATGCAAAGAATAAATTGCACGCTCGTCTGATCCACTGGTCCATCAGCTCTTGAGCCTCCCAATCTGTCTGTACTCTCACAAATCCTCTTGGTAGCTTCTGTCTTCTTTCTCTCGTTTCTGCTGCTCTAATCTGCCTGTGTGATTAGGCTTTAGAGCCAGCCATGACTTTGAACGCCATAACCGGTAAAGAGAAGCTGGTCGTGGAGGTGGTGGCAGCCCACAACCTCATGCCTAAAGACGGTGAAGGGTCTTCATCACCCTTTGTGGAGGTTGAGTTCGAGAACCAAAGACTCAGAACTCAAGTCAAGTACAAGGACTTGAATCCCATTTGGAATGAGAAACTCGTATTTCACATTAAGGACGCTGCTGATCTTCCCTACAGTACTATTGAAGTTAATGTCTTTAACGAGAGGAGGTCTGGAAACAGCAGAAACTTTCTCGGAAAAGTTCGGCTTTCGGGTTCAAGCATTGCTAAAGAAGGTGAAGAGGTGGTGCAGTTGCACACTCTTGATAAAAGAAGCTTGTTTTCTCACATAAGAGGCGAGATAAGTTTGAAGCTTTACGTGTCTACTAGGGAGGAGGTCAAGGAGGTTGTGGGCTTCGGCAATGGAGTTGTGATTTCTGGGTCTACTGCTGCTGGTTCTGGCCCTTCAAAGAAGAACAAGAAGCTGCAGCAACAGAGTCCAGTTATAGTGCGGCAACAGCATCAGTTGAGTACTCAAGAGAGCAATAACAGGCAATCACAACTCCAAAGCCAAAGCAATTCCAAGCCTGTGGAGCCAAACCCAGGTGAGATTAAACCTGTTAATATTACAAGTGGTCCTAGTCCTGCTGCCCCGGACCACAGTGGTGGGGTCTTGACTGGCAGAGGAGGAGGTGGTGTTGGTGGTGGTTTGAGTTCATACTCCAATGCTTCTAGTGAGTTCTCTCTTAAAGAGACAAGACCGCACCTTGGTGGTGGTCCGTTAAACAAAGACAAAACTAGTTCTACTTATGATCTTGTGGAGCAAATGCAGTATCTTTATGTTAGAGTTGTGAAAGCGAAAGAAATAACGTTGTTTGGAGGTGGTGATATAGTGGCAGAGGTGAAGTTAGGGAACTATAGAGGAATAACAAAGAGGGTGGGTTCAGGCAATGTGGAGTGGAACCAAGTTTTTGCATTCTCTAAGGATTGCATACAGTCATCAATGGCGGAGATTTTTGTGAAAGAAGGTAATAAAGATGACTTCTTGGGTCGTGTTTGGTTTGATTTGAACGAGGTTCCGAAAAGAGCCCCACCTGATAGTCAATTGGCGCCACAGTGGTATCGAATGGAGGACAAGAAAGGAGACAAAGCTAAAGGCGGTGAAGTTATGGTCTCAATATGGTTTGGGACTCAAGCGGACGAAGCTTTTGCAGAAGCTTGGCACTCGAAGGCAGCAAATTTGCACTTTGATGGCCTTTGTTCTATCAAATCCAAGGTGTACCTATCTCCAAAGTTATGGTACTTAAGGGTACGTGTCATTGAAGCTCAAGATATTGTTCCTCGGGAGAAGGGGGCTGTAATGGCGAGGTTTCCCGAGTTTTTTTCAAAGCTGCAGGTTGGGAACCAAATTTTAAGGACTAAAATTGCTGGGCCCAACCCCAATAGAAGCATTTCCAATCCTTACTGGAATGAGGATGTGTTATTCGTTGTTGCAGAGCCATTTGAGGACTGCTTGATGATTTTTGTGGAGGATCGTGTTGGACATGGAAGAGAGGAGACTGTGGGCAGAGTTTTACTCCCCCTCGCTGCCATTGAGAAGCGTATCGACGATAAACAAGTGGTCTCTAGGTGGTTAAATCTTGACAGCCATTTTGGAGTTGCAGCCGAGTCCAAAGTGGTCACTAGATTTGGGTCTAGAATTCACGTGAGTGCGTCACTGGAGGGAGGTTACCACGTTCTTGATGAGACTACAATGTTAAGTAGTGATGTTCGAGCAACTGCAAAACAGTTGTGGAAACCTCACATTGGTGTGCTTGAGATGGGAATCTTGGGTGCAACAGGGCTTATGCCAATGAAACTTAAGGAAGGTAAAAGAGAGTCCACAGATGCTTATTGTGTGGCAAAGTATGGTCAGAAATGGGTGCGAACACGCACTGTGGTTGATAATTTGTCACCAAAATGGAATGAGCAGTACACATGGGAAGTATTTGATCCTTGCACTGTTATCACTGTTGGGTTGTTTGATAATTGCCGGGTTGATAAGAATGTCATAAACAACGCCTCTTGGCGTGATTCTCGAATCGGGAAAGTCAGAATCCGGTTATCAACCCTTGAATCAGATAGGGTTTATACCCACTCTTATCCCCTCCTGATGCTCCACAATACTGGTGTCAAGAAGATGGGTGAGCTTCACTTGGCTATAAGGTTTTCTTGTGCTAATGTGATCAACATGTTGCACATGTACACTTTGCCTTTGTTGCCAAAGATGCATTATGTGCAACCACTGAGTGTGAATCAACTGGATATGTTGAGGTATCAGGCCATGAATGTGGTGGCATCACGGCTTAGCCGCGCAGAGCCACCATTAGGACGAGAAGTGGTGGAGTATATGCTTGATCACGATTCTCATATGTGGAGTATGAGAAGAAGCAAGGCCAATTTCGCTAGACTAATCAATGTGCTCTATACTCTTCTAGCTCTGGCTCGTTTTATGGACTCCTTGCGCAATTGGAACAAGCCTCTTTACTCAGCCATGTTTCTGTTGATTTTCCTTTTGCTGGTTGCAATGCCTGAGCTCTTTATTCCCGCTGCACTGCTGTACATGGCGCTTGTAGGACTCTGGCGTTTCAGGTCACGACCACGTTACCCACCCCACATGGACGCGAAGCTTTCTCATGTAGAGAGCGTTTTGGTTGATGAATTGGACGAGGAATTTGATTCATTTCCATCCAGTCGAAGCGCTGATATTGTGAGAGTGAGGTATGATCGGCTAAGGAGCGTGGCAGGGAGGATTCAATCTGTGGTTGGTGACATGGCTACACAGGGTGAACGTTTCCAAGCATTGCTAAGTTGGCGAGATCCCAAAGCTACATTTTTGTTTGTGAATCTGTGCTTGGTTGCTGCTATTGGATTCTATGCTGTGCCTATAAGAGTTGTGGTGGCCTTTTGGGGGCTCTATATTCTCAGGCCGCCAAGGTTAAAAAACAAGCTGCCTTCTAAGGCTTTCAACTTCTTCAGGAGACTTCCTTCGAAGGCTGATAGTCTGCTATAAAAGTAAGCCTGCATAGCTTCTTTAAGTGATTGATACGCCATTTGGCTTTTGTTGTCATCTTGTTTCTATTTTGGCTACCCTACCCGTATCCTCGGCTATTGTGTCTTGTGGTCACTTCGATGCGTCTCGGTAGATGTCTTTTTGGGTGTAACGTAACTCGCAAGCTTTTGTTGTCTATATTTTAGAATATATGAATTTGAATGTGCATAAAAGCTTAATGAGTTATTTCTCTTATTACCCATAGATTTAGGATTAAATCTTATTTGAATTTGTATATGTTTAGTTTATTTGGATCCAATCTTATAAAATTAATGCGGTATTAGAGTAGGTTACTCTTAGGTTAGTTGTCATCATTTTAACATAATAGACTGTATCACGTGTTGGGCTTTATATTGATCCAAATATAAAAGGAACGTGTTGAAATATAAGTAGGAGTTTTTAAATTCTGTAAAATTAAATTGGGTTTAAAATATAAGTAGGAGTTTTTAAATTCTGTATAATTAAATTGGGTTTAATTTTACAAATTTTAAAAATATTGCCAACTTTTTAACACATAAATAGGTGCCACCTAAGGTAATAACCGCCACTTGACAGAGGAAGACAATACAGCATAATGCATGGGCTATAAAAAAAAACTCCTTTTCCGTAATTTGATAAAAAATTCAATTTTAGTGTTGATTAATATAATATATTATTTTAAATAATTTTTTAAAATTACAATCTAATCTTTCAATTCTGTATAATTAAAATTTTTATTATAAAATTATCTTTCGAAAAACACAACTTTTGCAAAGTTTTTTGGTTTACCAATGTCCCAACCGCTTAAATATATGTGCTTATGCTCTTTGGTGAAGATTAGATTATAACAAATCATGGGTTGATCAGTTGCGTAAAGCTCACTTAGTAATAAAACAAAACCTACCCGACAGTCAAGGGCAACCTACAAACCATTAAACATGCATAAAACATAGCATCTGAAAATTTTAAGAGAACCAAGATTAACTATCTTCTTTCTTCATCTTTCTCTTCGTTTCCCAGCTCATATGTGTGTCTAAAAACACCCTCTTTCATTTGCATGTAACGTTTCCCTCATAGATTCCCTCGTTGTGTTTGTGTCGTAGAAAAATTGGAGGAAATTATAAAGATTAACAATCTTAAAATCCCTCACACTTAATTAAATTTTCAGCTGTAATTTTGTGACTTTTTTTTTGTAATTTTTGATCATTCTACACTAGTTTATAGTTGGGTTGCATGTTGTGGTTGTTTGGGACAATATTTGAAGTTGTATGAAAGTATAAAATTGATAAAATATAGATGAAAAATTGATAAAAGAAGAGTAGTTAAGAGAAGAGGAGAGCATGAAGAAGGTGACATCTTTTGAAAATTTAAATTACATGTAGGGGCAGAATAAGAAAGCAAAGAGTGAAGGGTAAATTTAGAATTTACTTCCAAGAAGGGCATTTTTGGTACTACATGAAATAGATGAGAGTAAAATAAGATTTTTAATTAGTTAAGGGTACTTTAGTAATTATGGTGGTTAGATTCGTAAAGATATTATTTTTATAATTAAGAATAAATTAGAAAAGAGAATAATGTTGGATTATTAAATGTATTTAGGTCTGAAATTTTTTGTAAATTAGTCTAATAGAATTTTATAATGTCTAGGTCTGAAGGTCCAATTAAGGAGTAAATTGAACTATAAATTAGTTGAGTCTGAAATCGAAGTAAGAATAACCTTAAACTTTACTCCTAAAATATAATACTATTTTTTATTAATAAATTTTATTTTGAATTAGTCATTAATTAAATTAATGATTAATAATTACATACATGAATTATATTTACTTTATTTCACTAATAATTAACAAAGTCAAGGTTTTTCATATTTATATTATATATTTTTTTATATTTTAAAAGATGAATTGTTATTAATTCGATGAAAAATGTGTTAATTAAATAGAGATTGGTTGATAATATGTTGTGAATAATTGGTAAAAATCAAGAATCGGTGGCTTGCCTAGGATAGGCTACATTTGATGGTCTTAGATGGATAGATTGTGTTGAAATGAGTGAGTGGTGGCTAGATATCTATCCGTGGATGTCCTGTGCTGATGGCTTGGTACTAAAGTAATACCAAGGTGCCAAGAGAGATTGAGGTAACCTGTGCCGATATTTATACATTTAATTACGTTTCCATTTAGTGAGAGATTTTGATAAGATGAGATAAGCCGACAGATAATTGAATGTAAGCCTACTAGGTTAAGCAAGGCCCAGGCAATTCAGTTAATGATGGAATAAAGCATAAATGACAGTTATGTATTAATACGTGTGTTAATCGTTGTTTGGTAAAAGCTCTGAGATGTTTATTAATTATTTGGATTAGATTGAGTAATCTTATAAACATTCATATTATATGTATATTTTAATCGGTTGACTAAATCTTATAATTATTTATTAAGTAACTTGGTTTTAAGGATACGGTCAATTAGCCTTATTGAGTAGGCAGCTTACATATTGCCATTTTATTTTTTTAAGAGATCAAGTGATTGTCGACAACCCTAGTGTACAAGACTGATAGGGTGGAGACTAGGTGGGACAAGCAGATTAATTGAGTAAAGTTATTCGATTGTATATATTTTTTAATGTGACAGTTTGGATAGTTATGTTGTATAGAATATATTTTTTTAATGTTTGACAAACAATCCTCTCTTTTAGGACTAATGAGGAATTTGAAGATTAATATGATGCTTTGGGAATGATTTGGATAATTGTAATTTAAGAATTTGTGGGAGCGTCACATTAGGTGGTATCAGAGCAAGTTTATGTTTCTAAGGACGTATAGAGTAAAAAAAAGTTCTTGTTTCTATCTAAGATGGCTTGAAAAGATGAAAATGCTGGCCCTGAGTCACCTAGGGAATCAGGAAGTTTGATCGGTGCTCCAGATGCGTCGAATTAGGGGGATGCCCAAGCCAATAGGGTAGGAGGAGAGGTGTCAATCCCACCACAAATGATGCAACAGACTATTACTACAGCTCTAGCCTGAGGTGATTTTGGGGTGAATCATAACTATGAGCAGATCTATAAGAAGGGTGCAATGGAGTTTCGAGGCACTACTAATTCTGAGGAGGCTAAGGCATGGTGAGGCTAAACGGAGATAAATTTAGACTGCCTGAAGTGTACCTTAGAAAGAAGATTGCAGTACATTGTTTCCTTATTCCAGGGCAATGCATTGACTTGGTGGAAGTTAGTGAAGAGATCTTATGAGACCCAATAGATGACTTGACAGGAGTTCCAAAGAGAGTTCAGAGATAAATACACCCCGCAGATATATCAAGATCGAAAGAAGATGAAGTTCACGAGTTTTTTTCAGACAGAGGAGATGTCAGTGGCTAATTGTAAGGCTCGCTTTGTAACCTTGTCTAAGTATGCATTGGACGCTGTGGCAAATCTTGAAGACAAATGTTACCAATTTGAGTAAGGTCTGAGGATGGATATTCGTTTAGGTTTAAGGGTTTCTACTTCTGATTTCAAGAAGTTACCAGAGACTGCACTTAGAGTGGAGGATGTAATAGAATAAGGTAAAAGGAGAAGAGAGCTTAAGAGGCAATCAGAGAGTCATCAAGTAGAGGGGAGTCTGTTTGTTATGAGGGAAGCTGTTAAGTCAAAATGACTTTACGATTAATAATTTTGATTAAGACCAAATAATAATAATAATAGAAGAAAGTAAGACGAAGCGTGGCGAAGAAACTAAGTCGAAACGGAAGTGGAAAGTAAGACGCAAGAAAATAAGATGAAGCGGAGAAACTAAGACGAAGCAGAAGCGGAAATTAAGACGCAAGAAAATAAGATGAAGTGGAGAAACTAAGACGACGCGGAAGCGGAAAGTAAGACGCAAGAAAATAAGACAAAGTCGAGAAACTAAGATGAAGCGGAAGCGGAAAGTAAGACGCAAGAAACTAAGATGAAGCGAAGCCGAAAATGAGATGATAGAAAGTAAGAAGAAGCAGCAACAGAAACTAAGACGAAGATCCGATACCATGTCGATGGTTAATCAGTCTGAGTTAGTTACGGAACTCAATTGAATAACTGTTTCTTCAAAGATCAAGAAACAAGAAGAAAGAAGTGGTTATCAAGAAGCAGTTGAAGACGAAGGCTA
>JAOTAX010000004.1:19448438-19469528 GCA_025629825.1 Erythroxylum guanchezii | reverse complement strand
ATTTTCATTCCATTGATATTTCTTATATTTTTATCTTGCTTTAATTCTCGTTTTTATTTCATTTTTCAAACCACAATTAATCGATCTTTTCTTTAATTTTTATGTTATTAGCTTAAATTAGAAGTTATTTCGAGTATTACTATTTAACTAATTTGGTCTCCGTGGGATGGATATTTTTACTACTTGACGATAGAAACGTGCACTTGCGTTCATCACCAACACATCTGAAACAAAGTCTCCTTTTTCTTCTTTCATTTAGCCTATTGACATTTTTTTATCTTCCACCGTGGTGACATTAACATGTACAGGACTCCTAAATATGATGTTGGGTTTTTGGGCAAACGAATTTTTCTTATGAGACTTTTCCTTTAACTCATGTAAATGATCTAGGTCAATTGCTGACGTCAATGTGATAAGGTGACTTGCTTGAACATTTATATAAATAGGGTCCTTTAATCCATTAATGAAGCAACTTTCTTGTCGAGTCTGTGGAAGGGGTCTAACTTTTACTAAAAGCTTCTCAAAATTGATTCTTACACTGTTTTCTTTTACTGTAACTTAGTGAGGAGCACTCCAAAAAAAATCAAAGAACTGACTAGGACCATACCTTGTGTAAAGATTTGTCTTAAAATCCTCACATAATATGATCGGCATGTCCTGCTTAAACAATTGAAACCAAAGTTGAGCATCTCCTTCTATATATGTGGTAAGATGCCAATGGAACCCACTCTCCTTCCAGTATGTCATGGATTTCAAAGAATTGATAGGTTGTATATGTCTAACTCGTTGGATCATCTCTAACTTCATAATGAAGGAAATCCAGTTTTATTGTTTTAAGGGAAAAGTTATTGGCAGTAGCCCACGACTAGTAACCCCAATAAACCCGTTTCGATTGAGTGGGAATGATTGATCAACAAACTCTTTGCTGGTTTGGTTTCCCATTTGATCCACATGCACAGATAATTGATTCAGCTTTTCATGTATTTTATTCAACATCTCGCTCCATCCTTAGGTCCATTGCCAGGCTTTGATACCGCTAGTTGAAGGCTTGTCCTTCCCTGTGGTGATAAAAGTAGATAAAATAAAATGAAATTTTGGTTGCTTCGAGGGAACCAAAAAAACCCTCCGTAAACAATCAATTTTCAAATAATAAATCAAATTTCTCTTTCTTCCATTCGATAGCCTTTAAATAGGCTTTATTATATTGAAAATCGGAACTAAAAATATGAAGAAAAAAAAGGAACAAACTAATTTGACTTATTCAAAATAATAGCCAAACTTTATCTACTCATGAAAGTAGCCATAATAAAATAAAAATGAAGATAAAAATTCTGAACTATTTCAATCTTCCCAATAAGAGCATGTGACAAATTTGCATCAAGTTTGTACGTTGGCCGAAAAGGTAAAATAAACCCTAACATTTACACAAGTGTCTAAAATAGACCCTAACATTTTAGGTGTTCAAAATAAACCCTAAAATTTGCAAAATGTTCAAATTAAATCTTAACTTTTAGCAAAATGTTCAAATTAAACTCTAATCACTAACAGTGTTAGGCCACGGTCAGTTATCAGTCAACATAGCAACGAAACTTTTATTAACATGAGTTTTCTTTAAATTTTTTATATGGGACCTACCATTTGTGAATGTTTGTAAAGGAGGTGGGTCCCATATTAGTTTATAACGTTGCATTTTCCCGTCGGAGAAGGAAAGCCTAAAAATTAGAACCATGCAATAGTATTTACACCAAGGGAAGCTCTCCAGGCCATTGACATGAATCAGCCGGAGCCAGCGCTGGGCAAGGGCAAGGCAGGCACCCACTTAGAGCTTATCTTTATAAATGATAAAATAAGATATATTTTTATTCTTATAAAAAATAAAACAAAACAAAATAGAGCCAACTCTTGACCTCATAAAGAACAACAAAAAGGGTCTATATTTTGCTTATTTTTATTTTTTGTGAGGGCCCAAAAATAGGCAAAAATAGAAACTTTATTTTTACTTTGCCGAAGGCCTATAAAATATTATGAACGGCCCTCAATCAGCTAAACTTTCACAGAAAAATTAACCTAATCAATTATCAAGTATCAACGTAGGAGCTGAATCTGATTATTCGTTTCACTTCCACATAACTCGCGGCGGTATCAACAAGGCATCTCGTGGCATCAACTTAAGCTGAGAACATCTTTGCAGGTAGCTTTCTTTTAAGCAAATTATAAAGAAATAAAAAGCTAATGAACATGTTGAAGCATTAATTTTCTATTGGCATTAAACATTCTTTCTTCACTGCAATTCAAGATTATCTTATATAGGTTTCAACTTACTCTAAGGCGAGGCAATATCACTCACCATGAGTACAACCAAGTTGAAAAAGGTCGAGATGTAAGGCTAAACCAGATCTCACTGTTTGAAGCAAGAGTAGCTTGTGGTAATGGAGAGCAGATCCTTAGTAGAGATATCTATCACTTAGGCCATGGTTTCGATTTCTTCTGCATGTTGTCCGTGCTATTATACAACTGGGTTTCACTGTAGCTCAATAGCAGTTCTTGGAGTATATATACCAATTAAATGATGATCAATTTTGCGAATTCCAAATTATTATACTCAATATTGCCCAAATTATCTTAATATTTTATGATGTATAAAAATAATTAAGGCAATACTGATCAACCATGATTGAAATCATGATCCTAACGTTTTGATGTGTATCTTCTGTCTCTCCGTTCTTTTACTTGGAAGATTTTACTAAAAGAAATTTGTTACCATTATCATGCTGTTGATTGTCCGTACACTTTATGCTTACTTCTATGGCAAGCTTTACTTATCATTAAGTGCCTTGGAGGGTTCTATAATCAAGGTAGCAAGGAGTAGGGGGAATAATCCGTTGAAATCAACCATGGCTTCCCAGTCTCTGGTTCAAATTGGTCTTTTGATGGCCTTACTTATGGTTATGAAAATGGGACTAGCAAGAAGGTTCCAAAGAGGAATAGGTGACATAATCATCATACAGCTTCAGCTTTTTGCGGTCTTTTTCACGTTTTCCCTTGAGACAAGAGCTCGTTATTTTGGACGTATCATCCTGGTGCAAAATACTGAGTCACGCATGATTTTGTGGTCCGAAATCAGAAATTTGTAGAGAAATATAGCATGTAATTAAGGAGCCACTTGTGAAAGGGTTAAAGGTTATGATATTGCTTGTATGTTATTTAGTATATGGTAAAGTAGCTGATAATTCAACATCCTACGTACTTCTCACATTCTCGTTGTACTTCTTGGTCGTTTCTTGGTTGTTTTCTCCTTTTATCTTTAACCCATCAAGAATTGAGTGGCAAAAGCTTGCAGATTATTGGGATAAATAGATTAACAGTAGTGGTGGTATCGGTGTATCAACAAGAGCTGGGAGTCATGGTGGGAAAAGGAAATGAAATTGCAACACACTGGCTTTGTAGGACTTTCTGGAAGTTCGTTCTATCATTTCGTTTTTTTACCTTTCAATGCGGGATGGTTTATCACCTAAAGACCCCCAAGGAAAGCAGACCTTGGCAAAAGAGGATGATAGTCTTAAAAGGAAGAAGAGCAAGGTAATTATAAGTGGGTCCATATTAAAATTTAAAAAAAAAACTCACGAAATTTAAAGTTTCGCCACACCAGCAAATAACTGAGAATAGCTTAACACCATTACTAGTTAGAGCTCAATTTGAACTTTTTCCGAAAGTCATAATTCAATTTAAACGTTTGCAAAACGTCAGGATTTATTTTGAACACTCTAAAATGTTAGAGCCCATTTTAAACATCAGTGTTAAGCATTAGGGTTTATTTTACCCTTTTGGCCTTTGTACATAATGATAGTTAAGTGGCGTCAAGGTTGTACAGATGATACGGTTTTTGTTATATGACGCGTAAACGGTGCTAGACGTGGATCGCTGAGGAAAGGAAGACCAGTTCGAGCTCCCAAAGCTCTGCACCCAGCAGCTGCCTGCAAATTTAGTTCCACCTCAAAAAAAAAAAAAAAAAAAAATTGTTGGATATATTACCAAGAGTTCTGGGGAAAGAGAGATTCTAAGAATAAATGTGCTTACCACTTGAGCAGCAAATGGCAACATTTTCTCAGCTGGCATTTCGCTGCAAATAGCTAGGACATTACAAGTTACAAGGATGAGTTCAAACTCCATATTAAACATGACAGAAAACCATATGAACCTACAGCATAGCAGAATCTCATAAATAATTAAGCTCAAAGCCAGCATGGATCTCCAAAAACAATAGGAATCAAACTCCAGGCTATTTAAAATTACTTCGAGGGAATACATTACTTCGGCAATTGAACTACATGTAACTTGTCTTCAGGCTAATGACTTTTTGTTTACCATATGACCAGTCAATGATATCTCTTTATCCATGCTTTAGACTTCACTACCATACGAGATGTAAACGAGCCAGTTTTGGTTATACTTCATCTCAGGCCATGGCTAAAACGGGTCTTTGTCATGGATGTCTCACAGTAAAAATGCGCCACAACGTCCATTGTTGGCAAAGGTAAAGTTCATAACATTAGATAGCCAATCAGCAATTGAAACTAAAGCAACAACATTACAGTAGTTGAATCCAAGAACATTTGTGAATATACTCCAATTCAGTGGTTAACATACCAAAAAGAACTGCTCCAATAAAGGCATCACCAGCACCGGTGGTGTCGATAAGTTCAGTTGGTGGTATCTTCTCAGCCGTTCCTACAAGCAACCTCCCACTCACTGTTCCAATACCACTTGCACTTATCTTTGTGAAATTCTGCAAGGGATAAACAAGAGGACTATCAATTTTAGTTAGATACGCACCAAACTAGTTGCGGTTGCCTCATTCCATACAAAAAAGGCTTAACGATGCCCATTATTGTCCTATCAATATTTAATCATCTTAGCTGTCCAGAAAAACTCTACATTTCGAGAAGAATTCTACGACACATGACATAGGGGAAACATTCTTGACCGTGCTGCAAAGAAAATGATATTCCATGCTTGAAAAGCACAACTGATCCAAGCATGTTTTTATTTTAGATGTATGTCCTACTTTTTGATATTGCCAAGTTCCAGAAATTATTCAATCAAACAAGTGGTTCTTCCAGGAGGGCCATTACTTTTCCCAGGAAAAACTTTAGAATGCCCATTAAGTTACTAGATCTGTCTTTTATATATGATTGATGGCAACATCATGGGTCAAAATGCATAGGTAAGAAACATGGATCACCTGCAAGCCAAACAATTTTCATAATGTAGATAAAACTTCAGAAGAAACGAATTACTTGCTATAGTGAAATATGTCAACGGATGTGGTTCACGCATCAGTCATGGGAACTTATTACCATGCCTATAAAATAGTAACTTCAACCATGACTTATAGAGCAGCCACTTTGTTAGAACTCTAAACTCAGAATATTGAGTTTTGTTATATTATTTATATATATATATCTGTAATGTGCTAGGCACTACAGTATATTCAGAGCTGATCGCTCCTAACCACAGATGAATAAGCTCCTCAGAAGGTTGAATCCTTCTATCACTCTTCTTCTATCTATTTTTCCCCCCCTACTCCCTTCTCTGCCTACCCCTTTATACCCCCCTCACTACGTACATTCTGTTATGCCTAACAAACTAGCCACCTCAGCTGCTAACCATTGTCCTTCCCCTGGAATATTCCTCTATCTCTCTCTCCCGAAGATCCTAACATTGCCGCCTCCTTGAAGAGCAACCTTGTCCTCAAGGCTGAAGTGAGGAAAATGACGACAGTTCACATATGCATCCTCCCCTGTAGCTTGTGCCACTGTTTGACCCTTCCCTTTGAACAACCCTTGCTGTGTTGAGCCTCTATCTTCATTGTTCCCTTTGCATCTCTCTGGTGTAAACTGAAAACGTTCTCCACAACGAAAGCATGATCCCTTGACCTTGTGGTCCATGACCTCTTGGTAAGAGATGTGGCGCAACCCACGATTCTTCTCAGCTGGTGGTCGCCAGTCTGTGTCGATCCTTCTCAATGGAGGAGGGTGAAATTTCTCCCCACAGCAGAAACACAATCCCTGGGCTTTACGATCCATCAGCTCATGGTAAGAGATGTGTCGCACTCCCCGATTTCTCCCCATGGTGGTCCATCGGTCTCCCTCTCCTTGTCTAGTTGGCGTCGTGTGGTGAAAACCGGCGCCTAGGGTCGACGATCTGTGCTGAAATCGATGACCCGACACGTTTTGGTTCTGACCCGACCCGCCCACTGCACGACCCGCTCCATAGCCCACCGTATTTGAAGAACCCGACTCGGTAACAGAAGGTTGGCCCCGACTCTGATTTCTGAACCCCATCTCTCCTCTGTTTTGCCAACTGCGAGACCGTGAGTGGAGAGGTTCGAAACCCATGTGATCTCCGACCATCTCCTCCTCTACCGCCCTTGCCACCTTCATCATCTGAACCCAATTTGTTGGACTGAAGGTTCGCACCACCACATTCGGTCCTCTCTCATAATTTTCACTGCCTTGTCCCTCTTCGGGACGCTTGCCCAACAGTTTATTCATCTCTACTAGCAATGCCCGTTGCATCTCCCCCATGGCCAAACGCATTGACGACTGCATCTCCTCTACCCCTGCTTCAAGACTGGCCATTCGCGATTCCAAAAGCTCAACTCTGTCTGACATCTTCGGTGGCATGAAGATGGGTACCCGACTTGAGATAAAAATCCAACAAGACGTAAGCTAGCCCTCCTTCCGATCAGTATCCGGCAGCTAATCCTCCCTTCTCTTCGAATATCCGGCAGCTGATCCTCCCTTCTCTTCGAATATCCGGCAGGTCGGACCAATGTTAGAACTCTAAACTCAGAATACTGAGTTTTGTTATATTATTTATATATATATATCTGTAATGTGCTAGGCACTACAGTATATTCAGAGCTGACCGCTCCTAACCACAGCTGAATAAGCTCCTCAGAAGGTTGAATCCTTCTATCACTCTTCTTCTATCTATTTTTCCGCCCCTACTCCCTTCTATGCCTACCCCTTTATACCCCCCTCACTACGTACATTCTGTTATGCCTAACAAACTAGCCACCTCAGCTGCTAACCACTGTCCTTCCCCTGGAATATTCCTCTCTCTCTCTCTCCCGAAGATCCTAACACACTTCATGCAAAAGTAGTGTAGGATTATCTCCAAAACCCCACAAGAGTCCCACAACCATAAGATCGTAGAAAGGTGAGAGCCTTTTGCCCTTGAATGGAACTTAATATGAAAAGAAACCATTATATCATTACCGAAGAAATGCACGTTGGTATGGCTGTGCTATCATCCCTTTTCTGCTTCAGTGTTTCAAATAAGCTATCTACATCTGTTTCTTCTGATGCAGGAACCTCTACCCGGAAAAAAAAGTACAATATAAAACATAAGCCCAAAAGACGAATAAAGCACAAGAAATGCAAGTGAAAACAATATAATATCATCTAGTTCCTCGTATCTATTTCAAGTCCTTCATGTTTCATCTGTTTCCTCCTCAAATCAAGGCCTCAACAGTTGTACACTGACCTTCTATGCTTCTCTCAAGCATTAAGCAACCATCTTCCCCCAAAGTCACAACAACAAATTTCAGTTTCGGCAGTCTCAATAATATGGAAACAAGTGCACTTGCAATAGTTGGTGCCTCCGTCCATGCCTACAAGAAGATTATGTGTTACAGAAATGCAGACTATATATGTGTTCATCATATATGTACTTGTGTACATATTGGGTATCAATAATAGCTTCTAAAAGAAAAAGCTTGTCAAAGTTCAACAGATGAAATAGATTAGTCCCTGCATACAGAAAATATATTCCAGAAATCATTTGACAAACATGCTTGCATATCATAAGCGCTTCTTAAGAACAGAAAGGCCAACATAAGCTAATGCAGCTGAGATACATAATCCTGCTAATTTATTAACAGAAAAAAGTTGATCATTGATTTCAATGTCCAATAGTGAAACGTCAACTTGCCTGTGGAAATTTTGCAGAGCATACAGCATAACTAGCCAAGTTCAAAAGATCATCCAACCCTTCCCTTTTCCTTTCTGCATCAATCAAAATTGGTATGTCCTTGCGAAATGCCTGTACTGGAAAAAATTAGATACATAATGTTCATAACAGTTTAGGTGATAGCAATGAGATTTCTCCCCACAAAAAGGTTATTTGCAAAAAAAAAAAAAAAACAGTATATGGTGGTACAACAAGCACAGTATTATGGTCCCGGGGGAGGATCTGGATATGGGTCTTTCGGTCAAGGATGTGGATGGTGTTTGAGTGGGTAGGTTGGGGTTTTTCCTTTTACAACCTATGCTGGCTGTGAGTTCAAGCTCTAGAGAGGGAACTTGGAACCTCATGAGACTAAGTGCTCAAAGACTTAATTGATTTTGGAAGACGCTTCTCTCATTGATGTTATTGTTTAAATACCTGAGTGAGGCATAACTACCTCCTACATCAAGGGAGCATTACTTCTAAGTGGAGGAACACCCTCCTACAACTTGGAACAATTAAAAGAAAGTGGAGGAACTCCCTCCTACAAAACAGGAATCACAACTCAAGAAAGAAATAACTGAATGCATAAACTAATAAAAAATAATTGAATGAGTCAAACTCCACATAGCAGTTAGTCTAGGAGTTCAATGCGTGGCTGTTTGGTCTTGAGGCCATGTGTGTAACGTGTGTAGACTTGTGGGGGATTGGTAACACACAGATTTCTAAACATGTAAAACACTACCACTAATCCCTTATGAGAACCACTAGCCCAGACTAGTAGGAGCAAACTTAGTTGATTTCCAGTTGGGACATATCAAAGACATGCTTGAATGTCAAAGCCAAAGTATCTAGATGTATTAGCATAACAGATTAACAACATTAAGCACAGATTTCTAAAGCGAATAATGATTTTGTCAGTGCTCAAGTCACTAAGCAAAAAGAATCACTGAGCAAGTGCCCAATCTTTTTAAAGTTCAACAGACTAGTGTCTTCATCAATTAATTAACTGAGGGTGTTCAGTAAGGGATAATATCCCAGTTATTTTTAAAAAGAATTCAATGCCTAAATTTTTTCATTTTATTTGAGCAAGTGTCCAAACTAAAAAAACTCACAAATAATTTAAAATATTTTGTAAATTAAAAATTTTGAAAATTCAGTTATTTTAGATATATAAAACATTTTTAAATTAAAAATAAAAGAATTCAACGCCTAAATTATTTTCATTTTATTTGAGTAAGTCCCTTAACTAAAAAACTCACAAATAATTTAAAATATTTTATATATCTAAAATAATTTAATTCTATTTATCGAAATAAGTATTTAAGATTTCATCTCTTTAATTTTCAAAAATAAAATTTATTTTTCAATTATTTAAATAGATAAAAAATTTAAATTTATTTATTTATTATTTATAAAATATAAGTAACTATTAATAATATTATAAAATTAAAACTTAAAATTATTATAAAATATTTTTAGTATGAAGTATAACCATAAATAATATTAAAACTAGTCCTTATTATTTGTAAATATTGTCCATATTAAATAAAAATTGGATAATTACTTTTTTTATTAATATAATAGAGAAATTTAATAAAATAAATTATTTTTACTAAAATAAATATCACATGATATATATGAAAAATATAATAATTAATAATAAAATATTTACTAACAAATAAAAATCAATTATTATTCTAATTAATAAAATTTATTTATGTTAACAATTATTTAGTGTACTAATTATTAGTAGTCACAAAAGTATAATTATATTGATAACTAACTAACTTTTTGTTTTCTTAAATAATAAAGACAGAAAACAAAATCATAAAATAAAAGTTAAAAACCACAATAAAAAATAGAAATAAAACAAACCATTTTCTTAGGAATTACAGAGATAAAAGTAAACAGCTCTTTAAGAATTAGGAGATTCAGGCACTCACTCAGTAATTTTTTTAGTTCAGGCACTTATTTAAATAAAGTTTAGACATTAACAATACCACTATTCATTTGAAAGATTAAGGAATTAAAAATTAATATTTTTCCAAGCTAACAGCTACATGGGCTGCCATGTAAATAATAACAAAATCTTTATGATCGAGTCAGCACTATCGTCTAACTTAACTAACATAAGCACTAACGTTGTGAAATTAGAAAAAAGTTAATCATCTACTTTTTTAAAATATTCCATCAAATAAAGTGACAAAGTTCAAGTATTGAAATAACCATTATCCTAGTTCTCAACAAGTAAAACATTGATAACATTAATAATGTGGTGAAAATTAGTTGATTTCCAGTTAGGACACACCAAAGACATGCTTGAATGTCTAGGCCAAAAATCTAGACATATTAGGAATGATAGATTGATCACATCCTAGTTCATGTTTCAACTACCAACATGATCACCTGTGATAGTATCATCTATTTTATCTCTGAACACCAAAACAAATTGTAAATGAAAAGACACCAAAGGGTTTAGAAGCAGTATATGATGTTACCTCTTGTGCGATAAGTAAAGCAGTTTCTGGTAACCTTCCATCGGAATAGAAAATTCTTGCTCCCTCCAATGCGGATAAAAGGCTTGATTGGGGAAGATCATTTGGTACCATAGGAGGATCTCCCGGCGTGTGGATGCAAGTACGAGTTTTCCTGTAATAGATTATACATCATCATCGCAAGGTAGAGAACTTTGAACATCCTACATCTCAAGTGAAAATTAATAACTCAAACAACCAATGACACAACTTTCAGCATAAGAACAATGACAGACTAGACACATAGAAAAAGCAATCGAACAATGACAGACTAGACACATAGAAAAAGCAATCTCCTCTGTGCAGCAACAGATAATTAATTGTGTTACCAAATTGATGCAACCTTATTCCATGACTCCTCTTGAAGATCAGGCAGAGTTTCCTATTTTTCTAATAATAGAGAAGTAGAGGTATTATTTAGAAATATCGGATGATCGCATTATCAAATAGTGTACTACCCTACTATTGTAAATGGATGGGCAAACTGCAACCCCTAACCAATAATACACCTAAGCAGCCTTGTTATATTTATAGCCAAACCACCTTAAATCATTATGTACATTCTTGCCTCTTTTCTATCTTCTTTAGCTTCTTTTCACCTCTACATTCAAACAGTATCAAAGTTAATTTAACAACTTCAAATCATTGTTTCTCTTTGTTTGAATTTTCAGGACTATCTAACATCATTTCTCAAATTACAAAAAGAAGATAAATTCAATTATTAGCCATGTCTAAATACAGATCAATTCAAGCAGAGCAAAACATTAAGGAAAAGTCCCCCACGTTTGGTTGTCAACGATGACATATGTGAAAGGTGAATTGCCCTCCTTGGAAACCTAGGGGAAAAAGAAAGAAAGAGCAAATTAAAAATTAATCAAATAAGAATTATCCAGGCGTAGCCAGATCCATATGCAAACAATAAAAATTGAACATATTTCTTTCAATGGAGACTTAGTCATCATAAAGATGAAAGAAAATTGGTCTATCAATTTAAACAAAAAAAATGAAAATGGGTTTTTATTGTTGTGAACTGAAGCATAATAACTACCACAAGAAAAGAAGTATCGACACCATCAGATTCTAGCTCCTCCAAGATACTCCTGCCTTGGCTATCATCGGCAACCTAAATCAGTTTAACAATATATAATCAGCACAACAAACAAACAGCTAATCGATTATCCAATTAATATCAAGCAAGTACGAAACCTTAGAAATAAATCTGGGGCTTAAGCCGAGGCGAGCAGCACAAGTCAAAGCATTTCCAGCATTTCCCCCTCCTTGAACCTGGAAATGAATTCAGTTAAAAGACAAAAATAACAAGAAGAAGCAAAGCAAAGTTTTAGTCTGATGGATTGCAGAAATGGGAGAGAAGCGAGACCTTCAAGCTAGTGCTTCTGATCTTGTCGTCGGGCTTAGGATAAGAAGCAACGGCTGCCAAGAAATCTACGGAAACTCCTCCACATCCCAGCTGTCAACCAATTTAGTGCTTACACTAAAAAACATGTCGAAATCTGAAGAATTTTCAATAGGACAAAAAGATAGAGAGGAACTTACGATGATGCGGTGCTCAGGGAGTGGAGGAAGGGAATCTGACGACGACATTTTCACACTGTTGGTTAAAGCTCAACAATTAATTTAACTTAACGTCAGTGCTGAGCCGAGTGAATAATAAAGGCATTGCAATTGGTTGTCACTTAAAAAAGAAACTAAAAGCGAGACACAGATGTTGTTTGCGACCTGCTGCTAGTGCTACAAGTGTAGTTAATAGTAACGCCACAATGGCGAAGCAGCCAAGAGTGCCGCGAAGTGGCACTGGGAAGTGTCCACACCTGCACCATCTCTCGCTTCCTTTTCTTCTACTTTTGATACTTACTATTTGGTTTTGCATTTTGGATTTGATGGCCCGCACCTAACCTTACACTTTTGACTTGGGCTGAGGGGACGATATTGGCCTCTAGTTCAACCAGGAGGATTATTACGACTCTACCAGGATAGGAAAGGAAAGGAAAGGAAAGGAGACTTTGTTCTTAACCTGTATAAAAATTTTGGAACACAACCCACTATATCTTGAATTCATTTATTTCAAATGTGCGTAACTTTGGTTTTTAAGTCATCACTAGCATAAGAAAGAGCCATTTTAACTTTAACCTAGGCATTGCATGGGCCATTTACAAAAATATCTTTGTACTGCAACTGAAAGGTGGGCCTGTTGTCAACAATTTGATTTGCAGCTTCTGCAAAGTTTACAGCTACACGTACCTGTCCTCCAATAAAACATTGGACCATAATAAACAATATATGATAATAAATACAAGGAGTATACTATCCAACTTACATCTCCCAACTCTGTATGATAATGAATCAAGATTTTAAAAATCTGATGCAAACCTTGTATCTGTCTCTTCCCATCTTCAGTCTTCAAACATGAGCCTAATCTAACGATTAATTGATCACTAGCTTGATAACCCCGCTTTCTTGCAACTGTACACTTTAACAACACTCTTTTAAGAAAACCTCAAACCCAGTAGGGATCATTCCTACCATGCTTGGGAAGAAGCCCACCATGCTCACTCATGCTCCCCCTAAATCGGTAACAGTTAGGTTTGCTTCTTACTGTCCTCAGGGGGCCTGATCTGTTTCCATGCCTAATGGGTAAAGACAATCGATCCCCCACCAAACTTGAAGCTGAAAACGGTCTATTTTCCATCTCTTCAAGGGGACCTGAACTATATTCCATCGTTATGAAAGAAGAGGCTTGCCCATAAGTTAACCTAGGTGATAGCCCACCAGCATTCCACCAACTACTATCAGAAGGAGCAAGATCACCTTTAAAATCGGAATCAAGGCCAGAAGACTCCTTCTGACTACAATTCTCCCCACAAGTTTCATCTGTGTCATTGTATATCAACTTAAGTGCCTGCACAACTTCACCCATAAATGGTCTGTTGGTCACCTCTGGGTGAACGCACATAGATGCAATAGCTGCCACCTTAGCCATGTCATCAAAATCATAACTTCCTGTCAAGAAGGGATCAACCAACTGCTCCAACCCTTCTCGACTGGTTAGCAGCGGACGTGCCCAAGTAACCAAATTTTCCTGTCCCGGAGATTGAGACATGTCTACAGGTTTTCTTCCAGTCAAAAGCTCAAGAAGCACGACACCATAACTATAAACGTCACTCTTGACAAGTAGATGCCCTGTCATTGCATATTCAGGTGCTACATACCTGCAAATTATACAGCTCTGGCATAAGTGCATACATGTATCATAAATAATTTTACAATGTTATTACGTTTGATTCAGTATCTTGCTCTGTTAATCAAAAGGTGTGTCACTCTGAGGGGGGAAAGTAGGAAATTTAACCTAATTGGCCATGCTTGATGGAAATTCTACAATAACCTAGGCTTCTAGAAGATCTTATCTAACAGGAGTAATTACCCAAAAGTTCCCATGACCCTCGTAGATATGTGCTGACTTCCTTCAGTTGCTTCCCTAGCCAATCCAAAATCAGATACCTTAGGCGTGAAATCTTCTTCTAGTAGAACATTACTAGCCTTAAAATCTCGATGGATTACACGAGGATTGGAGTCTTCGTGAAGATAAGCCAATCCTCTTGCAGCTCCAAGGGCAATCTTCAAACGTGAATCCCAGTCAAGAGGTCCCTTTTTCCTATCAACACCTGAAAAATCAATAAAGAGGTAGTCCAAGGAAATTCCAGCTTTATCATATGCTTGTGGGAATAAACAGATATCAACTAGGCCTCCAGTGGATATCATCAAGTTTGTACTGACATCATCATTCAAATAAGGCATAATAAACTGAATAATCAAGAAACTGGTATGTCCTATCATGAAAATAAAAAGATCCAGTTAAAGACATCAGAAATCATACCATGCAAATGAGATTCAACACTCCCATTGCGAACCAGCTCATAGACCAAGCAACGGATGTGTCCTTCAATGCATACACCAATCAGTTTGACGAGATTGCGATGGTGCAGCCGACTTAGCATCCCAACTTCAGCAATAAATTCACGGTCTCCATTCTGGTTGTCCCTAGTAAGTAGCTTCACTGCAACTTCAGTTCCATCTTCCATAATGCCCCAATAAACACAACCAAATCCTCCTTCACCCAGAATCCTGCTTGAACTGAACTTCTCTGTAGCCCTCTCAAGCTCAATAAATGGAAATGTTCTTACAGAGAGCATACATGCTGCCATGGTGGATGTAAGGGAATGAGATGATGAGCTCATTATACTGCTTGACAAAAATGTTCCCATACCTGGAATAAGATTTGGTGATTTGAGCATTGATTAACTGCTTAAACTTAATCAAACAATGGAACCTATCAATAATCTTATATCTCGGACATCATACAATATAATCCAAGAACAAAAATCTCAGAATGGGTATACCTGATCTTTTGTTCATAGAGGATGCAAATGTGGGACCAACAGCACTTGAAGGTCTTCCAAACTTTTTCCATCTTATTAAAATAAAGATTGCTCCAATGAGAACCAATAATAATACAAATGCTGATAAAGTAATGATGGCAATGATCTTAGGATTTATCTTCTGGTTCTTGTTCGTAAAGTTTGCAGTAATGGGGAGACCTCCCACACTTTCACTTGGCCCACTTCCCATGTAACTTGGATATGATGGTGAAGAAGGAATTCCTGATATTGACATTCAGACCATAAATATGCATAATGGTATAAAGCTGAAGTTGTAAGGGTAAAAGGAGAAGTGACGCCATTACCAGGATAACTAATGTACATAATTTCATAATTGCCAAACAGGGTTGTATTTAGAGGGACTTTTTTATGCCAAAGTCTTTCATATGTTAGCATTGCAGTTGTATTATCGAACTTCTCCCCTAGAGGAACCAAATTGATATCAACTACTGTTTTCCCCTGATTTTGACTATCAGCACTGGCACCCATTATTTTCACTTGACTTTGCTCCAAGTATGTGCCTGATGCAATCTCAATCTCTAGCTGATTCAACACAGGAAAAACAGCAATGGGGACCACATCCAAAAGAAGTCTGACTTTCATGGGATAAACACAGCCACAAGGAGAACCAAAGGGAGTAGCAGTAAGTGGCTCAACACAGATTTGATCACAACCTGCCATGGATCCTCTAGTCAACATCATTAGCTAAAGAGTATCCCACAGACAAGAAAATAGAAAAACATTAAATATTTCATGATAACTCTCAAATCTTACCTTGTTCTTCTGAAGGGGATGGAGCACCCATAAAAGGTTGCACATGACGACGATGATGACGATGATGATGAAAATGATGAACATGGTGTCTATGTGAAGGGGCAGTAATAGGACCATATGCAGGACCTACTACAGATAACAAAACCACCAAATCATTGGAGCAATAGATGAGTGACAAGGTGCTGAGATTTAAATAATGAGAGGTACCTTGATGAACTTGAGAAGGTGCAGGTGCAGGTGAAGGTCCTAGAAAAGGCTTAACAATGTGCAGTTGAGATGGCTGCAATTGGAGAAATGATACAATGCCTGAAACTGACCGTCCTGTGAACAGTACAGCAAGTGCATATGTTAAAAATTGATTGCTTGATGCACAATCATCAAATAAAGTGGAAAATCTAACAAGCTAAAATTTTTCATTTTCCCTAGTGATTTGCTTAATAACATTTTGTGAATACAGGTTACATACTAAAAGGAAGAGGATTTTAATATGGTGCAATAGATTCCAAAATGAGCAAGTGGTATGATATGATAAGATTTTGGGTTGAAACTAATAGGGAAAAAAAATTTTAAAAAAATAGATCTCTGAAGATCACTATCTGTCAATTTATTGTGGTACTATTTTCCAAAACTTTGTCATATCTTACAGAGATATTGTGTCAATTTGTCCAGGTCATGTCTCAACTTGTCAACAATTACCCTCATCATTGTAAGGATCAGATTGTGCAACTTCTTATGGATAATCATATCTTAAGAATTGAGTGGAGCCTCATATGCCAAGTAATACATGAATCAGAAATCTCAACGAGACAGCAAGCAATGATTTATAGGAAGTTCACTCCTAGCAAAACTTGCACAAGAAGATAGAAATCAAGCTCACGAAATGCAGTTCCATAGGCAATGATATAAAATTGAGGCACTTTGGCAAGCCATCACATTTTGTGAATACACATAAAAAGTGAAGAGCTGTACATAATTCTTTTTAGTTAACAAGAGTAAAATGGTTTATTGTAGTTGAGTTGGTTGAATATCATAAAATGCAACTGACCTCTTAAATGTTGAGGACGCAAATAATTACAAATTACTTCGATCTATATAAGAAAATTTCAAGAATCCAGATCATTTATGTAAGGAAAGTTTACATATCAAAGTCCATGTTAAAGTAAAGGCATTAGGAAAAAAATGAAGAAGTCTTGCAATATATTACCATGATCCACGAGAATCTGTCTCATATATAATGCCTGATTTGGTTTCAGATGAGGAAACTCCAAGTGAAGTAATGGCTGACCTGAACAATGAGGGCAGGAATGCAAATGTGTTAGTCGTGAAAGATACTTTATAATGATCTTGTAATGAAGACCGTAAGAGTGTGCACTGGAAATTAGTTGCTATCTAGTCTCACATTGCAACGATATATATTGACAGAACCACACATATAACAGGAAAAAGGGCTAAAGAAGAAAGGAAATTATGGAAAAGCGTGGTAGAGAATATATTTTACTGCTTTACTCAAATTAACATGTTAAAAGAATCAAGAGTGGTTTTCCTAAAATACTAAAGAAATCATTATAAAGGCTGCATTCTTCTATATCACCAGCATTGCTCTTGACGCTTCCCAGAAGAAATGTTATTGTTTATCGATATAGTCAATGTTTCAATGCATGCCAACCTGAACACAAAATTCTGTTCCCAAAAGCTTATAAATGCTCTAAACACATTCTAAAAGAGACGCTATTCTTTATTTATAAGGTCACTGATTCAACGCACGCCGAACTGAATACATATTTTATTTTTAATAAGTATAAAATAAAACATTCTGGAGATTGTGCAATTTATTTTTTCCCTCTCATATTTTGCAAATTCCAACTTTTGAACGAGGAAGAGAGAACAATGGTCAACTATTTTGACATGAAACATCTTACAACGCTGAACTGCAAAAGGCAAACATCTTATCTGGATCTCAAGAGGCAGAAATATGATAGCAAGCTCAATAAACTATCCCAAGCTTCAAATTCAACCGAATAAGGGAAAATGAAACTGCTAGCATCTATACTACATAGACTTCCTATTGACTAATGCTATTGTTAACGTCCACAAATTGGCATTCAATGGGTAAATGCAGCTAATTAAAGAAAGTATAGATCGAATTCATACAGATTGCCCCAAGACATTCTTTATGAATAATCTCTCAAATCCTCAGAACGAGTGTAAAGAACTTACCATAGCTTCATCTACGACAAAATGCAGGTTATAATCAATAACTAACCAAGATTTTGGTCACTTTCTATCGCAACCAAAATTTTTGTCGATTGAACTTAAACTGCCACTTAATTAGCGATTTATACTCTCAAATAACTCAATTATAGTTCCTTTTCCTTCTCTGGTCAGCCTAAAGCAAAGAATTTAATGAAGAATTAGAAAGAAAGCACCGGAGGAAACAGTAACATTACCTAAACTATTAAAAGCGAAGCAAAGCAGTAGCAACAGCAGAAGCGTCGAGAAGGAACTCATAATCATTATCTGTTAATCCAAATTAGAATACAAAAAGAACATTGCCAAGAAACCAAACACCTAGAACATCAACAGCTTCACCGCCAGGAGTTCCAAAGCCACCGGCGGCGCCGGAAACCGTTGCACGCAGCACTCACATTGAGCCACAGCAAGGCAGAAGAGGGCGAAACTGGCGGGAAGAGCACGGAACCAAAGTTAAAACCCTAGGAGAGAGAGGGAATGGAGACAATGCAAGCGCGATGGAGCAGCAGATCCATGAAATGCGGCAAGGATCTACACAGACATTCACGATAGGTACACGAGGAAACTTCTAGAGAAAGAGGGGGGGAGAGTGGAGTTTCAACTTTCAAAGGAGAGTAAGAGATTAGGTTACCAGAGAAAGTGCCCGAGAGTTGTTGAAACTTGAGACAAGACAACGTAGAGAGGGAGTGAGAGAGAGTTGGGGAAGTGCTTTTATTGCTTGGTGGTGGAGTAATAGTGTAGAGAGGAACAGTCCTAGCAAAGTTGTGTTTTTTGGCTTTTGGGAAATGATGGTGCTGTCCTTTTTGCTTCGTTTCATTTGTTACCTCGAGCGTGGCGTAGACGCCAACACTTGGGAAGGTCGTCGCTTTTCGCTCCTACTATTACTAAACGCACACGCCCGCTTGAGCCTCGTTTTCCTAGTCTTGCTAAATTTGACCCCACCGACTAGCTTTGCCCATTGGATATTATCATAAAAATCTGTTAAAGAAAATAGAGTTAGTCATAGAATGCTCCGACCTAGATTTGGTACTTAAACAATTTCAATTATCATATAATAATATCAACAATTTTGGTAGGATTGGACTTGTCATGTCTCTGTTTTAGAGGTGAGGAAATGTGCGTTATTTAAATCACTTGGTATTATGCCATTGCGTGGAAATAACATAGCAAATTTGAACAAGTTGTTAAATTCTTGTGCGACAATTAAGTTTTTGGTACACTAAAATTTAAATTATTCTAAAAATCTTCACCTAAGTCTCACATGCCTCTTTAATGCTCCCATTTGGTAACCGAAGATAGTGAAAAAAATTTCCTATTTTTTTTTCTTATTTTGTTATTAAGAATGAATAGGATAAATAAGATAAGGAATGACAAATCTAAAATAGATTTTAAATACTCTTGAATTTTTATTTTTAAAAAAGGTATTAGTATAACTTGGAAACAAATATTAGGAATAATGAATAAACCATCACGAGAATCAAAATAAAATTTCCTCTCATATTTGTTCAACATAACTTCTCTCTTTTCTCTCTTCTTTTTTTGTGTTTCTTGTCAACTAAACATTTCCGTTCTATCTTCCTCTCAACCTATCTCTCTAGGTTAGTTTTTATGGTTCTAAACTTCTTTTAATTTTTTGTTTTTCTTTTTTCGATGGATTTGTGCTTGGTGACTATTGTTTACTTGGATTATTGTATTAGTTACCACGTGATGATTCAAATTATTTTTTAGTATAAATTACACAAACCTAATTTCAGGTTCTAGCTCAATTTGATTTTAAAGATTATAATTGAATCGCACAAATTACTTGAGTTGAAAGTTTTTATATAGAAATATATTGATACGATTTTATGTAGAAATATGTTGATACGATGAAATTGTGTAAAAGCCAATAACCCTTTCTAGCCTTTACACCCCTCTATATAATACCTTACAAGTCTATAACTCTATTTTCATCATAATAAAAAAAATTGCTTTAAAACCAACTTGTTAGCAACATATTAGAATTTCAATCTAGGTGCTTTCTGAACCACTCTTCTTTACTAGCTCTTGCTTCGATTTTTCCTTTTCCATAAATTACCCTGCACATTATTTGAATTGACTATTTTAAATAGCTCTTTGTAATATATTTTCTAGAAGAAAATACTGCTTCACTGATATGATAAGACATATTCTGCAATTTTTGTCTTAAAAATTTTAATACTCATTCTTTTTAGTTAATTTTGAAATATCTACTATCATAAACTAACTGATGTAATCTTTGTTTCTGTTGAAATTTTTCATCTAGTAGGTTGAGTTTGTGAAATGTGCTTCTTTGCTTAAATGACTTATACACCCAATTGTCAACCTATGTTTAAGATTATAATCTTTTTACATTATTAAGTAGTTGTACTTGAAATGGATAATTGTTTGTATGAGTACCTTATCTCTATCCAAATAAACCATTAGTATCCCCATCATTGATAGAATTTGAGTTCATATACTCATTATTCTTCTTGTTATTGAGAAGCATTAATAGAATGGTTCTCCATCATAACAACTAATAATGTGTCTCAACCAGTGTTTATGATACCGTTCCGTACAGGACGGTACCAGCCGGAACGTTCCGTTCCGGTGGAGATCCGGTACCGGAACGGTTGTCACTAGTATCGGTGAGAAAATCCGGCCGGTACCGGCCGTTTTCGGTCGGTACTGGTTGGTACCGAACATACCGGAAAATTCCGGTCGATTTCGCGGAAATTCAGACAACCTAGGGACTAAAATACAAATAACAAAAAAATAACCCTAAAAACTACTCCCCCCCCCCGACCCCGACCTTCGGCCGCCCACTCTATTCTCTCTTCTCTGTCGCCCGTCGCCTGCATCCGTCTGCCGCCTGCCTCCGTCCGTCTGCCGCCTGCCTACCTCCGTCTATCGCCCTTCGCCGCCCCTCCCTGGTCTGGATCTGGACTCCGGTGGTCTCCTCGCGTCTTCGTCTTCTCTTCCGTGCGTCTGTCGCCCTTCGCCGCCCCTCCCTCGTCTGGATCTGGACTCCGGTGGACTCCTCGCGTCTTCGTCTTCTCCTC
>JAOTAX010000004.1:19422603-19444559 GCA_025629825.1 Erythroxylum guanchezii | reverse complement strand
CATATATTATCAATTATACCCGGACTGTCAATGAATGCATGTACAATTATTTTCATGTGCAAAAAGTTCATTATTCATATGTATGTGTATATCACAATAGGCATGAGCATGCAAATGCATTTCTAAACTCTCACTGTTCACTTATATTTACTGATCTACCCTTCCTGTAGGTAATGGGATGTTACAATATTTCTCATGTTTCATTAATTGACTTATAGGTGATTATTGTAGGTAAAATTTTGGATTTAAGTGTAACATTCTCCATAATTTTCTAATCAATGAGAAATCAAAGTCAATTGGAAATTAACATGGTGGACAATCATTTTGTAGAAGGAATCTGAGATCAATTCAAGCTTAAAGATGTAAAAATTCAAAGAATTAGTTTTCAAAAAAGTTGTGAAGAACTAATGTCAATATGGCATATATGTTTGGTTTTAGACTTGTAAGGGTGATATATGCTAATTTAAGTATATTTATACCTTATATTTGATTATTTTTTTTTCTCAAAGTGCATTTATAGGTTATAATTGGCTTCATAGACTAAAAGAAGACTATTTCGAATGAAAATGCCACATAAAACAAAGATTTGAAGCAATTAAGGGATGCACAACTATGTCTATGGTCTTGAAAGTCTCTTAGCCTGTGCAAAATAGTGAGTTCTGGAGATTTTAAGTTATACACGGTCTAGTATATGCAAGTGTATTAGACTGTGTATCTCCCAGAAACCCTAAAAATGACTTAGGCTCCTCTTGTCCTTAGTAAAGACATTGTTCCCCTCCCTCTCCAATAAGATGAAAATCTATAAAGCTTCTTGAGTGCTCTAGGTTTTAGTTCTTTTAACCATCTCCCTTTCCCTTCTTTTAAGGAGAATAATATGTTTGAGGCCTTTATAATTATAAAGCAATCTTAGCGTCAAGTGTTATGGGATATCTTTATAATGGACAAACTTCACTATTGTCATCCTCCTTCTTTAGTTGATAGCTCAAGAGTAACATCCCTGTTAGTCGTTCTTAAGGAAGAAGCCTTTAACCTCTAAATGGGCTTTATTATTAGTTGGCTTCTTTATAGACAAGTGTTTCGATTACCATTAATAATCTTTTCAGAAAGATTTATAGGGGAAGTTATGATTAAAGAAGGGCCTTATAAATAATAAAAACTTATTCCACTTTAAGTTTTAATCATAACTATTTGTTGATAGTACTTTTAATAATAAGAAAGTCATTCTTTAAAAATGGAATCCTAGAATCTACGTTCATAGACTAAAATAAAAGCAAGTCCATATATGGATCAACTTCTATAAAGTTACCCTAGAATATTAGTCCACCAAAGGTCTTAGTCGCTTTGCAAGCTTTCTTGGAAGGCTAATATGTATGGATGAAGTTATAGTTGGAGTAGAATGCATAAGTTATGCTAGAATTTGAGTGATTATTGAAAGTCATCAAGAGCATCTAAAATTGATACCCATTTTCAGACTTAGAGGTAATAAAAAACTAGTTGAAGACACTATTATGGTTTCTTACTAATGGAGGCCGAGCATAAACCAAAGGAAGGAATGGATTCCAAAAGGTAGGAAATTTTAAAGAGGTGGCTACTAAGAACTTATGGGGATGAAGAAATTCGGAGAGGAAAATTTTAATGAAGATAAAGGAAGAGGAAACTTTGTCAATATTGAAGTGATTACTAATAACTAGGTTGAATCAATTGAAAGTTTGACAAAAAAAGTCCTAAAAAGGATATATCTATAGAAACCCCTATAATGGAACCTAAATTTGGTTTGGAGAACCCTGTTAATGATATCAATAGGAGCGCTATAGAGGACATGAATCCCAACACAACTCTTCTTTACAAAGAATCTCCCTACTCTAAATGTGTTACTTAGGAAAACTAGTTGACTATAACCTAGATAATCATTTGCAAGTTGATATTAGGAGAAACTCCAAAAGAAGAAATATGGTCAATGGCTCTAAAACTCTCTCTTATACTTAACATCTATTATTTTGAAATATAAAAGGGCTTAATAACCCTAATAAATAATAAGTTTAAAGAGATTACCGTCTTAAGTTAAAACATTTGATTATAGGACTTTTAGAAAATAAGCCCAAAGAAAACAGTAGTAATAAATTATCTTTCTTAAAGAAAATTGGTCTGTCAATTATAACCACCAAACTTATTGTATTGAAAGAATAGTTATTTCTTATGACCATGATATATTAGAGATTGTGAATTTTGACATCTATGAGAAACTCATTCACCTCTCAATTAAGATCTTATAGGAAGGAATAAACTTTCATATCACTTTTATCTATGCTATTAATATAGTTTTTGAAATTTATGGAACAAACTGATGGAGATTTATGCTAGTATGGACTGCCTTTAGCTGCTAATAGGGGACTTCGATAGCAATCTCCATCCTTATGAAGCTAAAGGGAACATTTTCCAAAGGAAGTGTAATAAAGACTTTAGGAATTATGAAAGCCACGTTAAAGAAACTGATTTTAGGTTGGAAGGACAATTTTTTCTCTTAGAATAATAAAAAAATGAAAGATAGTCTATAAGGAAAAAAAAAACTTGGATGTTAACCAGGGACTTCAATAGCTAACCAAATTCCTAGTAAGAAAAACTTATTTCACTATCCCTCTTTTCTTTGATTACACCTTAATTGAAATTCATAACCTATCTTTTGAGTGTTAGAGGAGAAGCCCTTTTAGATTTAAGAAGTTTCTAGATCAAGTTGAAGAATTTACGGAAGCTATCACTAAAGGGCTACAACTGAATCTACATGACCTTAAATTCTTCACTTGCATAAAGAAACTTCATAGTGGTTAAGGAAGAAATCAAACTTCTTAATCACAAGAGCTTCAACAACACTCATAAGGCTGTAATTGATGACAAAGACAAACTATTACAAACTAAAAACAACCTCTACCAAAATCTTGATGATGTAGCTAAGCAAATAAAGGAAAGAAATGCCTTGATCAATGACTAAATGTGAGTGTTAGATACATAAGTTTCTTCCATAAATTTGTTCTCTTAAGAAGAAATACCAATAAAATTGTATCTCTGTCAAAAGAGAATAGACAATTAACACTCTTTCAAGCTAAGTTAAAGGAAGAAACTCATGAGTACTTCACTATTACACTTGGTTCTTCCTCTAAATCTTGTTCTTTTGTGTAGTTACTACAGCATTTCTTAACTGAGTAGATTATAGAAGATGAAATTCACAACTTGAATAAACCCTTTATTGTTGAAGATGTGGAAAAAGCAATCTTTAATCTTAAGTCTTATAAAGCCCCTAGTCTAAATGGTCTTAATGCGTGTTTTTCTAGTAAGATATGGAATTACACTAAGAACATTGTCACTGATGCTATCTAGGAGTTCTTTAGCTAAGGTAAAATGTTAAAGGAACTTGATATAACCTTTATAAGTATGATTACCAAGATCCCCAATTCAAGTTCCCTATTTGATTATAAGCATACATCATACTACAACATAATATATGAGATCATCTTAAAGCTCTTAACCTTAAGACTTAAGGTGGCTCTTAAGTCTCTCATCAATCAATCACAAGTTGCATTCATTAAAGGGAGACAAATTAGTGACATTATCTTGTTAGCACAAGAGGTTTTCAATACATAATAAATATTTTATGAGATGATATACAATAAAAAATGATATTCACAAAGCTTTTTAATAGCATCAATGGGGATTTCATTTTGCATTCATTGAAAACTTTTGGATTTCTCTTAAAATTTGTCAATTAGATTAAGCATTCATTAACTTAGACTCTTTTTGTGTTAACATTTTTGCAATATATTCTTTTCTTTTATAGGTAGACTGTAACTTATAATCCTCAACGGTTTCCATGTTTTTTAGTCATCCTATTTAGTTTTTCCTAAGACTTTGATTGAACCTTTGGGAAAGATGTTGAAATGCTTCTTACAATCTTAAGACATTTTTAAAGAGATCAATTACAAAAGTTAAATGGAAAAAGGTTTGCTTACCTAAAAAGAGGAGGATATGGGAATCGTTCATATTAAAACTACTAATAAAGTTTTAATCATGAAGCGGATTTGGACATTTTTGAATGATAAAGAAACATTTTGGGTTAAATAGATCCATAGACATTATCTAAAGGAGTATAATTTTTGGAGTGTTAAACCCAAGCAATGATTAAAAAACTGAACCAATTTGGTGGATTCAACTACAAAAATCGTGAAACGGCCAACTTTTCAATTTGATTTACCTTAATAACCTTTATTATTAAAAACCAACTGATATATTAATTAACTAGTCAATTTTTATAAGCTAACTAGTTTTTATAAACTATAATAAACAAGTTAGTTTTCATTTAACATTTTCTTTTCCAATTCATTTTTAACTTCTGCAAGAGGCAAGGATAGTGTCCTTCTTTAATCCTATTTAAAATTCTTCAGCATCTTTAAGCTTTACATACTCTGTAAAATGGAGTTTGAATCTTGTTTTTGCATTGCCAATACTTTTTTATCCCGTGACAAAAAAATTTAACAACTTTGTAACCTCTCCTCTTCACAATTGGATTGGCTAAAGCTTATTGATTGGACTAGTCAAAAGAACAATATATGCAAGGGTTACTTCTTAATATATAGAGTTGCCATTTGGAAGGAGAGAAAATAGATAGTTTTCCAATGAAAGGAGCTTCGCAACAACTACATTTTTCAAGGTTTGGTAAGCTCAATTAGGGAACAACTGATTATGCACATGATCCATATCATATACAACATAAGCTCATCTGTAAAATGGGGAATTTAATCTGCAGTGGACTAGTACTAATTAAAGTTATACAAATTAGACATGATCTTAACATAAATCTTACTTATATACACTTTAACTCAAACTTGGGTCTAATTAGTTAGTTTAAAGAGTTGTTCAATGTATGGTTATAGTTAAACTTTATTGGAGCATTGCTTTTGGGAATAAATAACTAGTGTTCTCCCCCTAGGGAAAAGGTTACCATCTTAGCTCATAATATGGCTATTAAGCCTTTTGTTTCTTAATCAAATTATAATCCTAAGCTTGTATATTTTTTAAAAAAGAGATATTATATTCAAAAGTTTATAACCTTTTGGAAAATGTTAAGGGTAATTATTAAAAAAATCCTAAATTTTATTAAAATTTACAATTCTAGCCCGAATTTTAAAAAGTGACAATAAAATGCTTAAACTTTCAATTTTTTTTTACAAAAATAGCCTAACATTAATCTTCCCATCAACGTTGCTGACTTGACATACCATGTCACCTACCATCTTTACCATATAAATTGAACATGAACTTCATTTTCCATGTCAACAAAATATAAAATTTAAATAAAAATAAAATATGAAAATAACTCATTTTCTCTTCTGCCTCTCCTTGAAACTTCTACTATCATTAAGAAGATGGTAAAAGAATTGCAAAAAATGGCTACCGATTTATTTAAGTAGTACTAGTGATATATAGTTCTTTGGTTCCTTAAAACACTAAAATGAAAGAACAAAAAAGTGACTACTAGAGGGAAAAAGAAAAGGAAAAGAAAACTTAATGATGTTATTTTATTTAAGTGAGTTGCATGGTAATTTGATTGATTGGTAAAGTTTAATGAGATTAGGAATAAACTCCGTAAACATTAGCTTATCTAAAAACATCTCCCTATATCAACACTCATGGTTGCAAAATGCCTACTCTCCTCTAGAATATGATTATATCATTAATTCGAGATCAAAATGTTTAGTATTAACATCATTAACTGAAAAAGTTTAATAGAAGACATGGCATAGCCAATAACTTCGTTTTTTTTATAAACCTGATTCAGTCGGTCATGTTAATAAAAACTTGGAGAACTGGGAAGGAAGAGAACTTAAAAAAGAAATATGTTTGATCAAATATCATAATATTTTAAGCTAATTCCAAATTCAAAAAGCATTCCAAATTTTTTAGTTTGTAAAAGAAAAAAAACTTTTAAGAAATTAAGGACACTAACATCAATACTATAAATAATCAAGCCAAGTTTCTTTCAAAAGAAAGTTACGACAACTCAAAAAGATCACAAAAATTGAATAAAAGAAATTAGCCTAAAAGGGAAACTTAAGCCAGCTTGTACATGTAAATGTCTTTTCTCTGCCCAATATCCTTTTTAAAAGTGTAACAGCAACTTGAAAAGCTCTCAAATAAATACCTTGACTCATCATTAAAAAAAGTGTTTTCTTTGAGTAAGACAATCCATCAACACTAGAGCAACTTTCAACAATATAATTATCAAAGATATGGGTAGTTGTTAAGATTGGATCATATGAGATGATATAATTATAGTTCGTAGAGAGCTCCATCTCATATATAGAGACATAACAGGTGAAATTGTGGGTTGATTTTGGCATATCTATACTCAAGTTAGCTGACTTGAATATTGTTTTCTTAGTTGGAGAAGGAGATAGAGCAAAAGAAAAGGAACCCAATTGAGAGTTTCATATTTTGATCCCATAATTTCCTAGTCCAAAAGAGTTCAGAGACTCTATTGGTGAAGATGATCCCATAATTTCCTAGTCCAAAAGAGTTCAGAGACTCTATTGGTGAAGATGATGAGATAATCAAAGGAGATATTTGGATTTTCAACTATGTTCCAAACAAAATTGTCCAATTTTGAGGTTTTGACATATTAGACTCATTTTTCCTTCATCCATTTTGAGGTTTTGACATATTAGACTCATTTTCCCTCATCAAATTGATGCTAAATTGATATATCAATAGCTATCTTCTGTAATACCATCTTTTTAGTGACGATGGAAGTGCGTAGGAGAGGAAAAAGAGAAAATGAGTTATTTTCATAATTCATATTTATTTAAAATATATATTTTTGACATGGAAAATAAATTCCATGTGTTATCCAGTGTCAAAGGTAATAGGTAACATAATATGCGACATTATCAATATTAACAAAAAAAAGACAAATGTCGGGTTATTTTTGCAAAACACTAAAAATTTAAGCATTTTATTACTATATTTAAAGTTTAGGTCATAATTGCAAAATTCAATAAAATTTAGCATATATTTTATAGTTAACTTTTTTTAAAACTTGGTGCTAAACTTTTTAAAAATTTTAATTCAGTTAATAGTCTTTCAAAATTTGTACAAATAAAGTCCAACTGTTGTTTTTGCTTATGTGAATTATAGATGGACATTTATGTGACATTTGATGGATGCAGCACATAAGTAAAATTGACCTTTTGATTTAACTTATACAAGTTTTAAAAACTTAGTAAGTGAATTGAAAACTTTAAAAGTTTGATACTAATTAAAAAAATTCTAAAAGATTAAACACTATTTAGTTTGTTATCCCTAAAAAATATCATTACTTATTTTAAAAATATATTCAATTTCTCATTTTTATTGATGACCTATTTTGTATAAATAATTAATAATTAACTTGAATGATTTTCTCCGCCAATAAATTATTAATAATTAATTGACATAATAAATTTATGATTCCAAACAAAATTAGTAAAATAATAAAAATAGGTCGAATTTATTTTAGACAGGTAAAAGAATACCGGTGATATGGTCGTTTCGCACCTTGTCCAGCATCGGATGCGTCTTTAACTGTTCACTTCTATTCCGTTTTATGAACAGCATCACTTCCTTGAGAGTTCCGAATCGAATCCTCGTCCTTATCTACCTACAGATCATTACTTGCCCTCATCGAATTCCACTTGGCTGCAATTTTCTCTTTCTGGTATGCTTTTTTTCCCCCCCTTCTTTTTGTCTTTTGAAGTGATGATCTTTTTTGTGCTTTTCTTATACAGTGTTCTGTGTAAACCTGTTGTACTGCTCCCTCTTTTGGGCAACTGGTTGGTCTAGCTGAGTTTTTCTTTCTCTCTCTTTTTAATGTATTGCCTGTTAATTTTCTCAAATTACTGGCTGATGTTGTTGCTGAATTTTGTGCAAGGTAGATGTATGTTGACTGGGGCTGTTTATTTTGAGATATGAACATGAGAGGCTGAGTTCTGTTAAACTATTTTTCTGCCTATTGAAAGAAGAGTGTCCATTTTTTTGGGGGCATTAAGTTTTGCAATTTTAAAAGCCGGGCCTGGTGGGTTGGGATCATTTTTGCATCATGTTTTAATATTCATTTCCTTTTGTCTTTTATTGATGGTTTTATGCTTTTTCTTAGTTATCTGGCGGCTTTCATGCAGTTATCATTTTGGGGTTTGGATTACATGGTAAAGAGGGTATTTGGTTCCTTGTGTGAACGTGTCTCCTTGAAAATTGACGTCCATAGAGGCTGGAATTTGAATCCAATTTGTTGCCATTACTAATGGATAATCTGTGAAATGGGAATATCTGATAATAGAAGGCCAGGAAGCTTATCAAAACAGCAAAGAATTTGCTGAAGTTCATTGATGGACGATTCAACTAAAACTGTTGGTCCAAAAGGTCTGATAAAAACACATGAATTTATTAGAATCATCGTCCAAAGCCTTTATTCATTGGGTTATAGAAATTCTGCTTTATGTCTGGAATTAGAATCTGGCATCTCGTGCAAATCCATGGATTTGGAGTTGTTGGAATCACAAGTACCTGAAGGAAATTGGGATGGCTGCATTAATACACTCAGTGCAATGAAGGACTTGCCGGGTGAGACTAGAGCTTCAGCTATGTTTCTTGTGTTTAAGCAATGCTTGCTAGAGTATTTGATTTGTGGGGAGGACTCATTGGCACTGACTGTTTTAAGAAAGCGGGTTCCTTTGTTTCGACTTGGCAGGGAAAATATGCATGATCTTGCTTTCAGTATTCTGTGCTGGAAGGATGTGGAAGTAGATAAGAAGGATGATAGTATCCGAGAGATGCGAAAAAGACTATCAACAGAACTGGTAAAATTACTTCCTCCACCAATTGTGCTACCTGAGAAAAGGTTGGAACATCTGGTTGAAACTGCTGTTATCTCACAAATTGAATCTTGTTTGTATCATAATTCAATGGACGCTATTTCACTGTATGAAGATCATTGCTGCACAAGAGATCAGCTTCCTTGTGAGACTGCTCAGGTTTGCTTCTTGCTGATCTTTAAAGCTATTTCAGCAAAATGATGCTCCATAATTAGTACAATATAATTGTTGTTTTTGGTGTGTATGTGAGTGTGTAACAAAGTCAATGAAAATGTGACTTAGGTCTTCTGTTGTTATCGTTTAAAGTTGGAATGCAAACTATATGGCAAGAATTTAATTTACTTTAGAACATTCGAATGATTAAATATATTGTCAAATTATTGACTCTTGTTGGTTTCTTTGTTTCCTCTTTTGTGCCTTTTCTATGTAAAATGACAATATTTTAAAAACAATTGACTAAAAAACAGAGTAAAAAGGTGTTTTGAAACTCAAAGTGGAAAAGTTTTCCACTGTTAGGATTTTAAACATAGTCAAAGAATGGATCAGTTAGGATCATAGAGGATTTTTTTTTTAATGATTCTAGATCATATTTCACAATATTCCAGGCATGGAAGAACTGCATTGATTTATTCATTGTGTACTTAATATTTACTCTTTCGTGCTGGTTGCTTAATCTGTTGCATACTATTTGTACCTTATGATTAGAGTATGTTGAAATTGTGCTGGAGCTTCATGGTTATTGTTGCCCTTTTGTAGAACAGCAATATCATTCAAGTACATAGGAGCAGAAATAAATAAAAATCATGAGGCTATGGATAATATGAGTATTGGCATATGTAGGCTTCGTTGCTTCTATCACGTGTTTAACTCATCCTTGTTCTTTGTTTCTTTTACAGATTTTGACAGAGCATAAAGATGAAGTTTGGTTTGTACAATTCTCTAATAATGGCGAGTACTTAGCCTCTTCTTCAAGTGATTGCACTGCCATCATATGGAAGGTACTATACTAATTTCTTTTTTTTTTCATGTGGTGAACTTGATTTCGTCATTTAATAATGCTTCTTGAGATTGAGAATTTGCACCTTGATGTATTCTTATTGTCAAGAATCAAAGCTTTTAGTTGTTTGCTGTGGCTTATGGTTAATCAATTATTTTCCTAACATGCTCCTTTACCCAAGTATGGACAATTATCAATAAATTGGAATCCACTGTACTGCAGCGTGGCTTTAGCTTGAGGCCTTCTAGTCATAAGAGCTCTAATACTGGTAAAAAAACAAAATCATTTGACCGCATTTAATCTGTTGGATGATATCCAATGATGGATCAAATATACTTGTAGCACTTTCATTATATGACTAGATTCGAGTTCAAATATAACAGCTCTATAACATGTTGGAAATGCCATTTTGTTGATGTGGACGGCAGGTCTTCCTCCTCTTCTTGTGTTGACAATGTTTGGAATACTGCCTCCTCAGAGGAGGCTTTTGAGAGCTTAAAAATTAATTGTTCAGTTGAGTTGTCACATATATAATTTTGCATGGGGTTTGAGATCTCATCTGAATAGCAAATAGATCTGTACAGCTCATTTTCAAGCTATTTATAGCTGCAATAGTTCAATAATGAATCTTATCATGATTTCTTTAACTGTTAGAGTTTAGCCGTAGACTGTAAAATTCTTCTCAGTTACCAACAGTGATATTTTTTTTTTTCTCAGACATTCAACATATCACTATTTCGTATTGGTCTGGCAACTCTCTTGAGCCTCACCTTACAGTAATTGATTATAGAAAATTGGATCATTTCAACATGCATTTTGTCAACCTAAATGGATTTGGAATTGGAAAACTAGTGGCTCTGCTAGTTGATTTGATTATAAATAGTCAGTTTCTATTAATTTGTCCCTAGATAATGTTATCTTATGCTGTTTGGCTGTACATGATTTGCATTTTACTGGGTTTAGTTTTTGGTCTGCTTTGCTTCTTATGTTTGATGATCTTATCGGTGGGATTCTTATCATTATTGTACCAGTTAACTGAAGGTGGAAGGCTGATATTTAGACACACACTAAGAAGTCACCAAAAACCAGTATCCTTTGTGTCATGGAGCCCTGATGATAGGAAGTTGCTAACTTGTGGAAATGGAGAAGTGCTTAAGCTGTGGGATGTGGAAACAGGTATATGCAAGCGTACATTTGGAGATAATGGCTTCATTGTGAGCTCCTGTGCTTGGTTTCCCGACTCAAAGCAATTTGTCTGTGGCAGTTGTGATGCGCAAAAGTGCATCTGCATATGGGACTGCGATGGAAATGAGAGAAGAGCTTGGAGAGGCAAGAGGATCCCAAAAGTTTTAGATCTTGCTGTGACAGCAGATGGTAAAAATCTTATAGGCATATCTGATAAAGAAATTGTGATACTAAATTTGGTGACAAATGCTGAAAAAGTCATTCGGGAACAGCACCCAATTACATCCCTTTCAGTTTCCGCTGACAACAAGTCCTTCATAGTCAATCTTAACAGCCAGGAGATCCATTTGTGGGATGTTGCTGGAAAATGGGAGGAGCCATGGAAATATGTGGGCCACAAGCAACAGAAATACGTTATACGGTCTTGTTTTGGTGGGTTGAATAGCTCATTTATAGCCAGTGGCAGTGAAAATTCCTTGGTATGCTTCTGTTTTTCCTGCATTTAGATCCTCTCTTAAAACAATTGATAAAATGCCGTGATGCCCCAAGGTGACCATTTGATGTCAGTAGTCAATTATGTTGCGCTGCCTATGCAGGTATATATATGGAATAGGCGAAACTCTAGCCCAATTGAGGTGTTATCTGGCCATTTAATGACTGTAAACTCCGTGAGTTGGAATCCTAGGAGGCATCAAATGCTAGCATCCGCAAGTGATGATCACACAATCCGCATATGGGTACCTAGGAATGTACAGCATGACAAGTTGAGTTGATTAAACCAATTGTTGTGTTTGAAAGCCAGTGTACATAGGCTATGTTCTTGTCAGACATGTACGCGAACAAATTGGTCCTTCCAGTTTCGGACTGCATTTCCCTTCTGTACATTCCCAATCCTGCTAGCTATTCATAATTGCGTATACATTACACCCCATTTTTAGATGTTCCAATAAAAGGAGACTGGGATTTGACCGAGTGATTCTTGTTTGTGGCATTATGGTGAGTCTTGACAATGCTGCGCCCTGGATGAAATATTAAACGTGCTTTTGCTTGGTTTTGATAACCTGGTTCGTGTGAATATGCTTCCCTGGATGGAAATTATTAATACTGGCAGGAATTGATATAAAGCGAAAAAGATTACATGTGAATATTCCGCTTTTGCTTAAAATTAACAACTTTATTTCCCATCCTATCCTTTCTCAACCAACTACAGGAAATTGTATTATTATCTAAATCTTTAACTGTAAATTTTAAAAATATCTATTCAATATTAATAGGCTTTTTTGTTATTTTATTTTTACCATAACAAAATCGATAATTCTAATGCATACGGACCATTGGTCCTCAAAGGAATGAGGGGTATTTTGGTCTCAAACAACAGGAGCAATGAATCTGACTCTAGAGTCTAGACTTCTACGGTCTTAAGGCTTAGCTCCTTGGACCAATCCTCACCTGAGATGAGCCCTTGCATTTTTTAATTGTACTCCCATCGATAGCTCCATTTTTGTAACCTCAATTCCTTAAAAGAAATGAATTAGGGTTTAATTAGCTATTTAATTTCTCTTTCTTTGCAATTGCAAATTTCTTTTGTTTGGCTGCAACATGCTTATGAACGTCAATCGTAAGAGCGAAGAGATGACCGGAAATGCCTTGCCGTATGATCGGAATCTGGTTCAGTCTCAGCCTTGCAGTAACCCTCTTCAAAGGTATTTTATTGCATTCACATTAAATTCGGTGACTAGGGACTGAATATGTTCCTTTCGCTTCTTCCTCTTTGTAATTTTTTATCAACTGGCCGGTGGATTTGAGTTGAAAAGATTGGTTGGTCTTAATCAGAATGCCTAATTGTTTGTCTGATATGGATGAGAGCTAGAAGTGAACTTTATTTGATTAATAATTTAATATCTTTAATTGACAGAGCTAGAATTGAACTTTATTTGATTGAGGGGGACTAGAGTTTAGTCTGCTGAAGTTGTGAGATAGGTTTAGTCAATTGGAGTTGAAATGTGGCTAAGTTCTGCAAATATTGAAGTTTTTGTCTGAGTTGAATTTGATAATTGCGACTCAACTGGATATTGTGTATTTCTGTGTGCTATTTTTATCCTTTTGGATTATCGAAAGTTTATTGATTCATTAGTTTGTTGTACTTTTGTTTTCAAATTTTCACAGTAGTAGGAATGTGTTGTTCTTGCTAATGCGGAGGGAGATATGCCACAAAATGAAGCATGTGCCAAAAAGGCGGTGGGGAGAAGCATCTCAATTGAATGCTAATCTTTTATCTATGGCTCAAAGTGAACCGTCAAGAGATGCCAGGCGTGGTCTTATTTCTTGGTATTTCAATGATTTCAGTTTTATATTTATGTCTTTTTGGACTTTCGGTTTCAGATTTGCCATTTTGTTTATTGGCTTTCTGCTATATCTTAGGGTTGAGGTGGAGTCTTTGCGCCATCTATCAGCCAAGTATTGTCCTCTGGTGCCTCCTCCTAGATCAACCATTGCAGCAGCATTTAGTCCTGATGGAAGAACACTTGCTTCTACTCAGTAAGTTCCTTTTGCACTAATACCCTTTTATTTGTGATCATGCAAGTTGTGATTGTAATCTTGTCCTCCTTTCTCTCTTGTCCACTATAATAATATTTGCAGTGGTGACCACACTGTGAAGATAATTGATTGCCAGACTGGAAATTGCTTAAAGGTGTTGAGTGGTCATAGAAGGACTCCTTGGGTGGTGAGTTTTAACTTCAAGTTTTTGAGTGCATAGTAGTTGACATTTTTATTTGAATTTTGTTTCCAATTATGACTGATAACTTGAATTCATGGCTGCTGTTCACTGTGTGCAAAATAATACATTTTTTCTCTTGCAAATCTATATTCTTATATCATGTTGTCTAGTTTGCACTGAATTTCTAGCTATACAGGTTAGGTTTCACCCATTGCATGCTGAAATTCTTGCAAGTGGGAGCTTGGATTATGAGGTTCGCTTGTGGAATGCAAGGGCTGCAGAGTGCATAGGGTCACGTGATTTCTGTAATTTAAACTCAGGCTCTTGTTATTCTTGATATTTTTTTAACTATTGTTGATTAATTATTATTGCTTAAGATGAAGTTAACCTTTTGAATTTATTCTCTCTTAGATCGTCCCATTGCCTCCATTGCTTTCCATGGTGAAGGAGAGCTATTGGCTGTTGCATCTGGTCACAAGGTGTGGTTTTGGTCCTTTAGTGTAGATCAATGTTCCTTATATTCCTTTCCTATGATTTTGATGCCTCATATTTTAGTTGACATAATGTTACTGTACTTTTTCAGTTATACATATGGCACTACAATAAGAGAGGGGAGGCTTCCTCGCCAACGATTGTGTTGAAAACAAGACGCTCTCTTCGAGCGGTGCACTTTCACCCACATGGTGTTCCATTTCTTCTGACTGCTGAGGTGAATACTTTAAGGAGTGTTTAATTGATATTTTATCCATTCCATCCCGTAGATTACATTATTGGACTGATATGCAGGTCAATGATCTTGACTCTTCAGATTCTTCGATGACTCAAGTGACATCTCCTGGTTACCTGAGATATCCTCCTCCTGCTGTTTTCATGACAAATGTTCACTCCAGTGATCGAGTTGGTTTGGCTGCTGAAATACCTCTTATGTCATTTCCTTGCTTTTTTGTGCCTTCTTTTACTCTAGATGATAGCAGAATAGGTGTTAATAGACATGGTGGTGCAAGTATAATGCAAATAGATCCTTCTGCACCAACACAGTTTCAGGCGGATGCAAATGCAGTAGAGAACTATAATACATCAGTTTCCTCCATGGAGACACTTCCGGCAATTCCATCTTGCTCGTATCTTGGTACATTAAGTGATGCTTTTCCCAGTGCAATGAGAAATGGTTTTTCTGGAGCCGCAGGAGATGCTATGGATATGGATGAAATAAATCCTGTTGGGGAGACCCAGCGTGGGAGATCTACTAACCTAAATACTTTTGTTGGTGGTGGTGGTGGTGGTGGCAATAGTGCCTTGGATGGAGTATCTAGACACGTCCCTTCTGTTCAACAACATGCAAACTTTAGCCAAATTCATCAACTTTTACTACCTAGAGATCCAACTTGGTGGGAACTACCCTTCTTGCAAGGATGGCTGATTGGTCAAAGCCAGGCTAGTGTTTCCTCAGCACCTCCTCCTAATAGTGGTGATCATGAGCATTCAGCTCAGTATACAAGTCCTACTCATTATGTGGAAGCTGCAGTGGCTTCTTTAGCAATGCCTGGAAACACCAGCCTCTCAGGGAGTTCCAGTAGATTGGGATTGCGACATCGCAGTTCGTGTTCTCGCTTTTCTGTACCTGAATCTGGTGAATTTTTGGCTCCTATCAATACACAACAGAATGACACTGATAGTCAGCCCATATTTAACAGAATCCACTCTGAAATCGCCACATCACTGGCAGCTGCAGCTGCTGCAGAGTTACCTTGCACTGTAAAGCTTAGAGTTTGGTCACATGATATCGAGCATCCTTGTGCACCACTCATGAGGGGCGGGCTTGATAGTACGCAGCCTTACCCCTACATTATAGAGAGGCTGTTTCCAGTAGACCCACATATTATTGTGTGGGTGTCCTGGTATGCTTTTACAATAGGCCTTCCCCCATAATTAATATTTTTGATTATCATTATATAGTTCCACGGTATCCTCATAGGAAGTGAAACCCTGCTGTGGAATTTTACCTCTTTTAGCTTGATGAGATTAGATATGTCATTGTTTTCGGCCTTTCTTCATCTCAATTGAATTAGTTTCATTGAGCTATGGCTACTTATTAGTTGGTCTAAGGTTCTGAAGCTTTTGGCTAGACTCTGAGCAACTTGACACAGCAGTGGTGTTACAACAATTTGTATGGTCCGCATAAAGAATTTTGGCATAAGTTGCTTCCATGATACTAGACTTATGTGTGATATTGCAGACCATCTTTACATTGTTTTCTTGTTTGCTTGCAGTCAAACTGGTTGTTTGGAGATGCACTTGAATGAGATTCAGTTATTAGATTACTGATATTTTGACATGTAAAATTTACTTAATGCTACTGTGAAATTTCTAATATTACTGTTAGATGTGCTTGATGTTTTCTATACAGTTCTCACCTACTTCTGAACATATATTATTGGCATATGGTCGACGTCATGGGTCCCTTCTTAAAAGTATCGTTATTGATGGAGAAACAACATCACCAATTTACACGGTTCTGGAGGTAAAGAGTTCATATTCCTGTCGATGTTCATTGTTTCTTTCCTCATGGTACTGTAATTTTATGATAATTTCCATGCAAGTGAAACAATTGATGCTGAACTTTTCCTCTGATATTTAAATGCCAATGACGGAAGACTATTAAACATTAATAGAAACTTCAATGAAAAAGATTCAGTTAGTGATAAAGTGAGAAGTTGATGGAATTCTTTAGTGTGGATATGATGAAATCAGCTTTCTTGTAGAATTAATCTTTGGGTTGTCGCTAAGACGAAATCTATTTACTAATAGAATCAATCCTTGGATTGTAGATCGGACAACCTTTCAGTGTAACCATGCATTTCTGTTATTTAGGTTTACAGAGTTTCAGATATGGAGCTAGTGAGAGTACTTCCCAGTGCAGAGGATGAAGTGAATGTTGCTTGCTTTCATCCTTTTGCTGGTGGAGGCCTTGTTTATGGAACCAAGGTATGCTTTGTCCGATGATATTCACATATTTTTAGTGTTCATTGTTGAACTTTGCAACTTTTTTGCAGGAAGGGAAACTTAAAATACTCAGGTTTGACGGTGTTCAAGGTGTGAATTGCACAAGGAGAAATTATTTTCCTGAGGATAACATGACAGAGGTATAATAATGTCTGAAACTTGCCTCATGTTTCTGGCATAATAACTGATTTTCGTGAGATTTCAAATTGTTCCCATTAGGATTTTGTCATCTGGGTACCCATAGTAAATAGAATGTTTGTACATCTATGTGGTACTGGTTTTGTTTGCATACTATTAAGATAACGTTCTTATCATTTGTATTGGGTTTCACTTCGATCTGCAGTGGATCTTGCATCTTGTGTGTGTAGTTGATTGACTGCGTTGACTTACCAAAGTAAATCAATCTTTAATAAGTTTTGTAAGTGGCCTTTAACGTTTGTGTTTCAACTTTTCTGGAATGATGTGTACATAACGAATCATTCTCTTTATGTTTTCGTATTGATTGTAGGTCCAGACATATGCTGTAGAAGGTTAGGGATCCCACGGTTTAAGTTACTGCAAAGACACGTAGACCTTGCCGCGGACATTGTATGGTTATGTTCTTATCTTATGTTTCATGATGATTTAGCATTATAAAGGCATGACAATGTGAATTTCGTCCCCTTGTGGTTGCTCGTAAACAAAAGCGCTAGGCATAGGTTGTCATGAGTTATATAAGCTGTAATTATTTGTGGTTATCTGCATGAACCTCGGAACGAGCCTCACTCGAAGATGCAACTAATGGTTATCTGCAGGAACCTCGGAGCGAGCCCCACTTGAAGATGCAACTAACTGCTGGAGTTGTTCACTTGCTGACTTCACACCATGTATTCTGATTCGTGTACTAAACTGTAAAGGATTCGTGTACAAATTTTTTAGTGATACAAGTTTTGTTTTTTTCTTCAACCAATGACAAGCAGACAAGCTTTTTCACGACATGATTGATCCGATGATTCGAAATAAGAGTGTTTTCTCGTAGACAAATAATTGATCAATTTAAAGATGCCCCGTATGCCTAAATTTTGGTACTTCTTTGACAGGCCATAACCACACATGTTTCTATTTAGGTGGTATGTGTCCCTTTATATTCTTTTTTATATTTATTATTTTTAAAAGTAAAAAAAAAAAACTTTGAGATTGATAAAAAGTGAGGACTATTATGGAGCGATGCGAAATCGGTAAACAATGCCCATATAGTTGTTCTAACTCTATATTTTTTAATATTCAATGGTAGTAAGCTTGTATCTTGGATCTAAAACAATAGTAAGTATCGTTATATTACTAATCATATTTCAATAACTGTCAAATTTTCTTATCATCTTATTTGCCATTGTTTGAATCACCTCATTAGAAGAAATTACCTACTCATATAATGTTAACTTGATCTCACATCTGTTACGTAAACAAGGTCAAGGTGCAAACTTTCCTATAGTTTTTCACAAAAGTTCTATGTTAACGCCTGCCATTATCAATGGTACAACCTAACACCTTAATGTTTACAAAATGATACTATTTTTTACCCCAAATCCTAACTTTTTTTAAGTTTACGTTAGTTGTGCATAACTAGGCCATTAACCCATCCAATATGGTATGGTAGTTTCGCAATATGGACTCATTGGACGTTGAAGTGACTTTTTTTGTAATTTTAAAAATAAAAATATTTTTCTCAATTTTATAATAATTTTAATAAATAAAATATTAAAAATAATGATTTTTAATTAGGTAAAAATCAATTATCATGTTAAAAAAAGAAAATCGAACACAAAGCAAAAGAAATCCTACTTTCTTTAAAACTTTTAAACCCTAACTCCAATCTTTGAAATTTGTCTTCCAATTACTAATGTAACCTGCTCTAATAACATCCTATTTCTAAGACATCAACCCACATCTTATAGTTCGATAGGTTTCTTAGCCATAGGAGAAGAATCTAAAGTGGTTATCTAGAATCCAATGATAGGAAAGGAACCCAAAGTGGTTGTCAAAAATCATGACAACAAGGGAGTAACTCAAAGTAATTATCTAAAATCACAATAACAGGAGAGTTTCCCTTATTAGTTGTCTATAATTATGGTGATATAGAACCTATAGTGATTTGAACGACAATATGATCCCTCCTTATCGGGTAATTATCCTCAAATATATATTTGTGCTTTTTTTATTTTATCTTAAAATGGAATGAACAGTTTTTTTTTCCTAATCTAATGGAGCACATTGTTTCCAATATTTCAACATCAAGTTCGCTATATTGTTGTGTTAGGTTGCCTAATTATTAGGATAAATGTTTTCTTTTATTAAAATTTAAATTCCTTTTGGTTGTATGTGGTGACTTTTTGTCTTACAATTCAGATGCATACTATTGATATTACCTTAGCCTATTCAATTTAAAATTAAGATCTAATACCCATCCATTTTTAGGATGTTTATGGCAAGTTAGATGCATTAAACCAAATAGCATCCTATTTTTCTACCAGAACATCATTTCCTTTGTACCAAAATTAACTTGAAGTTGACTTCACTTAAAACTCAAAATGTTTCTTGTTTATGTAATTGAATGGGTAGTTGTTAGTAATAGTTGAACAAAAGCAATTTAATGAAATAGAATTATGCTCTTTCTTCTCTAGCTCTAATTTCATAGGTTGTACATTCAATGTAATACCTATATATATCTTAGTCCTAATATATATTTAGCCTTTGTTAATAACACATTCTTGCACCATATTTGTTAGACCCCGAACGTTTCTTAAAAGTTAGAACTATTAAATGAGAAATTTTGGTGATTAATCATGAGTAAAGAACAAATAAATGTAAAATTTTGAATTAGAAATGATAGACAAGAGTAAAGTAGTGAATGAGAAATGTGGATAGATTCATATTTTGCTTTAGTGTTTTTGGTGGATAAGATATTTTAAAATGGGAAGAATTAAGGTAAAAGTTAGAAGTAAATGAAAGCAAAAGTGAAGTTGAATATGTGTAGTAAGTTGATGAAGGATATATATATATATATATATATGTATGTATGTGTGTGTATGTTCTGTTATTAGTGTTCATGATTAATCACAGATTGTAATTTCTTTATGGATGATATTGATTTGAAATGGAGTTGAGAATGAGGAGTAAATGAAGTAGAAAAGGTGATCTTGGTATGAGTTGTGTTAAGGAAAGATTTTGAAACAAAATGTGTAGTTGATCTGGAAAATGTTTACTGAGTATGCTTCAGCTTTTTAGCCACAACTTTTTTCTCTAGTTATCCAAACGAGATAATTCTTGATTTGAATTAAATTAGAAATATATGGATACATTTCTTATGAAGACTACCTTTAAGAATCTCAAAATTTGTTATGAATTTGAGAATTGGGTGCAGTACATTGGGAGATGAATGTAAAATTTGTGTTCTGACTTCAAGGAAAATTCTGGATTGATCTAGATAGATTTAGACAAAGTTATCTTCTAGAAAGTTGTAGGTCTTTTATTTATCTTTCCAACGGTATATAGTATGAAATTTTTGGATGTTGGAGTCGAAAGCTATGGTCTTTATAAGGGAAGATGTTCAAGAGCATAGTTGTATAGTTTGGTGATGACGTCATATCGTCTGATGATGACATCATATCGTTTGGTGAAGACATATCATCTGGTGATAATGTCATATCGTCTGGTGATGACATCATATCATCTGGTGAAGGCATATCGTCTGGGGAAGACGTGTCATCTGGTGATGATGCCATAGCGTCTAGTGAAGATGTATTTTCTATCGTTTGACCATCTGTTTCTTCTATGTTTAACCATCTACTTCTTCTATGTTTGACCATCTACTTCTTCTATGGTTGACTTTCAGCTTCTTCTATGTTTGACCATTTGCTTCTTTTATGTTTGACCATTTGCTTCTTATATGTTTGACCATCTGCTTCATCTATGGTTGACGTTCTGCTTCTTCTATGTTTAACCATCTGCTTCTTTTATGGTTGACCTTCTATATCATCTGGTGCCGAAACTTCTTCTATGTACTATTCATTTTACATTTTCTGGTCTACTTTTGACCCTCTAACTAACAAAATCTATCTTCAAGGTCTTCACGAAAGTTGTAGATCTTGAAGTCGTCTTTCAAACTGTCCAAAGAACACCTTAATCCGATATCTATAGGGAAAGTTATGGCAATTTTCCCAATTCGCCTGACCCAATAAAATTTGTCTTCCAATCTTCATTAAAGTTGTAGATCCTGAAGTCCTCTTTTAAACCATCTAAAGAACACCTTAACCTGATATTTATAGGGAAAGTTATGGCAATTTTCCCAATTCATCCGTCGTTTGGTTTCGTCTGACCCTATCATCTGGTCCATTGTTGAACCTTCACATGATAGAATTTGTCTTCAAGGTCTTCATAAAAGTTGTATATCTTGAAGGCTTCTTTTAAACCGTTTAAGAATGACCTTGATTTGACATTTCTAATGAAAGTTATGCCAATTGTCCCACAACAGTTGCATTATGATTGAGGGCAAAATCATATTTGATTCTTTCGGCCATAACCTTGTTATCCGACCTCCAAATGATCTGATTGTTGAACCAATAGTTTCTTAACACATTTCTCTATCTCTCCATAGAATTTGATAGCATTTGGTGGGGATTCAAAAAAGATTGTTTGAATCAAAATAAGGGTATCGGTTGGAAGAGTATGAATTGGATATTTTTCTGAACATACTTTGGTATTTTGATGATATCTTGACCCATAGAGCTCTGAATGAGATAATGCTTGTGTCAAAATAAACTAGAGACATGGAGCTACAAATTATATGAAGAAATCAAAATTTAATTCACTCTCTGAGACTTTCAAATTCTGGACGGAATTTAAGTATAGTGTACTATTTCAATACAAGAACAGTCTGAAAGTGTTTGTGGTAATACTTTCAGAACCAAATTGAATGATTTTGGTGTCATTAGAAACTTAAGACAACGGGTAATATTTTATAGAAGAAAGTGCTATGTCAGAATATTCAAGGGTATTTTTGGCAAAACACTTAAGCATAAAAGACATAAGGCATAAACGGAAGAGAAAATTGGACAATTCTCAATCATTAAGGGCATAATTGGAAGAAGAAGTGTTGTCTTGCTTTTAAATGAAGAAGAAA
>JAOTAX010000004.1:19369238-19384057 GCA_025629825.1 Erythroxylum guanchezii | reverse complement strand
GTGTGTACTTTTATTTTATGTAGTTTGATAGTAAAAATTGTCACAAATCAGTAGTAATTGCACTAATTAATTTTTCTAAGAACAATTAATACTACAAACTACCATTATTAATTGTAGGAACCTCAATGAGAAGGGACTCAAGAAGAAGGTGTAAAGTCAAAGAAGGCTGAAGTGAAGTCAATAAGAGAAAAAAGAGCTACAGGATGTTCGTCGCGGCGAAACGTAAAGAATCTAGGTTGAACTTTCGAGAAAAGTTTGCCACAGCGAAAATTAATTCTTTCATCGTGGCGAAGGATCCAGCAATGAGGTAAAACCTTTTGGGAAAAGTACGCCGCAACGAACTTATCTGTTGCCGCGGCGAACCGTCGAAATCTCGGACCATATTTAGAAAAATCACTCACTGTGTGACCCCAACCCACCGACCCTACATTTAAAAACCTACTAAATTAGGTTACCAAGCAACCGACTATAGATAGAACATCACTTACATACACACTCTCATCTCTCTCACTAAACTTGACCTTCATCCATCATTTCCTTCCATTTTTCATCTCCGCCTTCATCATCTGCTGCTACTGCTGCCATGGATGCTATTGGTGGGTTTCCAGTTATGAGTGCTCCCGAAACGAGCTTGGCTAAGCACCATTTCCTTTTGAAGATGTAGCAATGACTTGAGTTCAATGGGCTTCAAAGGGGAGTTGTTTATTCATGTTTAACTACATTGTTATGAACTCCTTAGTTAGGATATATGCTTTGTAGTTGGATTATCTTGATTATAGTTTAATCAAGTGATGAACAATGTATTGTGTTATGGGATTTGTTGATGTAGAACTTGGAGCTTTAATATATGAAGTCTCATATATGTCTTTTTGGTGATTTTGTTAATTCTCCTTTATCTGCCTAGTTGTGTTTGATATTGAGATCATGCTCGATCCCAATTGACCACTTTCATTAACTTACCCATTACATACACTGAGATGCATTCAACAAGGTTTTAAGAAATGAAGTTCATTGATTAAAACCTTGGACTTAAAGGGTTTTTTAAGGTTTATCATTTGGAAACTTAATGATTTTTACTCCACAAAGATTTGTTATGAACTATGATAGCCAAAGCTCATTTTCAAGAGGATTCTATCATATTTGATCATCGTTTGAGTTTTCAATTTCCTTTCCAAAAATTCCAAAAATAGCCTTTTTATATACTTTTCTTTCAATTAGCTCAATTTAGTTACTTTTCTCAAAGATCAAAACCCCCTCCTAACCAATTTAGTTTGCATTTCATGATAATTAGGCTAGCTTAGATGCACTGCACTAGGTTCTGATTAAGTAAGACAACCCGAGGTTGTACTCTATATTGCAATCCTCGGAATTAAATTTTTGATTCAGCTTCCAACGGGATCAAAATGGCGCCATTGCCAGGGAACCAAACAATTGGTTTTCTTTAGGTTAGCCGTTGTTATTTTTGTTTCTCCTTGAGGTTAGGAACCTTTTCTTCTATATTTCATTTTGGATTGCTTTATTTCATACTTGTCAATAGTATAAGTTTTTAATTTTTCCTTGCATAGCATAAAATTTTGAAAATATAAACAAAAGCATATTTCCACAATTGGATTTGTCATACTTAGCATTATTTTTGTACTCACATAGCTTTTAAATCTTTTCTTTGATTACTTGTTGATCCACACATACACGTTTTCATACATACTTTTACATACCATACATTCGCATCCTTCACATCTCACCTTTTATTTGACTTTGTGTGCTTGTGAGTCAATTTTGTTACATTGTCTTTCATTTGAACTCTTTCTGTGCATGCCCCGGAGAGCTAAACTTGTTCCTTTCCAACTTGAAATTGAGAGACGCTAAAGGAAGATTAGAAAAGAGAGAAAAGAACAAGAGAGAAGTAAGGTAGTTGTGGAAGAGGAGTCGAGTCAGCGTAGTGAGAGTGAGTCAAGAGAAAGAGTGATCATGGCTGAGAACCCAGCTTTTATACAAAATCCTAACTTTTATGCTAGCCAACCTAGAAATGGCGATAATGGAGAAAATAGGGAGCATGAGAGAGTTGGAGAAAATAATGGAAATCATAGATGGAGAACCATTAGGGAAGCAACAACTTCTGATATGAATTTTGACCCATTTACTGCTGCTTGTCCTAATTTTGATGTTAATTTTGAAGTGAAAGAATTACTAATTAACTCTCTTCCTAAATTTCATGGCTTGGTAGGAGAGGATCCCTACATGCATTTGCAAGGATCTGTCAGAGTATGAAACCAATGGGAGCTTTACTTGATCAAGTTCTATGGAAGATTTTTCATTTATCCCTGGAAGGAAAAGCAAGAGAGTGGTACATGAGTCATCCAAGGCATTTGGCGAATGCCTACCATAGCTGGGCCAATCTGAAGAAAGCTTTCTTGGAGAAGTACTTTCCAGTTTCCAGAAAATCATCGATGAGGAAGGAGATCTATTCAGCACGGCAAAATTATGATGAATCCCTTTACGATTATTGGAATTGCTTCTAAGATCTACTGTCCAGATGCCCTTATCACCAAATACCTGATGAGCAGTTAGTGCAGTACTTTTACGATGGGCTGAAAAGTCAAGATAAAGGTATGTTGGATACGGCATCAGGAGGTTCTTTGCTTGATCTTACAGCTTCGGAAGCATGGGATTTAATCAAGAAGATGGCTCTGAATCATCAACAATATAGTGTTAGAGAAACCCGAGGAGTGCATGAATTGTGCTCACGACAGCCCAAGCCAAAAGAATGGTAAGTTTGGAGTCAAAAGTTGACTCTTTGGAGAGCAGAATAACATCACAATTATCCTTTATCACAACCAAGTTGGAAAATTTGAATGTGCATCGCCCCACATCTTCCACGGATCTTACTGCACCCAGTTGTGAAACGTGTGGGTCAATAATGCACATATCCAGAATTTGCCCCAGTCGGTATGAAGAAGTGTCTGCAGTGTATCCGAGAAGAACAAATCAAAAAGGACCCCTACTCAAACACTTACAGTGAGGGATGGAAGGCCAATCCTAGATTTAGTTGGAGGCATGAAGAGGGACGAGGTCAAAATAGATTTCAACAAGCAGGACGAACTGGTACTTCCACCAACCAGTTCCCCAACCAGCAGCAAATCATGACTGTCCCAACCAGCTGCTGCAAATATGATGACTTTGATGAAGGAAGAACGGAATTCTAACAATAATCAGTTTAACGCCATAGATTCTCTGATTCAGCAAGATTCTTCAAAGAATGTCGCTCTGTTCAATGCATTAGAAAAGAGAATGGAGCAATGAGATGAAAGCGGAAAATATTAATTATTATGTCACTCAATTGTCCAACAACATGAGCGAGAACCAAGCAAGAAGTAGTGAAACAATTCCTTCTAATACTGTGATGAATCCAAAATGTCTAAATGCAATTACTCTCCGAAGTGGGAAACAAGTGAGATTAATCATCAGTAAGAAGAAGAATGTGATGAGGAGGTTGATGGTGGAGAATTGCCTTTACCACCGAATAACAACAAGAAATCTGAGAGCTCTAAGGAAGAATCACTTTTGAAAGAAAGGAAGTCTACATCAAAGAACAAAAGAGCTACTTCTGAGAGTTTCAAGAAAAAAGCAGCAACACATTAGCATGGGGAATCAAGCAAGCATGAAGCCCAAGGTAAAGAGGTAAATCTTCAAGACATTCCTTTTCCTAAGCGTATGACTGAAATTAAGGATGAAAAAGATATAATTGATTTGTTTGGAAAAGTAGAAGTTAGCGTCCCTTTGCTTGATTTAGTGAATAGAGTTCTGGCCTATGCTAAATATCTTAAGGACTTATGCACCAACAAAAAGCAGTTTAGGCCCAATGAGAGAGTCCAAGTGAGCTCGAATGTGTCAGCCTATTCAAACCACAAATACCTGTCAAGTGTTGTGAATTTGAGAAGATTATGAGTGAAAGTGATTTTAGAATGGATGTAAGAACCATTGGAGAGGCTTTGGAGGGAGTTTTGTATCACCTATGTCTGTTGACTTTAGGTCCGTTAAACAGACCTTCTCGACTCTGTGAGGACCCCCAACCTTGCCCATGTCCGTTTAACGGACCTTATCGGGTCTGGAAAGGCCCTCAGCCCCGTGTATGTCCGTTTAATGGACGTATACTGTACACTTTCTGAAATTTGCATTTTGGACCCTCTAAATGGCAAAATATCGCTTTAGAGTCTTCACAAAATTGTAGATCTAGAAGTTTTCTTTCAAACCGTCTAAGAATGACCTTAATCCGATATCTCTAGTGAAAATTATGTCAATTGTCCCTAAACAAGTTCAGTATGATTGAGGATACAATCATGTTTGATTCTTTTGGACATAACTTCATCTTCCAACCTCTAAATGAAGTGATTCTTAAACTAATAGATTCCTAACGCATTTTTATATCTCTCTATAAAAATTGGTAGCCTTTAGGGTTTTTTGAAAAAGATTGATGTAAAGAAAGTGATGGGTCAGTTGGGAGAGCATGACTGGGGTATGAACATACTTTGGCTTCTTAAGCATATCTTGATCTATAGAGCTCCGATTGAGATGGTTCTTGCTTCAAAATAATCTAGAGACTTAGAGCTAAAATTGTTTTGAAGAAGTCAAATTGTGATTTGGTTATTAACTGGTGTAGGCACACCACTCTTGTGGGATGATGGGTAATGAGGGTTCATTGAAATAACCCTACAGGGTAATATGCTCACGGTTTATGACTTCGGATATTGGGCTCCAGAAACGGGGTCCAGCATAGGCATTATTTAAAGGTGACAATTTTGATCAAGGGGTGAGGAAAATATGAAATTAACGCATAGGAGAACTAGTAAAAGGTTTCATCAAATCCAAACTTGCAAGAAGATCTAAGAGAAGAGAAAGGAAGATTTAGAATTATGAACTCTTTGTTTTCTATTAGTTTTTCTACATGTTTATTTTTTATTTCATTTTCTATAAATAATTAAATGTGTTTAGTGTCTAAGTGTGATGAACCCTAGTTTGTGATAACAATATGTTTTGATCTTTTATTTAATGCAATTATATTGATTGATTATTGCGATTCAATTATGTGTTTTATGCTTGTTGTAATATATCCGGAATATTAGTACATGATTTGATTTCATATGATTGAGATTGAGAAGCCCTTTTGTATGAATAAATCTACCATAATTGAAAGGAGTTGATTGCAAACCTAAAGATAGGTCAACATAAATCCTCTAGATTAGGGTAAAACCTAATAGCGAAATTCATAAATTGATAATGCAATCCTAGTTATTTTAACTAGAAAGATTTTTGTTAATCAACTAATGGATTATATGTTAGTGGTCTCGAAATAATTACTAATATAAGATAAGAATTGCATAATAAAAGGTTAGTTAATGATTCTTAGGGGGATTCTTCAACTAGAACCTAATATTTGATATTGATTTTACTAAATATTTCCTCTATCCTGGGTACATTGTTGTTTTCAATTTTAGTTTGTTTATTTAGCTTTATTTTTAATTAAAAACAAAAAATATAATTCGTAGACTAAATAATAGAAAAAAGGCAACTATTAGTAATTCCCATCTTTATAAGATCGACCCGTACTTGCTTGTGCTAGCTACAACTGCATTATGCACTTGAGGATAATATTGATATAAAGAAAAATATCAATTAGCCATTAACACTTTTATCACATCAATACAAGCTAAAAGAAGTAACCCACAATTGGATATAATATAAAGAGTTCCTTAATTTGCTTACTTTAACACTCAATGTGATCTAATCAATCTATAATGAATGCTTACTGCTTTAAATAATCAAAAATCTCTCACAAATGTGCTCTTATATCATTGAAATATAATATTTTCAGTGTTAAGTATTTGTGTTCATAATAATTATTTCAAAAGTTTCTCAAAAGATGCATTTATAATCTCCCTCGATTTAACACAAACTAGTTAAAGTAAGAAACAAAAAGGTTTATTATCATAAAGAGATAGCATATACTAAAAAAAAAAGTAAAGAAGCTATCAAGGATTTATTAGAAATTTGACATACTTAAACTAGTTAGCTAATATAGTAATGATTAAAAGAAAAATATGAAGTGGAAAATGTGCATTGATTTTATAATCATGAATAAGAAATTTGAAAGAAAATTTTTTGCTCACAAAGTTAATCAACTTATAAATTTTACATCAAGCCATAAACTGTAATGATTTATAGATACATACTTGAGTTATCTTTTAAATTGAAAATTGTTAGTGTCACGTATTGGAGACATTGTTGCTCACCTACTTAAACTACTTATATTATTCTTTTTCACCTATCTAAACTATTTGTATTATTTTTGGACATATGTATTCCATATAAGTTATCTAACTTTAATGGGGAAATTAATTCACCTTATAGGATTAATCACCTCACTAAAGAAGACAAATTATAGCACTTTTGGGTGTTTGTGTTTCAGGTGGGTTGCACCAATTTTTATTAAAATAATTGCTTTGCCTCAAAGGCCCAATTGTCTCACCTACCTAAATTGGTTGCATTATTCTTTAGTATTTGTGTTTTAAGTGAGGTATCTCATTCTAATAGGATAGTTGTCTCACCTTAAAGACACTTTACCTCACTTAACTATACTAATTGTATCACTCTTTAAATATATATATTCTTAACAAGTTACCTCATTTCAAAAGTACATCTGTCTCACTTCAAAAGCATAATTGCATCTTCTATAGCTATGACTTACATCATTTTTAGGCATCCAATAATATATATGTGACAAATAGAGAAAGATATAAAGAGAGAGGAACAGAGTGAGACGAAAAGAAAAATTTTTAAAATTACACATAAACGAGATAAAAAAGAAAGTGAAACAAAAGGATAAAGAAAAAAGAGAGTTACTAATAGTTAAAAAAGAAGACAAAAGAAAAATGATTATAAATAATAAGTTAATTATATTATAAGTAATTTTGTACTTATAAGTGAGCAGTAGGACATTTTTATCCTTTTCTATAAATTAGACAACTATTAATTGTATTTTCGAGTTTTTAATAACTTATCGATTAAGTTACCTAATTTGATCCTATCAAAAGTAATAAAGTGGCCTAATAAATGATCTGGATTAATGGGTTGAAGTTCGGGAGGAAAATGGATCCCAATTAGTATAGACTGGACCTATATCGGGCTTGTGATGGGGAAGTCTGATATGGAAGCTATATATAAAGGTTAAAGTCTCCTTTATTTACTTATGTAATTCATAAGCATACGGATCCTCTGACCCGTTAGGAGTGCTTACGTCTTAAGGAAACTATAGAAAGGAGTTAATTGAGTGTCGGTGATCAACTTCCTCAACTATCCCTGGAAGATTGGAGCTCGTTTTGGCATCAAAAACTGCTTCGAAACTCAGGATGGAACTGAAATAAGGTATTTTGCATTTCCTTCATTTTTACCCTTAACGATCCGCAACACATAATAAGGTCTATCCTACGTGTTACATGTGGTATTAGAGCGGTTGCATGATCAGGTTGTCGGAAATGAAGGTTTTTCAGTTTCCATTCATTATGGTTTTCTTCAATTTTTGATTCATTTTTTGATTTTTTTACGTATATAATTATGTAAAAGTGATATACATAAGGCTAGCTATGAAAAACGGGTCGAAAATGGGCCAAAAAGAGCGAAAAATGACATCCTGGGATGCCGAAAATCACCCTCCCTGTCAGAGGGCGCACAAGCTCGACGGTGCTACAGTAGTATGAGGAGCGACGGTACGGATGGTGCGTGCGTTATATGCGCCAATTGCATGTTGCCAAGTGGCACCGTATACTGCAGACGTGTGGCACGTGTCGTATCCAGCTTGACACGTGGATCGCAGGGATCGAGACATATGTTGGCGCGTGCAACCTATGTGCCGTATAGTGAACACTTGTGTGCGTGTATGCGCACCTGTTTCACGTGCCTACTGATGCTTGTTAACAACAGCATGACTTCGATAAACACTAAAAAAAAGGAAAATTTTCAAAATTCCCGTAAAAGTACCCCAGGTCCTTTTGGATCAGTTTATGAGTTCGAGAAATTTTTAAAGTGATTTTTTCAATTTTTCTGGATTTATTATATTGGTAATTGCATTTCTAAAAAGGTTTTAAAGCCTTTTTAAAGTTAATTTTGAGTGCATTTTCGTACTTCAAACTGCACATAAGTGAGACATTTGAAGTTTTATGTCTCGTGCGGTAGGTTCGATATTCGGGAAAGTATGATGGACACTCTCATTGAGATTTTTTATTTATAAAAGCCTCAAATAAAGTTTAAAGACAATGTTTTCAGTATTAGTATGTGATTATTTAATTGTGAATCTAGTTTTTTCATTTATAATTGATTTTGACATACATTATGCCCATATAGAATGTGAGGATAACATAAAGTTATATCCCTTGTGTTTATGGACTTTCTAGGGTACTGATGAGAATGTAGTCACCAAAGTGGCCTTTTAAGCCAGTATTTTAGATTGTTCTGCTCACATATTGGGGATGTCTATGACCTTATGTTTGGTTATTCTGCCCAAAGGTGTTGGCCTTACATAGAGTTTTGGGATGTTCATAAAGGCATTAGATAGAGGAAAGTCGTTGCTTAAATGATCTATTCACCTAAAGGTGGTAGTATCATGAGAGATGATGGTTTGTACTCTGATTACTTTTATGTGGGGATCTAATTACATATATTATAAATTCAGCCCAAAGGTGTTTTATAATATATGTGATCGGATTCTCAATAGATATATAGTTTTAAGTATCACTGTTGTCCTGCATTTAAATTGATTTTTTGCATTGTCTTTTCTATCTTGTAGTCACCTTTTTGGTAAACAACAATGTTGTCATGTTGAGACTTTAAATGGTTTCAATTTCAAGAAGTGGAAGAAGGATGTGGATTTTGCATTGGAGATGGCTAAAGTCAGCATGGCGATGCACATCGAGAGACCTTCTCCACTTACGGATATCAACTCAGAAGCTGATAAAGCAGCTATGACAGTCTGGGAGCTGTGAAATAAGATATGCTATTTAACCATCAAGAGGTCAATCCCAGATCATCTGCTGAGTGGATTGCCTGATACGAATATAACGAAGGAGTTCATGGATGGCATTTCCCAGAGATATAAGGTGTCTTCATATGCGAAGTAGAGAACCTTGATTAAGGAGTTGTTCTCCATAAAGCATACGATAGAAGGAGGCGTCCAAGAGTACATTATCAGCATGGTACACCTTTATACTAGGCGGAAGGCACTTAATGTATCAATTCCTAATAATCTCATAGTGCATCAAGCACTAAATACTCTCCCTCGAGAGTTTGAGATGTTAGCTACTTCCTACATCTCTTAGGATGAGACCAGAGACATTAATTCATTGATTTCCTAGTGTGCTGTAGCGGAGAAGAAGATTAAGAGCTCTGCTCATACAGCTATGTACGCAACTGCCAATGGTAAGGGGAAGGCTAAGCCCTAACAGTCTAAAGGTAAAGGTAAGATACCCAAGCTGGATTCAAACTGGACAATCTAGCATCACTAAGGGGCCACTTGACCTAAAGGGTATGAGGTGCTTCTTCTGTGAGAAGAAGGGGCATAGGAAGTCTGACTATGAGAAGTACAAGTTATGGAAGGTTAAGCAGGAACTGTCAGGTAACTCCTTGACCTTTATGATTCATGAATCCAATGTAGCTATAATCACATCAAGTTCTTGGTGGTTGGATAGTGGAGCTTCTAACCATGTTACTTCCACAATGCAGAGGTTCAAATCGTACATGTTGTGGCATAAACGTCTTAGCCACATTTCTAGGGAGAGGGTTGAGAGATTGATAAAGGATAACATTCTCCCAACTCTAGACTTCAGTGATTTGGAAACATGTATCAATTGTTGTAGGGGCAAGTTGACCAAGATAAAGAAAAAGGGGTTAACTCGTACTTCTTGTCTATTGAACCTCATACGAACAAACATTAGTGGTCCCTATACAGTCACGTTATGCAATGCTAGATATTTTCTGATGTTTATAGATGATTATTCCCGCTATGGATATGTGTTCTTGCTTAAAGAAAAGTCTAAAGTTCTTGAAGAGTTTAAGATCTTTAAGACTAAGGTTGAGAACCAACTGGAAAAATCAATAAAGATAGTCAGATCTAACAAGGGAGGGGAATACTATGGTAGACATGGGGTTGCAGAACAAGAAAAGGGTTCGTTTGCCAGGTATTTGGAATCAGTTAGAATAGCGGCTCAGTTCACTATACCAGATAGTCCTCAGCAAAATGGTGTGGCAGAAAGGTGCAATTGCACCTTAAAGGACATGATGAGCTCAATGCAGAGCAGGACTAACCTACCTGAATACCTCTTGGGTGAAGCTATCAAGACGACATTGTATATCTTGAATAAAGTCCTAAGTAAGTCAGTACCAAAGACGCCTTTTGAACTCTGGGTTAAAAGGAAGCCAAATCTTGCACACATTCGTGTGTGGGGCTGCCCTGCTAAGGTAAGGTTATATAATCCTTATGAGAGCAAATTGTAACCTCGTTCCACTCGTTGCTATTTGGTAGGTTACCCTAACCACTTAAAGGGCTACCGATTTTACTGTAGAGAAGGAGGGGTCAGAATAGTGGAATCGCAGACGACTAAATTTCTGGAATACGATGTCCATGATAAGGGAGGATCTTCACATCTTTCAGGAGATAGCAGGATGGATAATACGATTATTTCATATCCGCTTCTCATATAGTCAGGTCCAGTCGATGAAGGTCTAAGTACCGTGCCTATGCAGGCACAGGAACCTATACCTGTTCAAGAAGAGGTTTCTTAGGTACAAGAACCTATGCAATTATGCAGATCCACCAGACAGAGGTGTCCTGCTTTCTCACCAGATTACATAGTCTATTTGGGTGAGCAAGACTATGACATAGGACATGTTATGGATCTAGTCACTTTTTCGTAAGTCGTTTATGGATCCCAGATAGATATGTGGTGGGAAGCAATGAAGGATGAGATGCTGTCTATGAGGTATAATAAGGTATAAGAGCTTGTTGATTTACTTCAACATTATAGGCGTGTCAGTTGTAAGTGGCTATTTAAGACCAAGAAGGACACATAGAGTCGCATTGAGCGGTTTAAGGCACGTTTGGTTGCTAGGGAATTCACTCAGAGAGAAGGAGTTGACTTCAATGTTACCTTCTCCCCTGTATCCTCGAAGGATGCATTTAGAGTGATAATGGCAATAGTAGCTCATTATGATATGGTGCTACATCAAATGGACGTTAAGATCGCTTTCCTGAATGGTGACCTTTATGAGGAGGTCTATATGGAGCAAACTGAAGGATTTTAGGATCAAGATGCAGCTGACAAAGTCTTTAAGTTGACTAAATCAATACACAATCTGAAACAAGCTTCCAGACAATGGTACCTAAAGTTTGATGAGGTTTTGACCTCATTCGACTTTGTGGAAAAAAATGTTGAAAGATTCTGACCGCGCGTCGTTACGCTAGTCAAAATAAAATAACTAGACTACTACTATTATAGCAGTGGCGAGTCCAGGTCGATCCCACAGAGAGTGTTTGTGAAGTTTAAGAAATGAACTTAATTGGTGTTTAGGAAAACGGGGGGTTTTTTATTTTTGGAAAAAGAAAAATAAAATAAAACTAACTAATAAAAACGATTAAAGAAAACATGTAAAAAAATGAAAAAGGTGGGGAATTCGGTAGGGACTCGGTTCTTTGGTTCAATCTCGGCCTATACCCTAACTAAGCATATTTTATTAATTTGTTGTTCTTTGACCTCTCCTAGCAACGATTAATCATTGGTTAATAATTAACCTGAGTTTTTCCTTAGGTTTTTTTAATCAAGATACGGTCGTTAATTAAAGCTAACCACCGAACAACCTAGAATACGATCTCTAGATTTAATTAGGCAGTAGCATTATGAATTAGGAAAACCGATTAATCAAGGCAACAACTACATAGGATGCGTCATTTAACCTAGTTCATGTTATCCCTAATGATTACGAATCATTAGTCGCTACACATGAATTTCAACATAACAATTACAGATTATATCGAAATTCTAGCAATGGGTTTGAAATTAACAATTTCATGAACGTATTAAAATCATCAATTCACAATACCCAACGGGTTCATATACAAATAACCGAACAATAACGAAAATCCAATAATCCATACACAATACCCAAATCAATTAAAATAGGATAACATAATCAATTCCTAATGAGAGAAAGAAACAACAAAATAATAATAAAATTACTTAACCTGGGTCATTGGGGTTGATATTACCTCCGAATCGGCGTCGAGACATTTAGCCCGTCATAGGTATTTTCTGAAAAATTGTTTCAGCCCTCATCTTCATCCCTAACCAAAAATCTCTTATTGTTCACTGCCTAAGCTCCTTGTAATTTCACTTGCGCTGCTGTTGCTCGATGTGACGAATTAAGTTGTTGTAGGTGTGTTCTTTTCTTGCAAGCTCCACCGAAGATGCAAGCTCCAGCCTTCCTGCGCCAGCCACAAGCCAAGCCAGCACGTCACTCTCGATTACGCCTTCGCCTGCTGAGGCATTCTAATGTTTTTCCTTGTTACGCTGCCTCCAAGCCTGCTACTCCTCTCTAACGCTACTCTGTTGCTTTATTTTTATTCCTCTACTGTGCGGCTTTTTCACAATTAAAATGTCTCTCCTTTGTATCTTGTTGCGCCTGTGTGTTGCGCTCTCCTCTCTTCTTATTTGCGTCGTCATTTCCTTCTGCCTTATGCATGGATGGACTGCTGTGCTTCTCATTTATTTTGCGTCACACACGTTGTTCAGCTACTCCCACTTGATTTGATTTTTATTCAGCTAATTTAAACTGTGAGTTGATGGGACCAATTCATGAGCTACCCATTTAATTTCTATCTGTCACTATGTTCACGCCCCCTTTGCTGCACGTGATCCCCTCTCTTTTAGCGCTAATTTATTGCTTGTATTTTGCTGTCCCACTTGTGCATTCCATCCGACAATTTAATGAGCTCTCTTCTTTAAAGCCTCCTGTGCGTGTTATGCCTCTCCCCTGTAGCTGATTTTATTGGACAATTTAATTGCCTCCCCTCATTGTAGCTAATTCATGCTGAATGTGTCCCTTTAATTTGCTTCTGTCGCTGTTGTGCATTTTACTAGCGTCTGCACTCCAGCACACAATAGTCACGCCTCCTCTTTGTTGCTGTAGCTAATTGATTCGACCATTAAAAATGTCTCCACCTTTAATGCTTATTTAATTTGCTCTTCTCTAAAACCTTTCTCCTTTTTGCTCTTTTCTTCATGTCTTTATTTTTTTTAATTTTCTTTATCTCACCACATGAAGAAAAACAAAAATAAATCTTCGAAAACGACTCAAATGTAATGCTTCTGACTCATTTTAATTTCTTTACTTCCAAATTGTACCTAAAATCAAATATGAATTAAAGTGAGTATCTTAATCATTTTTATATCATTAATCGCTAAGTGTAAATAATTAAAAAATCAACAATTAAACACATATTAATTTCCCCCACACCTAGCTTTTGATTGTCCTCGAGCAAAACATCAAAATTAAGCTCATGACACAAAACATTGACTCAATTTCTATATTTTTCCAAGACTATATAATCATAAAAAAAGATGAATAACTTTCAAAAATCATAGCAAGAAATCAACATTTCAGGCTTTTACTCATGATCAATCAACATTCAATATCTTCAAAAACTGAGCAATCTAATGGTAGACTCAAAAAATGTGTTTAACTAAAGTATATCCATGGGTACACTCAACACCATTCATGATCATGACAATTCATAATTTTGCATATTATTTCATTTCTCCACCACTAATGTTCACATGAAAAATCATGAATCAAAGGACTTTTCAAGGTTGTAATGTGGGCAAAGGTAAGGTGAGATATATTTTGGTCAAGTAGCATGAAAGTCATCAAAGCTAGTGAAACAAAGCAACACTCATCAAAAATTGGATACCGTCAGCTATGACAAATGCAACAATTACATTTCACAATCCCATTCAGCTCTCACACACAAACCATATGAAGCACATACCAATCTGAAGGAACCACTCATACAATTTATACTAATGAAATCCCAAGAGTGAACCTTCCAAGCAAACCTCTACCTCATATTCAACATACTCAAATAACTCAACTATTACAACTCTAAGAAGATGTATGAATCATAAACAACTTTTAAACACATATGCAATTCTTCCTTGATAAATTTATTTCAAACAATTTTTTTTCTTTTCTTTATTTCCTTTTTTTTTCTTTTTTTTCATTTTCTTTTCTTTTCCTTTCTTTTCTTTTCTTTTTTTCTTTTTTTTTATAAAATTGAAATAAACTACATCTATATGGGAATTTTAATCATAAGACATAAATTAACATCACAAGATTATAACCAACCCTCACATATGTACACCCCCCACACTTAGAATTTTGTATATCCACAAACTCAACACTCACAAATATTCCACTAGTTTTATGACTTGGGTAGGACAATTGGTTAAGTTTAAAATCATAAAATGTGGTTTATACAAAAAGAAAGCCTAAAGCTCAAAAGGGGTTTATCAAGGAAAAAAATAATGTCAATAGGGTAGGTCATTTGGCTAATGTAGCTTATGAAAAACAAAGAATGCCTAATCATATCCATGTTAATGAATATGATAAAAATGTGGTCTCAAATAGAAATTCAACGCAAAATTGGGACGTACATGTCATGAAGGTCACACATTATCAAAAAGCAATGAGACTGATATAGATGTGTCAGTCAAATATGGCTC
>JAOTAX010000004.1:19319954-19348735 GCA_025629825.1 Erythroxylum guanchezii | reverse complement strand
ACCCAAATCAATTAAAATAGGATAACACAATCAATTCCTAATGAGAGAAAGAAACAACAAAATAATAATAAAATTACCTAACCTAAGTCATTGGCGTAGATATTACCTTCGAATTGGCATCGGGACATTTAGCCCGTCATAGGTATTTTTCGAAAAATTGTTTCAGCCCTCATCTTCATCCCTAACCAAAAATCTCTTGTTATTCACTGTCTAAGCTCCTTGTAATTTCACTATAGCTGCTTGCGCTACTGTTGCTCAATGTGACGATTTAAGTTACTGTAGGTGTGTTCTCTTCTTGCAAGCTCCACCGAAGATGCAAGCTCCAGCCTTCTTACACCAGCCGCAAGCCAAGCCAGCACGTCACTCTCAGTTACGTCTGCACCTGCTGAGGCATTCTGATGTTTTTCCTTGCTGCGCCACCTCCAAGCCCGCTACTCCTCTCTAGCGCTACTCTGTTGCTTTATTTTTATTCCTTTACTGTGTGACGTTTTCACAATTAAAATGTCTCTCCTTTGTAGCTTGTTGCGCCTGCGTGTTGCCCTCTCCTCTCTTCTTATTTGCGTCGTCATTTCCTTCTGCCTTATGCGTGGATGGACTGCTGTGTTTCTCATTTATTTTGCATCACACACGTTGTTCAGCTGCTCCCACTTGATTTGATTTTTATTCAGTTGATTTAAACTGTGAGTTGATGGGACCAATTCATGAGCTGCCCATTTAATTTATGTCCGTCACTATGTTCATGCCTCCTCTGCTGTGCGTGATCCCCTCTCTTTTAGCGCTAATTTATTGCTTGTATTTTGCTGTCCCATTTGTGCATTCCATCCGACAATTTAATGAGCTCTCTCCTTTAAAGCCTCCTGTGTGTGTTATGCCTCTCCCCTGTAGCTGATTTTATTGGACAATTTAATTGCCTCCCCTCACTGTAACTAATTCACGATGAATGTGTCCCTTTAGTTTGCTCCTGTCGCTGTTGTGCATTTTACAAGCATCTCCACTCCAGCACACAATAGTCACGCCTCCTCTTTGTTGCTATAGCTAATTGATTCGACCATTAAAAATGTCTCCACCTTTAATGCTCATTTAATTTGCTCTTCTCTAAAACCTTGCTCCTTCTTGCTCTTTTCTTCATGTCTTTATTTTTTTCTTTTAATTTTCTTTGTCTCACTACATGAAGACAAACAAAAAAAAATCTTTGAAAACGACCCAAATGTAATGCTTCTGTCTAACTTTAATTTCTTTACTTCCAAATTGTACCTAAAATCAAATATGAATTAAAGTGAGTATCTTAATCATTTTTTTATCATTAATCGCTAAGTGTAAATAATTAAAAAATCAACAATTAAACACATATCAGATTCTTATACTATAAGGTCAACGGGGGCAAATTTATCTTTCTATTACTGTACATAGATGATATCTTGCTCGAGTTAAATGATTTGACCATGTTGCATAAGGTAAAGCAACTTTTGGCCAAACATTTTGACATGAAGGATTTAAGTGAAGCATCTTTTGTCCTCGATATGCAGATTCACCAAGACAGATCTCAACACTCCTTAAGCCTCTCACAACGAGCATACATTAAGCGAGTACTAAAAAGGTTTAATATGGCTAACTGTAAACCTACTGTAGCATCTATCTCTCATGGTGAGAGATTATCTTTGCCACAGTGTCCAAAGAATGAAGTTGAGAGAGAGGCTATGAGGAATGTCCTGTATTCTAGTGTAAATGGTAGCCTGATGTATACCTAGGTGTGCACTAGGCTGGACATTACATTTGTTGTCGGATTGCTGGGTCGATATCTGGCTAACCTAGGTATAGACCATTCGAATGCAGTTAAGCAAGTGTTGAGATATCTAAAGGGTACCAAGAATTATACGTCAACATACAGGAAAGTCAACAATTTAAACCTCACAGGGTATACAAACTTTGATTTTGTTATGTGTTTGGATGATCGCAAATCCACATTAGGATATATTTTTATCTTGGCAGATGGTGCAGTATCGTGAAAGAGTGTCAAGTAGACACTAGTAACTTACTCGACCATGCATGCAGAGTTTGTTACATGTTATGGAACTGCTATACAGGCAATTTGGCTAAGAAACTTGATTTATGAGTTGTCTGAGGTGGATTTGATAGTTACCCATTCGGTTGTATTGTCATAATCTTGATGTAGTGTTGTTCAGTAACAACAACAAGAATATCACAGGGCTTGTTGGCCCCCAAAATTTTTTTCTTTAGTTAAGCATGATTTAAATGAATATGAGGTTTGGCTAGGTAAAGTTTTGGGAGTTAATTATCATGTCTATGTTAGTAGAATTTATTGCATGGGTTAGTTGAATTAAAGTGGTAAGAATGCATAACGGGGTATTTTGGGTAGTTTACTTTAGGTTAAAAACAATAAGGCATTAAAGGAAGCGCAATGTGGACTTTTCTTATTCATTAAGGGTATGGGAAGGAAGAAATGTTGCCTTCTTCCTAAAGAAGAGAAAAACGAAAATAGGAGAGAAAGAAGAAGTGAAATATGAAAACAAAGAGTAAGCAAGAGAATTTTTTGTGAAGTAGAGAAAAGAAGGGGGGAAAATTAGAGTTTCATCTTTTCTAAGCTTTCTAGAGAGATTTTGAGGTTGTGCAAAAAGGAAAAAAGGTAGAGGAAGATAAGAGCTTCCACTTGAGCCAATAATCTCTTCATTTGATGAAGATTTAAGGTAAGTTTGATTTTAATCCTGTGGATTTATGGAAGGGTTTTGGTTTATGAAGCTTAGGAAATGCATAGGTTTAAGTTTTCTAGAAACAATTTTATTGAATATGCTTTGTGGGTTTTTCAATTTCGGAACCCTATTGAAGTTAGTATTTTTACCTATGAAAAGGGAATCAAGAAAGACAAGAGGAGCAAGAGGAGAGACACATTTGGGCAATTTTTCGAGCAAGGAAATTAAGGTGGATTACATTTTTATAATTAAGTAATAAGCCATTAATTTCCCTTTCAAGAAATGGAAATAAATGATTTCAACTACTTTTTTAAATGTTCATTTATTACTCTTTGAGTGCTTTGAGAATGTGCTACATGTTTTGTATATAAATTATGCTTTGAATTATGAAATGAAAAATGAAAATAATTTTTGAAAGAATATCAAGTTTATGAAATCAAGTTTTCAAAAAAATGTCATTTTGGGCAATATGTTTACAAGTTATGAAATGCATGATTATGTGGGTTTGTGGTGGTCCCCTAAGTTACGTCAAGTGCACTTTGACATAAGGCTTCTCCCACCTAGCTGCTAGTGTCATGGAGCTCCTTCATGGAATCCCTTAAGTTCACAGCTACGCAAAACCATTATGTGGGATTGCGTTAGTACGTTCTATTCACGGCTACACAGGACCCTTATGGGAAATGTGTAGTACGCTCTATTTTGGATCCACTCAAACTACTCTGATGTGCTTATGTGTTTAAATGTGTTGACAAGTTTGATAATGAATGATTTAAGTTTCTTATAAATTGTTTGATAAATTTAGAATTGGGAAATATATGTTTCATGATTCAATGTGAGTTTTACAATGGTTTTTGCTTATAACCGATTATAAAATTATTACCCACGAGCTTTAACCTCACCCATCCATTTTTTTCTCATCTTCAAGTGAAGAGCATGAGATCGAGTAACTAAGGGTCGGGGCATCACTCCACTTTTGAAATGTTTTAGTATTTTAAGCTAGTTTTGTAAAACAAGGCTTTAGTCGCATTTTGAGCAATTCTAGTTTATGTTAAATTTGTATTTTTGGATTATGATATATTGTGACTCGAAATGCCCATTAAAGCTTTGTAAAATTTTTATATTTTGATATTAATGAAATATGTTGACATTTTGTCTATGACTATCCAAGTGTTTTCATTGCATTTTCTAGCTTTTCATAGGGTGTATATACAAAACAACTATAGTAAGGATGAGTCATTTGAGTTGAGATTTGGGAGTTTAATACAACGAAATTGGTAACTGAATGTTTAAGGAGTGATATCGCATTAGAAGAAGCAAATTTGGGAAGAGTATGAGTGAAAGTGATGTTAAAATGGATGTAGGAACCACTGGAGATGTTTTGGAGAGTGTAGTTAGTGATTAGAACTTTAGGTGATGTGAGGTAGACCTTGTAGGAATCCCTCCCTCTGATTCAACTTTGACTGAATCCCATCGTCTGATTCAACTTTGACTGAATCCCATCATCTGATTCATCCTTTGACTAAATCCCTTCATCTAAGTCAAAGCTCAGCTTTGACTGAATCCATCCGTCTGATTCAACTTTGACTGAATCCATTCGCCTAATTCAGCTTTCACTGAATCCCATCTTCTGATTCAGTTTTGACCGAATCCATTCGTCTGATTTAGGCTTTCGTCTGGTTCAGCTTTGACTGAATCCCATCGTCTAATCCAGCTTAGACTGCATCACTTTGCCTGATCCTTCTACACTATTGGAAATTCGAGATTTTGACCCTCTAGATGGCAAAATCTCTCTTCAAGGTCTTCATGAAAGTTGTATATCTTGAAGTCCTCTTTGAAACTGTCCTAAGAAAATATAAATTCGATACCTCTAATGAAAGTTATGTCAATTGTCCTGAAACAGGTTCAAGAAGATTGAGAATAAAAACATGTTTGAATCAATAAGATTGTGATTTTGGTGATTGACAGGTGCGGGCACGCTACCCTTATGGGATGATGACTAATGAGGGTTCACTATAATAACCCTACAGGGTAATACACTCACAGTTTATGATTCCAGATGTTAGGCTCCGGAAACGGGCGACTTGGTTTAGGTCCAGGTTTGGGACTAGGTTTAAGAGTATCCCAAGCATGAAATGAGTAGCTTTGAACTACAAAATGAACATGCATTGTTTTGAATGAATCACATGCAATGTTTTAAATGAATAACTTGCATTGTTTTAAATTGTTTCATATGATATGAAATTGTTTTATACAATTTGAACTATTTTGCATACTTTGAAATTTGTTTTGCATGAACTAAAGGTTTTCAATGGTTTTATATTGAAGGAGTGAAAATACTGCCTCGAAAGAGAACTAGAGGAGCTATGACTCGATCTCGCTTTCTCCAAGGGAGCACGGATGAATCCTATGTCCCGCAAGATACGAGAACACACTCTGCTCCTAATTCTGAGGCACCTAATGTGCAAAATGAGGTGTCACCGCCTGCTCCTCTTGTGCCTACCATGGATCTATGGTTCTTTCAAGCCTTTGCTCAGGATTTTACAAGTGCCGATACAAGCTCTGGAAAAAAGGAGTGAACAGTATGATAAGCTCCGCAAGTATGGAGCTGTAGATTTTAATGGTACTACAAATCTGGAAGAGGCTGAAGCATGGTTAAAGAGAACCGAGAGATTCTTGCTTCAGATGAAGTGCTCTAATGAAGAAAAGCTGGATTATACAGTTAGTTTGCTACAGGGGGATGCACTTCATTGGTAGGAATCAGTGTCCCACAATCAGGTTTTAGCATGGAGAGATTTTGTGGAAGTGTTTAGGAAGAAGTACCTCTCTGTGGTTTATGTACAAGAGAAGGCCAGGGAATTTCTAAATCTCACATAGAGCGGCATGAGTGTGAGTGAGTATGAGTTGAAGTTCACTCAGCTTTCCTGATATGCGGCCAACATTGTGGCAAATGAGGAGGACAAGTGCTGTAAGTTTGAGGGAGGTCTCCATTTGGGGATCAAGGAGAAAGTCTTGATCCATAATTTCTGTGACTACCAGCAGCTGGTAGATGCTACACTCCATAATGAAAAACTAGAGAATATAAAGAATGAAGTGAGTAGGAAGAGGAAGAACTGGGAGAAGTTTTCCATGAAAGGGGTGAGTGCTCTAATGCCTGAGAGGGGTATGAAGAGCTTCCACACACCGAGTGAGGTGGGAAGTAGTGCCTCTACTAGGAACAAGCAACCAAAGGTAGCTTCAGTACAAGTATCAACTGTAGGGGGCAATAGCAGGGTGGAGAGAAGCAGGAGCATGAACCCCCAATGTGAGCATTGTGGGAAGCTTCACAGGAGAGAGTGCTTTAAGTTACTTAGAGCATACTTCCGGTGCAGAGAGAAGGGACACAAGATCAGGGACTGTCCCTAAGTAACAAGGCAAAAGGGGTCGCAGTTGCAAGCCCCAAGGAGAGCAAAAACAGTGGGAACCAGACCAGTCGCTAAGGTGGGCAATTTTGGAACTGCAAGGAAGGCTATTCCTCCAGGAAGGCCTAAGGGTCAAGCTCAGGCAAGGGTGTTCGCCATAACTAGAGAGGAAGCTATAGCCGCACCAAAAGTTATCACGGGTATGGCTCAATTATTCAATTCTGCAGTATATGTGTTGATTAATTCTGAATCCACACATTCATTTATTTCTGCAAGCATGGCATTACATGGTGTGAATTCAGTGCCTTTGGACAGCTCTTTGATTGTTAGTACTCCTCTACGGAGGAATGTGATAATAAGTCAAGGATATAGAAGTTGTGAGCTTTTCATTAATGGTGGTAGACTGGTAGTGGATTTACTACCTCTAGACCTAAAAGGCTTAGATGTTATACTTGGAATGGACGCCATGGAGAAGTATCATGCGAAGTTAGATTGTAGCCTCAAGGAGGTGGAATTTTACCTAGGCAATGGTGAGAGGGTCATTCTCAGAGGGGACAGGAAAGCACCATCACCAAGAATTATTTCGGCTTTGCTAGCTGACAGGATGATGGGAAAGGGGCTTGAAGCCTTCTTGGCATATGTTATGGACACTGATGTGAATGAAGGGAGATTAGAGGACTTTTCAGTTGTGAGGGAATTTCCAGACGTGTTTCTAGAGGGCTTACCTGGTTTGCCACCGGTGAGGGAAATCGAGTTTGTTATCGACTTGAATCCTGGTACCGCACCCATCTCTATATCACCCTATAGAATGGGTCCAGCTGAGCTGAAGGAGCTTAAGGAACAGTTGGAGGAACTGCTAGAGAAGGGGTACATAAGGCCAAGTTCGTCACCATGAAGAGTGCCAGTTCTGTTTGTTAAGAAGAAGGATGGAACATGGTGCATGTGCATTGATTATCGAGGACTCAACAAGGTTACTATTAAGAACAAGTATCCTCTGCCCCGGATTGATGATCTGTTTGACCAGTTGTAGGGAGCAAGAGTCTTTTCCAAGATTGATCATAGTTTAGGCTATCATCAGTTTATAATCAAGGAGTTTGATGTAAGCAAGACAACCTTTAGGACTCATTATGGGCATTACAAGTTCCTAGTCATGCCATTCGGACTAACCAATGCTCCAGTTACATTCATGGATCTTATGAATAGGGTCTTTAAGGAGTATCTGGATCGATTTTTCATAATGTTTATATATGACATTTTGGTTTATTCCAAGAGTGAAGAGGAACATGAGGGATATCTTAGGATAGTGTTGCAGACACTAAGGGAGAAAGAACTTTATGCCAAATTCAGCAAATGTGAATTCTGGCTTCACGAAGTGATTTTCCTTGGACATGTGATATCGAAAGATGGGGTACATGTTGATCCGAGAAAAATTGAAGCAGTGGTGAATTGGCATACACCCAAGACAGTGATAGAAGTGAGAAGTTTTTTTGGGTCTAACAGGCTATTATAGGAGGTTTGTGGAAGGATTCTCAACGATAGCGGCTCTGATGACCAAGTTATTGAGAAAGAATTAGAAGTTTATTTAAAGTGATGAATGTCAGAAGAGCTTTGAGGAGCTTAAGCATAGATTGACAAGTGCTCCAATTCTAACTTTGCTTATGGGAGATGAGGGTTATACAATTTACAGTGATGCTTCAAGAAAGGGTTTTGGTTGTGTGTTGATGCAAGGAGATAAAGTCATAGCTTATGCCTCACGGCAACTGAAGCCATATGAACTAAATTATCGAACCCATGATCTAGAATTAGTAGCAGTAATTTTTGCCTTGAAGATTTGGAGACATTATCTGTATGGAGTTCAAACAAAGATTTTTATAGATCATAAAAGTCTCAAGTATTTATTGAGCCAAAAGGAACTGAATTTGAGACAGAGAAGGTGGTTAGAGTTACTCAAGGATTATGACCTTTGATTGAATACCATCCAAGAAAGGCGAATATGGTAGAAGATGCCTTGAATAGGAAATCCTCCATAGCTCATGTTCAAACAGTTTATCTGTCGTTATTGGAAGAATGGCTAAGCTTATGATAAGCTTGAAATAGAAGAAACCAGATTGTACTATTGCAAATTTCAAAGGGAGACCGATACTTAGGGAGAAAGTTAAGGAGTTACAAGCACAAGATGTAGAATTGAGTAAGTTCCGAGGAGAAATTCAAAATGGCAAGAAATTTGAAGTGGTAGTGAGGGATGATGGACTTATGGTTGTAGGGAACAGACTTTATATTCCAGATGTCAAGGAGGTGAGGGATGAGATACTGGATGAGGAACACAATGCGCCTTATGCCATGCACCCAGGTAGCACCAGGATGTACAGAGATCTAAACGAGCATTTCTATTGGAAAGGCATAAAGAGAGATGTAGTAGAATATGTGAGCAAGTGTCTAGTGTGTCAGCAAGTTAAGGCTGAACACCAGGCACCTTTAGGCAAGTTAAGGCCATTGTCCATTTGTGAGTAGAAATGGCAACGGGTAACAATGGATTGTCTGATGGGTTTGCCCAAGACTAGTAGGAAGCATGATGCCATATGGGTTATTGTTGATCGTCTGACGAAGTCAGCCCATTTTCTAGCAATTAAACAGACTGATTCTCTGTATGTGCTAGCAAAGAAGTATATTTATGAGATAGTAAGATTACATGGGATTCCATATTCCATAGTTTCTGATAGGGATCCTCGATTCACTTCGAGATTTTGGGGAAGTTACAAGAGGCTCTTGGAACCAAGTTGAATTTTAGCATGGCATTTCATCCCCAAACAGATGGTCAATATAAGAGGACCATTCAGACTTTTGAGGGAATGCTTAAGGCATATGTGATGGATTTCAAGGGAGCTTAGGAAAAGCATTTGCCATTGGTCAAATTTGCTTACAATAATTCGTACCATTCGAGCATTCAGATGGCTCCTTATGAAGCACTATATGGAAGGAGGTGTAGAACCCCGATATGCTGGGATGAAGAAGGAGAAAAGAAACTGATAGGGCCAAAGTTACTGTAGTCGACAGTTGGCAAGGTCAATTTAGTCAAGCAGCGGTTTAAAGCGGCTTAGGATAGAATGAAAAGCTACACTGATGCACACTGAAAGGAAATGGAGTATGAAGTCGATAAGAAAGTATTCCTTAAGACATCTCCTTGGAAAGGAGTCATGAGATTTGGCAAGAAGGACAAGTTGAGCCCAAGATATGTGGGTCCTTATGAAATTCTTTGGAGGATTAGACCGCTAGCCTATAGGTTGGCGCTGCCACCGGAATTATCACAGATTCATGATGTCTTTCATGTTTCTATGTTGAGGAGATATAGGTTAGATCCCTCTCACGTCATTCAGACCAATGAGGTTCAGTTGAGGGATGATTTGACTTATGAGGAGACTCAAGTGGAGATTTTGGACATTAAGGAGAAGGTCCTCAAGAACAAGACAGTTCAACTGGTAAAAGTCCTATGGAGAATTGTAAAAGAGGCCATGTGGGAGCCCTTGGAAGCCATGAAGGAGGAGTATTTATACCTCTTCAATAACTCACGTAAGAATTTCAGGGACGAAATTCTTTTCAGCGAGGGAGAAATTTTAGCCCTTGAATTTTTTCTTTAGTTAAACATGATTTAAATGATTATGAGGTTTGGATAGGTGCATTTTTGGAGTTAATTATCATGTCTATGTTAGTAGGATTTATTACATGGGTTAGTTGAATTAAAAGTGGTAAGAATGCATAAAGGGGTATTTTGGGTAGTTAACTTTAAGTTAAAAACAATAAGGCATTAAAGAAAGGGCAAGGTGGACTTTTCTCATTCATTAAGGGTAAAATGGGAAGGAAGAAGTGTTGGCTTCTTCCTAAAGACGAAAAGATTGAAAATAGGAGAGAAAGAAGAAGTGAAATACGAAAACAAAGAGTAAGCAAGAGAGGTTTCGGAGAAGTAGAGAAAAGAAGGGGGGAAATTAGGGTTTCGTCTTTTCTAAGCTTTCTAGAGAGATTTTGAGGTTGTGTAAGAAGGAAAAAAGGTAGAGGAAGATAAGAGGTTCCATTTAGGCCAATAGTCTCTTCATTTGGTGAAGATTCAAGGTAAGTTCCATTTTAATCCTTTGGATTTATGGAAGGGTTTTGGTTCATGAAGCTTAGGAAATGCATAGGTTTAAGTTTTCTAGAAACAATTTTATTGAATATGCTTTTTGGGTTTTTCAATTTTGCAACCCTATTGAAGTTGGAATTTTTTCCTATGAAAAAGGAACCAAGAAAGATAAGAGGAGTAAGAGGAGAGGCATATTTGAGCAAGTTTTCAAGCGAGAAAATTAAGGTGGATTACATTTTTATAATTAAGTGATAAGCCATTAATGTCCCTTTCAAGAAATGGAAATAAATGATTTCAACTATTTTTTTAAATGTCCATTTATTGCTCTTTGAGTGCTTTAAGAATGTGCTACATGTTTTGTATATGAATTGTGTTTTGAATTATGAAATGAAAAATGAAAATAATTTTTGAAAGGATATCAAGTTTTGAAAAAAGTGCTATTTTGGGCAATACGTTTACAAGTTATGAAATGCATGATTATGTGGGTTTGTGGTGGTCCCCTAAGTTAAGTCAAGTGCACTTTGAAAAAAGGCTTCTCCCGCCTGCCCGCTAGTGGCATGAAGCTCCTTCATGGACTCCTTTAAGTTCACGACTACGCAAAACCATTATGTTGGATTGCATTAGTACGTTCTGTTCACAGCTACACAGGACCTTTATGGGAAATGTGTAGTACGTTATGCTTTGGATCCACCCAAACCACTCTGATGTGCTTATGTGTTTAAATGTGTTGGCAAGTTCGAAAATGCATTTAAGTTGCTTATAAATTATTTGATAAATATAGAATTGGGAAATATATGTTTTATGATTCAATGTGAGTTTTACAATGGTTTTTGCTTATTACCGATTATAAAACTATTACCCACGAGCTTTAAGCTCACCCCTCCATTACCGTCCCATCTTCAGGTATAGAGCATGAGATAGAGTATGTAACATCCCGTCCCCATATTAAGAGTTAGGACCTGCAATTTTAGTACATGGGAGCTCAAAGAGAGATTTAAGGAAATGCATTTTCTTGCTCATGCATCATGTTAGCATAGATGCACATAAATATTGAATGTTTACACATAAAAAGAAAATGGTACATGCATTCATTGACAACTTCCGAGTATGATTGTTTTTAAATGTGATTTTATTGAAAATGAGAAGTATAGGGAGTTGAACGAGTGATCTTGGCATGAGTTGTGATAAGAAAAGATTTGGAAACAAAATTGGTAACGATCTGGAAAATGTTCACTGAGTGTGCTTCGGTTTATTAGCCATAACCTTTTCTCTGGTTATCCAAACGAGATAATTCTTGATTTGGATTAAATAGAAACATAGAGATCCGTTTCTTATGAAGACATCGAATTTCAGTTCTGTCTCTAAGAGTCTCAAAATTTCAAGAAGTTGAGAATTGGGTGCAGTACATTAGTGGTTGAATGTAAATTTCATCTTCGGAATTTAGGGAAAATTTGGGATTTGATCTAGAGAGATTTTGACAAAGTTCTTGAAAGTTGTAGATCTTTCTTTTATCTTTCCAATGGTATATAATATGGAAATTTTGGACATTTGAGTCAAAAGTTATGATATTTATAAGTGGCTATGCTGGAGAGTGAAAAGTAAAACGAAGCAAAAGTAAGACGAAGCAAAAATAAGACGAAGCAAAAGTAAGACGAAGCAAAGTAAGATGAAGCAAAAGTAAGACAATTCAAAAGTAAGACGAAGCAAAGTAAGACGAAGCAAAAATAAGAGGAAGCAAAAGTAAGACGAAGCAAAGTAAGATGAAGCAAAAGTAAGACAAAGCATAAGTGAGGCGATACAAAAGTCCGAAGATAGAATTTGTCTTCGAGGTCTTCATAACAGTTGTAGATCTTGAAGTCCTCTTTCTAATAGTCTAAAAACGAGATCAATCAGACATTGTTTGTGAAAGTTATGGAAATCGTGCCAAAATAGGTTCAATTTGATTGAGGTCATAAACATGGTTGCCTCTTTTGACCATAACTTCTTCTCTAGACACTGAAATGATTTGATTCTTGAACCATTGGATTCTTAAGACATTGCTCTACATCTCCACCAAAAATCGTATCCATTTGAAATGAAGTGAGAAAGATTGAGTGAAAAACATGGGACAGGTACAGTGAGTGTGTTCTTAAATGTTATGAACTGTTGTTATTCCACTAAACATGCTTTAGTATTTTGATGATTTCTGGATTGGTAGAGCTCCAAATGAGATGATTTCTGATTTTCGGTAAACTAGAGACATGGAGCTACAAATGGTAGAAGAAATTGGGATCTGATTCAGTCTCTAAGATATCTAAATTCTAGATGGAGGTTGCGCATAGTATATTGCTTTGGACAAGAGTAGTCTAAAAATGTTTGAAGTATATCTTTTGAACCACTGAATCAAATTGAATGATTTTGATGGCGTTAGAAACTTAAGACAATGGGGGACATTTTTCTGGAAGAAAGTGTTATGTTAGATTGTTCAAGGTACTGTTGGCAAGACACTTAAGGCATAAATGGAAGGGAAAATGGGACAATTCTCAATCATTAAGGGCATAATTGGAAGAAAAAGTGTTGTCTTGCTTATAAATAAAGGAGAAAACGTGAATGAGAAGATTCTAAAGAAGAAAAATGCATGGATGAGAAAAGAGATAAGAGGGAGAAAATATGAAAAAGAGAAAGAAGTGAAAACAAGCTAGAGCTTTAATTTCCTTAGCCTTTAAGAGAGATTTTAAGGTATTTCAAGAAGAGAAAAAGGTAGAGAACGAAAAGAACTTCCATTTGAGCTAAAGATCTCTTCTTTTGGAGGAGAATCAAGGAAACTAAGAGAATCCTAACCAAGAACAATGAGAAAGACAACCTTGACTTGGAGTTTCGTAAGCAAACTAGGTTAAATATCTGCATATAGGCATATCCAGAATTTGGAAGCAAATGCTATTTTGGAGCGTACTGTGAGTAGGCCGAGATGGTCTCACTTTATTGTTTATTATTTAAATTTTGTATTAATTGACTACTGAATTATTATGTGAATGTGACTGATTGTGTTGGTTTTCGGACAGAAGGTCTGATGAATGTGATGTATGAATGAAATATTGAAGTGCTCATTGAATGCAAATTGGATGAACTAAGTGTACGTAATTGGATTGTTAAATATGTTTTGAAAGTGCATTTGCATGTAACTGAAAAGTGATACTTAACTTAAATGTTGAATGCAGGACTACGGTCCGATGACATGTGAAAATGAGTGAATGGGAACATACAAATGTGATTGATGCATTCCATTGCATGATTGCATGAAATATAATGGCAGTTGTGACCAAAGTAGCCAACAATTAGAGCTTAAAGCTCAACAAGTGAAAATGAGCCTCAAGATCAAAAGCGATTCAGGGCCTCAGGCTCAACGTTTAATGAGCCCTATATGGGACAGTTTAGGCACTCGGTCACAACAAAGTGACAAATGGAAAGTGAGTCTCATGTGCATTGCATATGCATAATATGAATGATTAAGTGTATTGAATGTGAAATAAGGTGAATTGTGAAATAAAGTGAGTTGTGTGAATTATGTGTTATGTGATTGGGTGAGCCATCGATGATGGTTACTCACTGAGTATGCAAAACTCTCCCAAAATTTGCAAATATGTTTCAGGACTCAGAAGAATACCCCGTTATGCCAACGGGAGTATACCTACAATATTCAAGTGAAGGATAGAGGTTGGGATCAGTTCGCATCTACATTGCATTTCTCTATTTTGCATTGAATTGTATATTCTGCAACTTTTTTTATAAATTTGTATTCCGAAATGACTCGATTGTTTTGTATTTGTGAAAGGGCCCAAATGGTTATTGATAACCTTGTTGATTGTATTTTGTTGATTGGAAATGTTTCTGAAGGAATGTGGGCTTAAATTGGTTATAGATTTCTGCATATTGTGGTTTTGGTTAAAAATAAAATTATACCAATTTCTGACTGATTGAGTGCTTTAGCACGCCACCCTCGTGGGGCACGGACTCAGATATCACCATTAATGTCAGGTTCGGGTCTTGTGGGAGTGGGGTGCTATATTTCTGTAGTATCAGAGCCCAGAAGTACTATCTTATATTGGCATTCTGAAATATGAGTCAAATTATATGCATATGCATATTAGTCATGTCATAGCAGACTGCGGCGACTGATCTCCATTGTGAGTCACATGCATGAGCATTTCCTTAAGAGTTTGAATGGTTAGAAGCATTGAAAAAATTGATGGTCTGACAGAATGTGAGAAAATGACAGTTTATGGACAGTTTGGAAATGAGAAATAGTATCTGGTTTTGTATGATAAATAACGGTTCACCACAATAGGGATATGTACCATTGAAGGTGATATAGGTATATTGTTGTGGATTGATTAAGGAAAATGAGAATATAAGTAAAAAGGAGACTAAAGTGTACAGGCAGAAGGAAATGAAACCATAAAAAATTGTTATGATCATAAAAGGATGAAATTGGAACCAAAATGGTTATGCGAGTATTGTGATAAGAGTTTGTAATTCAGTATAAGGGGATAGTAGGGGAAAATTGAGGCTAGAAATTCATAATGATTATGCATCGAAAATTCTGGATTGGTTGTTGGATATATCTATATAGGAAAAGAAATAGTATATAGAGGGATATAACAGATAAAGATTCAGTGTAATTGTATCGGTGAATGTATTATTGAATATGAAATTGATATTGCGCTCTGGTGATATGTCCTCGAAGGGGATATAAATGTGAATACACTGTCATGGATTGTTTGAGGAAAATAAGGATATAAGTAGAAATGATGAGATTAAAGTGTAAAGTTGATATGACCTTGAAAAGTTGGACTTAGACTTAGAATGGTTGTATGACTATCGATATAAGAGTTTATGATTCAGTATGAGAATATATCTGTGGAATGGAGATTTAAACTTCACATGGGTTATGCCCCTACAATTATAAATTGATTGAGACTATATATATGTGGGAGATGAAATAAATGACAATTGGAAGATGAGATGATGATAGCGATTTACAAAAAAGTTGTTGAGTTTAGGTTGAATTGTCATTGTGAGTGCACATCAGATAGTGGGTTCATTATGACAAGTGAAACTATTAAGCATATGTGAATAATCTGCGTGGAGATGATATAGGAAGTAATCGGTGACTTATTGAATAAGTGTCAATCATAGTTCCTATAGTTCAAAGTTCAAGATGGGTTAGAGGAAGACATGAGAATAATTATAATGATTGATTGGGAAGGAATTGAGATTGTTACTGATGTCATCGTATATGATGAATTTGAGGAAAAAGAAGAAGGACACGATTATGGCATACTTCCTACGATCGAGGACTGGCACAAAAGGAGAAGAGTTATCTCGAATTGAATGGGATTAAAGTATCCTTAGCATAAGCTACCAATTGGTAAATTGATATAAATACATCTCTAGATAAGATGTAATGATTTTGGTGATATAAGCCAAGGAATTAGAGTAATTGAAAATGTTTAGTGCCTCACAGAGCCTCATTAAAAAGGATGTTCCGATCATGTAAGCTATGGCATAAATTGATCTTATTGAGATATGATGAATAATTGAAATTGATCTTTTGGAGGTACTAAGAATGGCTGATAAGTAATTATGGAAAATAGTTGATTGACAAGGATTTCATGAACAATATCGATGATTGTAACAAGAAATCTTATTTCAAAGAAGAATTTTCCTAAATTGGGTTAATTTGATCAAATGGTTCAGTTTAAGAGTGGTCATTGAAGAAACAAATCAGAAAGGAATACGTATTAAATCAAAAGTGAATAATGGAGTCATATCCCAAGCGGAGACTTAGGCATAAGAAGTGGAATATATTACTGAGAGTGTATGCATTTTGTTTGATGTAAAGTATCCAACTACGTGAGTGGATTTTAAATTTGAGATGACCCTATTACAAATGTGAGGAGAATATAGGTCCACATTACATTCGATGTAAATATGTTCGGTAGATCCAAATTGAATATGAGGAAGTGATACCAACACGCAAAATGAAGTATTCAAATGAATTGAAAATGTGTGGAGGAACTAATACGATTGAATAGGCATTTAAATAAGTTGATGTGAATTAAAGGAAATCGAATGAAAAGAGAAAATCATTACAGATAAGAAGTCGAGTGGGAGACTGAAAATGACATGAGATAATAATTCCTCACTTAAGGAATTGCAAGAATTAATTATGGACACAAGGAAAAATTTGAGTGATATCTATTGGAGTTAATAATACCCCAATAGCATTATGATATTGAAGATTTAAATGATCCAAGTAAAATTGTATCAATTAGTAACTGTGATCATGGATGGTATTTTGAGTTTGTTTGAAAAGTAACAAGGGACGGTTTGAATATTTAAGGAATATGGCACTGATGATAATAATATCAATTGGATTTAGAGATTTTGTAGTATATAATGAAGTTTCACATTAGAGATTAAGATACAATCTGTTGTAATAGTATAAAATGGTTTTTGGTATGCATGAGACAAGTAAGGTCTTATGAGTTGATTTTGATACATGGGTCAGAATTGCCATGATAGAAATCTCTTTGAGGTCTTGGAGACATTAGATGTGCCAAGTCATTTTTGGAATGTACAAATTATGTCAGTTTGAGGAAACTCTTAAGTTTGAAAGGAATGTACATATAAGTACTATACTGGTAAAGGTAGTGTGTAATCTGACACATTGAACAGACGATTCTATAATGAAATAGTGTAAATTCAAATATTGAGGTTACCAAATCTAGTGCAATGAAGAGTGTAAAATGTTGAGTGGAATGTGAGGCAAAATGAAGTGTTACTAGTTGCATTGAAATTTGAGACCAATTAAGCCTAACAGCTAAGGATTTAGAACTGTGAGTCCCCAAGAAGAATCGAAAACAAATTCGAACTTTCGAGTGGAATCGGAAGAATGACGTTTGGAGGTTGAAATAAGAAGTATGTGTACCTGATAAGGATGGTTGAGTAAAGAGATTGTTAGAGAAGTGCAATAACAACCTATGATATACATCCTCAGAGACACATTGAAAGGGGCAATTGAGGGCTAAGAAAGTAGGACTGAGTAATTACATGTTTGAATTACCAACAGTTCTAACTGTTAGTGATATGCTTGAAGCTTATATTTTTGGAGTTCATAGGAATATGAGATTGATGTACAGTTCCAATTGACTACAGGTATAACAATTATTATCATAGTGACATCATTAAAATACTTTATGAGGCGTTGTAAGACAGGAAGGGGTTATTCACCCTTACATTGAAATGAAAAGTGCCTAAAAATTGTCAAAGACCAAAATTGATTCGAGATACTGGTGATGAGTGAAGTGAATTTATAATAGGAGTTAAGTGATTCAAGAAAGATAAATCATTTGGTGGATCAACACGGGACAAATGGAATATAGTGAAATGGACATAAGAGTTGAATGTATTGACACTAAAGAGAAGTGAATTGTCAAAGAAGAGATAAAGTGTTTTTATGAGTACCACCTTGGCAAGGTGTGCTCAGATTTGGAGAAAGGATAAGTTAAGCTATTATGAATTGGTCTGTATGAAAATTATTATGAGTTAGTGTTACTGGTGAAAGAGGTCTTAGATTCATAATATGTGATATGTGAATAGGTTAAGAAATAATGGGATGATCGACAGAGATAGATTGACAGCGTACGAAGTAAAAGTTGGCGAGTAATCTACCATATACTGATGAAATAATCAAGATAGTGTGATAGCTGAATCAGTGATTGACCTATTGAGTTATCAGCTGTGGTCATTTGGAAGAGAGTATTTGAGTGGTGAAGTATATGGGAAATGGAGAAGTATATGAGGAAATAATACCTCTACCGTAATGATCTTTCAGATGAGAATTGTAACATCCCGTCCCCATATTAAGGGTTAGGACCTGCAATTTCAGTACATGGGAGCTCAAAGAGATATTTAAGGAAATGCATTTTCTTTCTCATACATCATGTTAGCATATATGCACATAAATATTGAATTTTTGCACATTAAAAAAAATGGTACATGCATTCATTGACAACTTTTGGGTATGATTGTTTTTAAATGTGATTTTATTGAAAAATGAGAAGTAGAGGGGAGGGAGTTGAAAGAGTGATCTTAGTATGAGTTGTGATAAGGAAAGATTTGGAAACAAAATTGGTAGTGATCTGGAAAATGTTCACTGAGTGTGCTTCGGTCTATTAGCCACAACTTTTTATTTGGTTATCCAAATGACATGATTCTTAATTTGGATTAAACTAGAAACATAGGGCTCCATTTCTTATGAAAACATCGAATTTCAATTCTGTCCCTAAGAGTCTCAAAATTTCAAGAAGTTGAGCATTGGGTGCAATACATTAGTGGATGAATGTAAATTTCGTCTTCGGACTTTAGGAAAAATTTGGGATTTTATCTAAAGAAATTTTGGCAAAGTTTTCTTCTTGAACGTTGTAGATCTTTCTTTTATCTTTCCAACGGTATATAGTATGGAAATTTTGGACATTTGAGTCAAAAGTTATGATCTTTATAAGTGGCAATGCTGGAGAGTGAAAAGCAAGACGAAGCAAAAGTAAGACGAAGCAAAAGTAAGACGAAGCAAAGTAAGGTGAAGTAAAAGTAAGAAGAAACAAAAGTAAGATGAAGCAAAGTAAGACGAAGCAAAAGTAAGACGAAGAAAAAGTAAGACGAAGCAAAAGTAAGATGAAGCAAAAGTAAGACGAAGCATAAGTGAGGTGATACAAAAGTCCGAAGATAGAATTTGTCTTCGGGGCCTTCATAAAAGTTGTATATCTCGAAGTCCTCTTTCCAATAGTCTAAAAATAAGATCAATCTGACGTTATTTGTGAAAGTTATGGAAATCGCCCCAAAATAGGTTCAATTTGATTGAAGTCATAAACATGGTTGCTTCTTTTAACCATAACTTCTTCTCTAGACACTCAAATGATTTGATTCTTGAACCTTTGGATTTGTAAGACATTGCTCTACATCTCCACCAAAAATCGTAGCCATTTTAAATGAAGTGAGAAAGGTTGAGTGAAAAACATGGGACAGGTACAATGAGTGTGTTCTTAAATGTTATGAACTAGTGTTATTCCATTGATTATGCTTCAGTATTTTGATGATTTCTTGATTGGTAGAGCTCCAAATGAGATGATTTCTTATTTGCGATAAAATAGAGACATAGAGCTACAAATGGTATGAAGAAATTGGGATCTGATTCAGTCTCTAAGATGTCTAAATTCTAGATGGAGGTTGTGCATAGTATATTGTTTTAGACAAGAGCAGTCCAAAAATGTTTGAAGTATATCTTTTGAATCACTGAACCAAATTGAATGATTTTGGTGGCGTTAGAAACTTAAGACAATGGGGGACATTTTTTTGGAAGAAAGTGCTATGTTAGATTGTTTAAGGGTACTATTTGTAAGACACTTAAGGCATAAATGGAATGGCAAATGGGACAATTCTCAATCATTAAGGGCATAATTGAAAGAAAAAGTGTTGTCTTACTTATAAATAGAGGAGAAAACGTGAATGAGAAGATTCTAGAGAAGAAAAATGCATGGATGAGAAAAGAGATAAGAGGTAGAAAACATGAAAAAGAATGAAAAAGAGAAAGAAGAGAAAATAAGCGAGGGCTTTAATTTCCTTAGCCTTGAAGAAAGATTTTGAGTTTGTTCAAGAAGAGAAAAAGGTAGAGAAGTGAAAGAGCTTCCATTTGAGCTAAAGATCTCTTCTTTTGGAGGAGGATCAAGGAAACCAAGAGAATCCTAACCAAGAACAATGAGAAAGACAATCTTGACTTGGAGTTTTGTAAGCAAACTAGGTTAAACATTTGCATACAGGCGTATCCAAAATTTGGAAGCAAATGCTATTTTGGAGCGTATCGTGAGTAGAACGAGATGGTCTCACTTTATTGTTTATTATTTAAATTTTGTATTAATTAACTACTGAATTATTATATCAATGTGACTGGTTGTGTTGGTTTTCGGACAGAAGGTCCGATGAATGTGATGTATGAATGAAATATTAAAGTGCTCATTGAATGCAAATTGAATGAACTAAGTGTACGTAATTAGATTGTTAAATATGTTCTAAAAGTGCATTTGCATGTAAATAAAAAGTGATACTAAACTAAAATGTTGAATGCCGGACTACGGTCCGATGATATGTGAAAGTGAGTGAATGGGAACATACAAATGTGATTGATGCATTCCATTGCATGATTGCATGAAATATAATGGCAGTTATGACCAGAGTAGCTAACGATTAGAGCTTAAAGCTCAACGATTGAAAATGAGCCTCAAGCTCAAAAGTGATTCAAACCTCAGGCGTTATTAATGAGCCCTATATGAGACAATTATTAATGAGCCCTATAATGAGATAATTTAGGCACTCGGTCACAACAAAGTAACAAATAGAAAGGGAGTCTCATGTGCATTGCATATGCATAATTTGAATAATTAAGTGTATTGAATGTGAAATAACGTGAAATGTAAAATAAAGTGAGTTATGTGAATTATGTGTTATGTGACTGGGTGAGCCATCGATGATGGTCACTCACTGAGTTCGCAAAACATACCCAAAATTTGCAAATATGTTTCAAGACTCATAAGAATACCCTGTTAGGACAACAGGAGTATACTTACAGCTTCAAGTGAAGGATAGAGATTGGGACCAGTTCGCTTCTGCATTGTTTTTCTCTATTTTGTATTGAACTGTATATTCCGCAACTTTTTGTGTAAATTTGTATTCCGAAATGACTCGAGTGTTTTGTATTTGTGAAAGAGCCCAAATGGTTATTGATAACCTTGTTGATTGTATTATGTTGATTGGAAATGTTTCTAAAGAAATGTGGGCCTAAATTGGTTATAGATTTCTGCATATTGTATTTTTGGTTCAAAAAAAAATTATACGAATTTCTGATTGATTGAATGCTTTAGCATGCCACTTTTGTGGGGCACGGACTTGAATATCACCATCAATGTTAGGTTCGGGTCTTGTGGGAGTGGGGTGCTACAGAGTAACCAAGGGTCAACATCACTCTACTTTTGAAATGTTTTAGTATTTTAAGCTAGTTTTGTAAAATAAGGCTTTAGTCTCATTTTGAGCAATTCTAGTTTATGTTGACTTTGTATTTTTGGATTATAATGTATTGTGGCTTGAAATGCCCATTAAAGCTTTGTAAAATTTTTTATATTTTCATATTAATGAAATATGTTGGTGTTTTGTCTATGACTGTCCAAGTTTTTTCATTACATTTTCGAGCTTTTCATAGGATGTATATACATAACAACTATAGTAAGGATGAGTCATTTGGGTTGAGATTTGGGAGTTTAATACAAACAAATTGGCAACTGAATGTTTAAGGAGTGATATCGCATTAGAAGAAGCGAATTTGGGAAGAGTATGAGTGAAAGTGACATTAGAATGGATGTAGGAATCGTTGGAGATGCTTTGGAGAGTGTAGTTAGTGATTATAACTTTAGGTGATGTGAGGTAGACCCTGTAAGAATCCCTTCGTCTGATTCATCTTTGACTGAATCCATTGTCTGATTCAGCTTTGACTGAATCCCTCCGTCTGATTTCGCTTTGACTAAATCCCATCATCTGATTCAGCTTTGACTGAATCCCTCCTTCTGAGTCAAGGCTCAGCTTTGACTGAATCCATTTTCTGATTCAGCTTTGATTGAATCCTCTGTCTGATTCAGCTTTAACTGAATCCATCGTCTGATTCAGCTTTGACTGAATCCTCCATCTGATTCAGCTTTGACTGAATCCCTTCATCTGGCTCAGCTTTGACTAACCCATCGTCTAATCCAGCTTCAACTGCATCACTTCATCTTATCCTTTTACATTGTTGGAAATTCAAGATTTTGACTATCTAGATGAAAAAATCTCTCTTCAATGTCTTCACAAAAGTTGTAGATCTTGAAGTTCTCTTTTAAATCATCCTAAGATGATCTAAATCCGATAGCTCTAGTTAAAGTTATATCAATTGTCCAAAAATAGGTTCAATAAGATTGAGAATAAAAACATGTTTAAATCAATAAGAATTTGATTTTTGTGATTGACGGGTCTAGGCACGCCACCCTTGTAAGATGATAACTAATGAGAGTTCACTAAAATAACCTTACGGGGTAATACGCTTATGGTTTATAGTTCTGGATGTTGGGTTCCAAAAACAAGGTCCAACAGGGCCTAAGCATTTGGAGGTCAAGTACTTGACCATAAAGGAGTTTATCTAGAAGGGTGACGTTGAAATGGAGCACATTAGGACTGAGGAGATGTTAGCTTATCCTTTGACTAAAGGACTTCGCCCACCAGTGTTTGTTAGACATGTATCCAGTGTGAACGTGTTAAAGTCCTTAGAGATCAGTGGTTAGGGATCGTTGTATTTGCTCCTTAAAATTTTGTACATTTTGATGTATTATGACATTACGAATATTTATTAATATAGATGATCATCTTTTTATTTTCAGTAATAACTGTTATTGTGTATGGTCATAATATATACGAAAGTCTTAAGATTTGTTTCAATCTTAAGCATTTAAAGGTTATAGGGCATATATAAAGATTGATCTTGAGCCTATGTCATTATGACACATACAGTTTAGTATGGATATCCATAAATTTAACATGACATAGGAGGATATAAGTTTTTAATCTCATAAAAGTTCTCTAATGCAGTTTAACATTCAGTTGAAAAACATAAAGGTTTTCTCTAATGTTGTTTAGTATTCGATGAGAGAAAACAAGATATTTCTGCTACAGTTCAGCACATACAGTTTAGCATAAAGTTGGAGAAATTGAGACCTACAAATGAAGAAAATACATTTTAGATTATATAGGTATCATCTTAGTTTGCCACACTTCATTTTCTCATTTATGTTAGTGAGGTATTAGACATTTATGATTATATTAAACCTGTGTCACACCTGACATATGTGTTTGATATTTTTCGGTATCGAAAGCCTTGCAAGACGGAATGTTAGACTTTCGTTATCTTTTGATCGAATATTTTAATTTTTAAAATTTAGTACCAATATAATAGTATGACTTAACCGATTTTCAAACTGTTTTTAAACTTGAGTCATAACTGCAAGTAATGATTGTCCAAAGGGGAAAATGTAGGAGATTTTTGTCCTTTTCTATAAATTGGACAACTATTAATTGTATTTTCGGGTTTTTAATAACTTATCGGTTAAGTTACGTAATTTGATCCTAACAAAAGTAATAAAGCGATCCAATAAATGATCTGGATTAATGGGTCGAAGTTCGAGAGAAAAATGGATCCCAATTAGTATGGACTGGACCATTATCGGATTTGTGATGGGGAAGTCCGATATAGAAACTATATATAAAGATTAAGGTTTCTTTCAGTTACTTATGTAATTTGTAAGCATACAGATTCTTTGACCCGTTAGGAGTGCTTACGTCTTAAGAAAACTGAAGAAAGACGTTAACCAAGTGTCGGTGATCAACTTCCTCAACTGTCCCGGGAATATTGGAGCTCGTTTTAGCATCGGAACTCAGGATGGAACCTAAATCAGGCATTCCACATTTCATTTATTTTTACCCTTTCATAAACAATCCGGAACACGTAATAAGGTCTATCCTACGTGTTACATAAGCTACTTTATTTAATCTCTCAAGTGAAAGTTACAATTCTTATTTATAATTGCCTAAAAAGAAAAGCGCACCTACTCGGCAGAGGTAAAAGGATACCAAATGGTAATTGTTCTCAAAGCAAGATAAGAATGATGAACAGAGGTGATCCTATACATAATAAAGCAATCATCTGAATTTATTAAAATCTAAATCCAAGCATTCAAAGAGCGCTTATGCAATATGCCATGGATCACATTACGCTCGTGCGCTCTCGATGCCCATCATTGCTTGGATTGCTCGGACTGCCCACTTCAACTCCCACGCACTATGGTCTGATAAATCCATCATTCACGGGCATATGCGACAAGCATATCATACATCATTTTTTTAGACTTGTCAAGTTCTTTTCAAAGAAGGCCGTCACACATGCATAGAAAACCCACCCAGGTATTCAATCCTAAACCACGCGTTGCCCTGTAACTTTATATTTTGAGTTTCTATTGTTTTACAGACTTAATATGCCGTGAATGAAGTAAAACATTAGATCCATTCCTAGTCTCAACTAATTCGTATACATATGCTGTACTTATTAACCGAAAAAGCTTTTTAACTTTTAAAACATGCAAAAGTATTTCAAAAATTGGCATATTGCTTGTTGATGTTGAATGCTATAAGTCAACTCATAATTAAATAATTATATGAAATATGTTACGTAATTGAATTCTACATTATTCATATTGTTTTTATTGTATCTCTAAAATTATAAAAAATAAAGGCTCTTTGATAGTAGGACTATATAGATTGTAAAAGTGCTCACGAAAAGGAAGTGGATAATGCCATGAATTAGTAAAGTATTTGACATGCCAAATCATAATGATAAGACTTAGTTTTGGATAATTTGAATAGCCTAAAAGTTAATTAAAAACAAGGTATAGAATGACCAGAACGCTTAGACAGGACGTGATCACTTGTGCCAATTTACTGTTCCAATCTTGTTTTAATTTTATATAAATACGTAGATAAGATAAATTAAAATAAAATTGAAACAGTAAAATTAGAAGAAATAATTTCATTTGTGCTTAGACACGGTAATGCTAAATTTTTGTACCACTTCAGAGTTGGCAGAATTATTTAATCAGGAGAGTTATGTGGTGGAGATAACTATCTCTTACTTTGCCACAATTATGAAGTAAAAGACATTTAGATAAAAGAAAGTTTGAAGGCAGATTCGATACAATATAATTTTATTATTAGAAGAGGCCTAAATTTTTATTCGTTTTTACTCTAGATTTTGGAAAAAAAAAAAAAAAAGAACTATTGTACGGTATGCAACGGCTTATAATTAAGGAAACTAAAATAGCAAGAGGTCGGTTTAACTTGTTTAGGTGATAATGACATGGCATGATGTGATAGGTCAAGGTTAAATAATGAGGTGTACAGAAGTATTCCCCCAATCAAACCCCCTTTTGCTTATCCCTATAAATTATATTTACAAAGCCCACCTTATCCTTCTACATCACATGTTTAAAACAGATATTTCCCACTTTTCTTTATTAATTCACAGGTATATATATGCATAAGGAGAATGCTTTTATATAATCTCGCTGGAAGTTTTGGAAATTTATTTCACCTGTAACCTTCCCCTTCCCCTTCCCCTTCTCTTCCTCTTCCCTTTTCACCTTCTTTGTTTTCTTGCATACATAATTGATGGCTGAAAACCTAAGGATCACAGTTGAAAAGAACCCATCACAGTCCAAACTAAATGAATTGAACATCAAGTGCTGGCCCAAGTTAGTATTCTTCTGCTCCTCCTCCTTTCATGCCTAAGTGGATAATTTTTTTAATTTAACGTTATTAGTAGTGCATAATTATGTTATACCAAAAGCTTAAGGGGTGTTTTTGTTTGTTCTCTGCGAAAAATTAAGGTGGGGCTGCTCTCCAGGAAAATACCAGCTGAAGTATGACGCAGAGGAGACATGCTATCTGGTGAAGGGGAGAGTGAAAGTGTATCCAAAGGGATCATCTTCAGATGAAGAGTGTGTGGAGTTCGGGGCAGGAGATCTCGTGACTATACCAAAAGGACTCAGCTGCACTTGGGATGTTTCTATTGCTGTTGACAAATACTACAAGTTTGAGTCATCAACTTACTTTTCATCTGCACCATCACCTCCTCCTCCTTCTTCTTCTTAGTTACAAGGTGTTTTTAGTTTTCTGATATTAAATATTAACTTGTATTCGTCGTTTATTCTTTTCATTTTACAAGTTTCCTTTTTCTCTTGGTGGGGTGTTCTTATGTTCTATAACAAGAAAGGGGAGGGGGGAGAGGGAGAGAGAGAGAGGAGTGAAATCTATGTTTAGTCAAAGAATGGGAAAACAATTAGTCAATGCATATCCCATTCAAACTAATCTGCTTTTTACGTCTTTATGTATAAAAGCTTTTAATGTGCCCTTTTGACCGGTCAACTGCCACGCTTACTGTGTTTTTACTTTTTTTTATAATATTTAAGTTTCTTTCTTTATCCCCATAAATGTAGAGGTTGGGCTGTTGATGTTCTTGCTTCCAACCTGTTCGTCTCCAATCTCTTCCTTTTGCATTGCCTCACTTCATTTATTTTCCGGGTGGGACCTCTTAAATTTTCAAATTTTAAATAAATTTAAGCAATCTACTTATTCAAAATTTATGTATACTATACTAAAAAAATTAGAAAATTAAATTTAAGTATTTATTTAATTGGTCTCGCATAAATATAATTTAAACAAATTCAATTAAAATTATATCTTATATTAAAAATTTAAAAAGAAATTAAAAACGTGTTGATTTTATTAAGTAATGACAGAAAAACAATTTTTAGTTCTCTTCTATTGAAATTGGATGTATATAATTCAGAGATGAAAGGAAGTATAGTGACGAAATAAGATTAAAAAAAAACAATTTGTAGAAGAAATTTATGCATTGTTTTCATAATTGTGTGACTAAAAGCAAAGGTATGCTTCTCATCTTGCCAAGCATCACGAAGTTCATTTATAACTTGCTACTTGAAATATCCCAATTGCTTGAGAGAAATGAGCCCTCAAGTGTATTCAACCTAACTTTTGTCAACTGTCTCCTACAATGCGTGCCCACCTATTATTGAAAAGTACATGTCACTTCCTTCGCTATCCTCGTTATCAGCAGGCTCGCCCTTGGCAATTACTTGAACTTGCCTAAACCCACTCTCATGCCTAAATCCACCCTCGTAAATAATAAAATAGGCTCACTTTTATTTGAGGATCTACCTAAATGAATATATATAGGATGTCTTAAAAATTGAAAGTAGCCATGTAAAGAAATAGAAAAAGTTGAGAGCAGTCATGCAATACTTGCACAAGAATTATGGACAAAGTTAAGAGCAAAATAGGCCCACTCTTATACAGCAAAATTAGTCAAAATTAATAGTTATCAGTGGAAGAGACTTTTAACATTTAATTTCTTTCAAGTTTGTTGTTTTAACTTTCAATTTAACGTTAGTATTTTTGTTCTTTCAAGGACTTTTAATGTTAGCATTTTTGTTCTTTCAAGGACTTTTAACATTAACCTTTTATGTTAATCTATTTATAAATTTCTTTCAAGCATTTGGTGTAGTTTTTACTTTCTCGCATTTTTATTTCTATCAGCACATAAATCTAAAATACCTTAACTTAAGAATTGAAAGCAAAAGATTTTCATGGTTTGTTTTTTTTGAGAAATAAAAAAAATTCATTGATAAAGAATGTAAGGGAACATTGAAAAGGTGGGCTATAAGTCAACATCAGAGCATGACTTAAAAGACAAGAAGACCAGCAAATAAAGCAACGTCGTTTGGGCAATACAAGTGAAAAGCAAAATCAAGAAGCAAACAACCCCAATCTACGTCGTTGAGGGTAAATTGATTTCTAGGGTAAAAGCAACTCCACCTTTCGCACGAATCCAACAGAAATGCCCTAATTCGGCATCTTTCCAGCAGGCACAGGGACGATAGCTATGGAAGAGCTGCACGAAGAGAACGATTACCAGGTAGGCAGATATTACACCGATTGATTGTAGCATTGAGAAATAGATCTGAGTTCCTCCTCCATGTGGCAATACCCGAAGCAATGCGAAGCAAGCCAGTAGGAACTTGCCGTAAGGGGTGGTCGGAACTTGCCTAAGCGACATGCGATGTGTAGGTAAAACTACTACTTCATGTAATGAGAATAAGGTTTAGACAATCCTTGATCCTCATTGTGGCGTGTAGGTATACCGGTGTGTCCAGTGCATTTCCTTGCTAGCCATTTGGGAAGGAGAAGAGCTTTCCGCTTGGGGTGAGATTCCAAACTACTGGGCTTCATCTATCCATGTACTAAGAGGGGCGAGGATGAGCAGTAAACAATCCAGGTATGCCTCTGACGTGAGTAAGTCTCAATTTATGATTTCCTCGGAGAAGGGAGAGTTCAAAGCTATAGATCTGAGTTGTACACTAGATTCTGCATAGCCTTGTGTTATGGATTGCTTGATACGTCTTCCGGGTCTTAGATCCTCCAAATGTAGGCCATTCTGCCACTACAGTGTAGGTGTAACTGATTGACAATCAGTTGCTCTCTAATATTTGTAGTGATGATCTCTGTAAGAGAGTTCATAGGAGTTGTCTGGTTTAAAAATCTTCTGCAGTTCCTTTCCTTCCAAATATTCTGGGCACATGTAGCCATTGACAGAAGAACTATGTCCTTGTCCTGTTTCTGTATGGTCTGTTGGGCCTCGAATCTTTTTGTAAGTTAGGACTATTAAATGAGGAGTTGTTTATGATTATGCATGTATAAAGGAAGGAGAATTCATGAATTCAAAAAGAAATAGAAAAGATGGTTTAGGTACAAGATGGATTTAAATGTGAGATATTAGAAGTTAAAAGCTGGAAAATGTAAGTTCATTGAGCATGCTCTGGTGTT
>JAOTAX010000004.1:19283491-19316667 GCA_025629825.1 Erythroxylum guanchezii | reverse complement strand
TAAAAAGAAGGGTAAAACGAAAAAGTTTACACAATTCAACCCCCCTTCTTGTGTGTAGATTATCATTGTACTAACTTGTGATTAACTTCACTTCGATTTCCTCTAATTTCACATTGACATATTTTACTGTCTACTCATTCATACTAATTTCTCCACACATTTCAATTTATTTGCAATCTTAACTTCCTGTGCTTGTATTACATTCATCAGGTCAAATTTGTATCTCCTGAACATATTATCACAGAATATAATATGGACCTATATACTCCTTATATTAGCAATTAATGTCTCCTCAAATTCAGGAATCCACTCACATAGTTGGTTACTTTACATCAAACAAAAATATATACATTTTCAGTAGCATACTCTATCTCTTACGCCTGAGTCTCCGTCAAGAGTAGGATTCCAATTTTTACTTTTGATTCATTAATAGTCATTCGTTCCTCGAAATGGAACACTTAATTCACGTGATATGATTCGATAAAACATCTCTATCTCAAAAGACTTCTTACCTCAATCATCAACACTATTTTCATAATCTTTATCAATCAACTATGTTCATCAATGTTGTTTTTAGCCATTCTTAACACCTCAATACGATCAATTTCAACTATTCATGACATTTCAATAATTTCAAATTTTGTCACACTACACATGATCAAAATATTCTTTATAATAAAGCTCAACGAAATAAGAGGCATATCCATTTACTCCTATACCATATCCAAATATAAATCTCGTATGTACTCAATCACATTATTCACCAATGTAACCACATTATCAGATGTGTGCTCCTAATAATTGGTCGTCATAACCTTGAGAACTTCTACATATATCACTATCACTTGCTTCATTTTCCGTACATACATTCTTAATCAATTTAAAAGCATAAACGCATGGCCATCTTAATATTCTGATATCGAATTCACGATCACAATCTCATACCGGATCATAACTCTTATCACACCAATTAAAAATCATTTTAAATTCCAAGGTCAACCTTTCCATTCCACTTTACTTGTACACCTTATATCTTGTCATTTCCACCTATGTCTCTATTTCTTTCTCAGTCGATTCATGAACCCTTTTCACATCCATATCAATTTAAGAACATATCCACAGCAAAATTTCGCTACCCCACTCACTAACATAACCCCAAATACTGAATCAATGTCTAATATATCGGACTATGCCATAATTCTTATTTCCAAATATCCACAAATTTTCCTTATCTTACACTCTAACAAAACACCATCCTTCTCATCGTTTCTAATAGTCCAAACTCTTAGCGGAAGTTCATACATATGACTCATGCGGTTGCAATTGCTGGGATTCTATACTCATCAGTACCCTTCTCTAATAGTGAGGAATCAAGTACAATAAATTCTTGTAAAACTCCTCGTACTCTTTTACGAGGTAGAATTTTACTCCTTCGACAAGACACTATCTTTCAGCTTACTTTTATTTTAATCTTATTTCCTACATGTATGTATGATATGCATATCACTTAATGCAACACATCAGTTCACAATGCACAAGTAATCACATAACATAACAATTCATCCTACTATGCATTCTAAGCCTAGGAAAAAGCCTAAGCTATGATACCAAACAATGATGGACCCCACTTCTGGAGCCCAACATTCGGAGTCATAAGACGGTAAAAACTCATTGCAAATATTTTTTTTACAATAAACGCATATGCGAAAAATCGATAATCAAACAACCCGATTTATTTAAAACCAATTTAGTCACAAAAGATGTAAACATTATTGAACACATCAGAGTTTCAGTAATCACTTGGGCCCATTACAGAACAAAATATTTGTTTTCATAATATCTTTACACTTCAAAAAAAAAACCACCCCTTTGGCTTATTACAAGATACAAAATACAAAATACAATTGAATGCTTATGCTTAACATGATTTCTAAATACCAAAAGTTTCTGAACTAACTTAATTACAAAAGTCTCTATTCTTGGTGTTTGCCAAACTTTGCAAACAAGGTTTTGAAACCCGGACCGGACGTCGAACGAAGGCTTTACTGGTCACCAATTTGATCGGTTCGATCACCGGCCGAATCGGTGTGATGTCATAATTACGTAATAATTATATTTAATTATATATAATATTAGTAATATTAAAAAATAGAAAAATATACCAAATAATATAAATTTCTATACTTCTGTTAGATTTCTGGAGAAAAGGAGGGTTTTACTTTTGAAAGAATCAAAAAATGTATCAGTGTTTTAGAAAGAAAAAAGCAAAAAAAAAATCATTGAACCAGCGGCCAACCGGTTCGACCAGTCCCGGTTTAATCGATCAATTGACCAGTTCTCACCGGTTCACACTGGTTCAATTAGGTATTGATTTTTAGGGGTCACTAGGACCGGATAGCCTACCGGTCGAACCGGCCGGTCCCGTTCGAGTTTCAAAACCATGTTTGCAAGGATCAATGATGTTCTGCTTTTTCTTCACCTGCGGAGTGAAAGGTAATAGGGTAAGCTGCGAAGCTCAGTGGCTTATATATATCTATAGCCATTGGCAACAAGTCATACAATTCAAGCACACACATATATATGTATATCAAAGTATATATATATATACCAATTAATCTAGCAATTCTCACAAAGTTCATAATTCAAAAATGTCATCACATAGAACATTCATCAAAACATGACACTCAATTATGCATTATACTTGACACATCGAATATGCAATGCACAACCAATTGGCTCGAGGGTTCTATGGAAATAGAATGGAGAAATCGAAGTTTACCTTATAAACAAAATGAGTCCAATTTCGAAGCTCACATGCTACAAGCGGGCAGCTAGGAGAAGGCTCTTGTCAACGTGCACGTGATGAACAGAATGGTTCCACTCTCGTCCAAACAGAAGCACGTAATCATGCTCAAAATCATTTTATCAACTTTCATACTTTTTATGCTCCTTCCTTTCTTTTCATTTATACAAAAATGTCATAACATATTTCAAGGCATAACATGATCAAAATCACAATTCAATTATATCAAAATGTCATACATGTTTCATATACCCACACATAGGCAAAATGCTCATTTACACAATAACCATAAATATATTACACACCTAATTTTGCTTGCAAAAATCCAAGTCAAAGTTGTCTTTCCCTTTGCTCTTGGGTAGGATTCTCTTCGTTCCCTTCATTCTTCACCAAATGAAGAGATCTTTAGCTCAAAAGAAAACTCTTCTCTTCCTCTACCTTTTTCTCTTCTTAAACAACCTCAAAATCTCTCTTGAGGGCTAACACAATTGAAACCCTAGCTTATTTCTCTTCTTTCTCTCCTTCTCTTCTTCTCTTCATATTTCTCTCTCTTCCTATTTCTCTTTCTTCTTCATGAAACTCTCTCTTTTTCTTTCTTTTCTCAATTTTCGTTCTTCTCTCTTCTTAAAATGCAAGATAATACTTCTTCTTCCAATTATGTCGTTAATGAGTCCCAAAAGTTCATTTTATCCTTCCTTATAGGCTTATGTTCTTTTAAATTTAAGTGTCTTGTCAAAAATACCCTTGAATATTCTAACATAACAATTTCTTCTAAAAAATGTTTCCCGTTGTCTTAAGTTTCTAATGACACCAAAATCATTAAATTTGGTTCAGAAATCTGAAAGTTAGGGCTCAAACATTTCAAACTATTGCTAGACTGAAACAGTACACTATACCCAACTTCCATCCAGAATTTGAAAGTCATAGAGGCTGACTTACAATTCACTTTCTCCAGATAATTTGTAACTCTATGTCTCTAGTTTACTACAAGTCAGAAATCATCTCATTTGGAGCTCTATAGATCAAGATGCCATCAAAATACTGAAGTATGTTCCGTAGAATAACACCAGTTCATATTATTTAAGAGCACACTCACTGGACCAGTCCCACGTTTTTCACTCAATATTTCTCAATTCATTTCAAATAGCCATGATTTTTCTTGGAGATGTAGAGCAATGTCTTACGAGTCCAATGGTTTAAGAATCAAGTCATTTGGGTGCCTAGAGAAGAAGTTATGGCCAAAGAATCAAATCTGGTTTTGTCCTTAATCATATTGAACCTGTCTTGGGACAATTGGCATAACTTTCCCTAATGATGTGGGATTTAGATGTTCTTTGGATGGTTGGAAAGAGGACTTCAAGAGCTACAACTTTCATGAATATCTCAAAGATAGATTCTATCTTTAGAAGGATCAAAATGGAACATAAGATAGGTACAGACGAAAAAGCAGAAGAAGTAAAAAGCAGAAGAAGTAAAATATAGAAGATATGACGTCATCACAGACCATGTGACGTCATAACAGAAGAAGCAAAAAGTAAAAGAAGCAAAACATAGAAGATATGACGTCATTTATAGACGAAGTGATGTCATTAGACAATATAGCATTGGAAAATTTGTCATAACTTTCCCTACAGATATTGGATTTGTATGTTCTTCATATGGTTCGAAAGAGGATTTCAATATATACAACTTTCATGAAGACATCAAAGACTGATTCTATTTTCTGAAGGGTCAAAAATGGAACAGAAGATAGGTATAGACGAAAAAGCAGAAGAAGTAAAACATAGAAGATATGACGTCATCATAGACCATGTGACGTCATCACAGAAGAAGAAAAAGGCAGAAGAAGCAAAACATAGAAGATATGACATCATCACAGACCATGTGACATCATCACAAAAGAAGCAAAAAAACAGAAGAAGCAAAACATAGAAGATACGATTTCACTCTTGAACATCTTCCCTCATGAGGATCATAACTTTCAGCTCAAATGTCTAAAAATTTCATACTATATACCGTTGGAAAGATAAAAGAAATACCTACAACTTTCTAGATGACAACTTTGTCTAAATCTATCTAAATCAAGCCATAATTGCCCTTGAAGTCAGAACACAAATTTTACATTCATCCACCAATGTACTGCACCCAATTCTCAACTTCATGACAAATTTTTGAGACTCTTAGAGACATAATTTAAATTCGATGTCTTCATAAAAAATGTAATCATATGTTTCTAGTTTAATCCAAATCAAGAATTATCTCGTTTGGATAATTAGAGAAAAAGTTGCGGCTAAAAGACTGAAGAATACTCAATGAATATTTTCCAGATCAACTACCAATTTATTTCTAAATCTTTCCTTAACACAACTCATACCAAGATCAGCTTTTCTATTTCATTTACTCCTTATTCTCAACTCCATTTCAAATCAACATCATCCTTAAAGAAATTATAGTCCATGATTAATCATGAGCACTAATAACAAAACATACACATATATACATATCCTTCATCAACTTACTACACATATTCAACTTCATTTTTGCTTTCATTTCACTTCTAACTTTCACCTTAATTCTTCCCATTTCAAAATCTTTTATCCACCAAAAACGCCATAGCAAATCATGAATCTATCCACATTTCTCATTCCCTACTTTACTCTTGTCTATCATTTCCTGGTTCAAGAACTTTCATTCATTTGTCCTTTACTCGTGACTAATCACCAAAATTTCTCATTTAATAGTTCCAACATTCTAAGAAAAGTTTGGGGTCCAACAAGTGTCTTGGTGATGATGGTTATTTTAATACTTTGGTTATAGTTTGTGTAAGATCACTAAAGGTTCTTTAGTTATGGCATATGGAAAAAAGTCTATAGGTTTGTATTGGATTAAACCTTTAGTTTCTATTGATACTATTAATCAATTAAGAGAGATAAATCTTAAAAGTTATGGCAAAAAGACTTAGCCACATCTGCAAAAAGGGACTTGAACTTTAGCCAAGAAGAATCTACTTTCTGATTTAAAATTTGTAAGTTAGAAGAATCTACTTTCTGATTTAAAATTTGTAAGTTTGCAAAAGTTTGCTTATCGTTTAGTTGGTAAATAAAATAGGGTTTCCTTAAAAAGTCATCCTTTTTTTTTCTAGAAAATCACAATTACTTGAGTTGATGTATTCAGATCTCTATGGTCCAATAAAGACAAGGTCTTTTAGTAGTGAACCTTATTTTGTGACACTTATTGATGACTTTATGAAAACTTGGGGTTTATATTTTAAAATCATTAGAATATGTATTTTATGTCTTTAAACAGTTTGAGGCTTCTGTTAAAATAGAATATGGAAAGAAGTTGAAATATATTCATACTAAAAATGGAGATCATTGGGGAAACTTTGATCAGTAATACAAAAAACTAGATATGAAACACTAAAAGTCACCTCCTAAGGCTCCTCAGTTGAATGACTTGACAAAGAGGATGAATAGATGTTAAAGATAGAGTCAAACATTTGCTTTTAGATGCAAAGTTTCCTTAATCTTTTTCAGGTGAGGCTTTATATATTGCTACATATGTTATTAACTTATCTCCTACTATTGCTTTGTGAGGTAAAGTTCTTGATTTTGTATGGAAATTATAAGAAAGCTTCCTATAACCATTTATGTATGTTTAGTTATAAATCATTTAATATATATTCCAAAAGATCAGAGGTCCAAATTAAATATCAAGGAAAGACAATGTATCTTTATTAGCTATGACCATGATTGGTTACATGATATATGATCCAGTTGCAAAAAAAAGCTTATTAGAAGCTACGATGTTATTTTTATGGGGGGTCAAATCATTGATGATATTGATAAAAGTCAAAATGTTAAGATTTTGCTGGCTTAATTAATCTTGATCCAAGCTTAGAGATATATATGCCTAATGTAGTTGAGTTTGGCAATCAGAAGGATTTGTATAACCATATTCATGATGATCAAGTTAAAGGTGTTGTTATCAATGTTACTAATGAGGTAGATGCTTCTATTCTTAAGATTATTAATGAACCTGTAGTTTCACTTAGAAGGTCTACTAGAGAGATAATTTCATATACTAGTTATTCATCCAAATATGTACTTCTCACTGATGGAGGAGAACCTAAGAGCTATGAAGAGGTTATGGAGAGTGATAATAATGATGAGTGGGTTATAACTATGAAAGAAGAAGTCGTACTTTTGAGCTAGTTAGCTTACTTAAGGGCAGAAAAAACTTTATAAAATCGTTAGGTTTATATAAAGAAGAATGAAGAGAATTCTTCCTATCTATGATGTAAAATCAGGTTAGGTGTCAAAGATTTTAGACAGAAAAAGGGAATTGACTTTGAAGAGATTTTTTCAGTAGTTGTTTAGATGTGTTCCATCAGAGTTTTTCTTAGTTTGGTAGCCAACCTGGATTTGGAGGTTGAATACTTGGATATATAAAACTACTTTTCTTCATGGTGATTTGGAGGATAAGATTTTTATAGAGTATATAGAAGGTTTTATGGTGAGAGGTAATGCAAAATATGTGTGTAAGCTAAAGAAAAGCTTATATGGTTTGAAACAAACTCCAAGACTATGATACAATAAGTTTAAATTATTTGTGATCCAACAAGGATATAAGAAGACTAGCTCTAATCACTGTGTATTTTTTAAGAAATTTTGTGATATGACTTCATCATTTTGTTATTCTATCTTGATTACGAGTTGATTGTTAATTATAGTTCTTATAGAATTTTTTTTGGTAAATCAGAAAAAATTATACAAATATAAAAGTTATGAACATCATTTAAGACTACTTGAGCAGTGGTCTCTCAGCTACAAAAGGGCACAGAAGAGTAATACATTTGGAAGCTACCCATTATCTATATCAGTAGAGACTAGTTGAACAGAAGTTCCTTAGCTACAAAAGGGGAACAACGAAAGATACCTTTGGAAGCTACATCACTTCCTTACATCACACCCATACAACCAAAACAATATCAGCACTCCTATCAAAACCGCACAAAGATACCCCATCTTGCCAGGTCTTATTTTAACCCACGGGCAAAACAAAAACATACAATCCAATCAACTACATCACAATATAAGAGGGATACTCTCCTAATAGTTCTTATAGAATTGATAGACTAAATAAGAAGCTTAGTATATCTTTTGTGATAAAGAACTTAAAACTAGTAAGATAAATTCTTAGCATACAAATTATCTGTGATAGAGAAGGAAAGAAATTATGATTGTCTTAAGAACCACACATTAGTTAGTACTTTAACTATTTCGCATGAACAAAGCTAAATTGGTTAGAACATCTATTGCTACTTACTTTAAGATTAGCATAGTGAAAAAGAGAAAGAAGATATGCAGAATATTCCTTATGCATCTACAGTAGGAAGTCCAATGTATCCAATGGTTTACCAAAAGCCTAATATTGCTCATACAATTGATATAATTAGCCATTTTCTCTCTAATCCAGTAAAGAGTATTAAAATGTTATAGAGTGGATTATGAGATATCTTTGAGACACTTTTAGTATCAAATTGTATTTTGGAGTGGATACATTGATTCAAATACAAAAAGTGATGTTGACTCAAGAAATTCAACTTTAGGTTGTCTAATTATCTTAACAGGTAGGGTTGTGGCTTGGAAATATAGGTTGCAAAAAGTATATTGCATTGTCTACTATGGAGGTAAAATTTATTACTATAATTAAAGCTTACAAAGAGTTGCTTTGAAAGAAAAATCTTTAAAAACTTAGTTTTACTAAAAAAAAAAAGCATGTTTTGAGTTATGATAGTCACAGTGATATACATCTTAGCAATAATTTTACCTTTGATGGTATATCTAAACATATTGATGTGAGATGCCATTCGATATGTGATGTTCTATACTCCAGGTTGCTTCTTCTTGAAAAAATGCATACAAAAGATAATAGTTTATATATGATGATGAAATCTCTACCAAAAAAAAGTTTAATGCATTCCATTTAGTTTCTAGATTAGCAAAGGCCTTCACTTAAGTCAGAGGAAGAGTTTGTTATTAGTCCTCCTCAATTAGAGCCTATTATATAATTAAAAAAAAGATCAAGTCATGTGTATTTTATGTGGAAAGTTGTAACCTTTATGAAGAAGTTTGACTCTTTATATTTTGGGTGTATGGTGAATGGTATGACTATTTATAGTCCTCACATTTTCTCTCTTAGCTTTTTATTCGTATATGGGTTTAGAAAATTACCTTTCTTCTACACATTTGGTCTAAATTTATAGCTAGCATGATTGTTAAGTATGAGTATATTCACCTTTCTATAGATATTTTTGTGATTGGTATGTGGCTATCTTGTGTGGCTAATGTGGTCATTTTATCTCCTACTAATTATGGTTTTGATATGGTTGTTCTCTCCATCTTGGTAAGTAATTATTGTCATTTCTCCTTTAGTAGGAGAGAAACTATCATAGTACTAGAGAAGAACTATTATGGTACTGAGAAGGAACTATCGTGATATGGAAAGAAGTCTTCATGGTATATCTAAATTTTGATATACATATTGTTGATTACCACTCTTATTAATGAGTATTTATTATTGTGAGATCTTAAACTATTGAAGAACTCATTTTGATGAACTCATTGATTTTATAGTTGATTATTTTTGTGGATTAGGTCCTGCGGTTTTTACTTTTCATATTGAGAAGTTTTTTTACATTAAACATTTGGTGTTCTTTAGTGTGATTTATTTTGCGTATTCATATATGCTCCTCATAGTTTCATTTAGGTGGAAAAGATTTTATTTTACTTGTCACATTGTCCTATTATTGCTTCCATTGTGTTATACATCTCTTTTTTCCTAATATATATGGTGCATACATCACTAAAAGGATGAAAGTTTAGGTGAAAGCAGTAAGAAAATTTAACAACCTAGTTAGAATATTAAATGCAATATTGAATATAATGAATTAGGCATGTGAATCACTTTGAATAAAATTAAAATCATATGTTTTTTTAAGTAATGAATTTATAAAAAAGATAGTAGTGAATGTCCATTACAAACAAAACTAAGTGACTTAGTAGCCACTATCAAGATAAACAACAAAGGATTAGCCCCAACCAATTTACATAGCAATGAGAGCACATATAGCTATTTAGTCACTAGTAACTTCAAATGCCCCATCTATTTCTTAACTTTAGGTTGAGGTTGTTTTGTCCATTTGTTGCAAAAGCACATATTTTGGTGTGTGGAAGAATTCTATGACAAATGAGTTATTTCTCTATAGGACTACCTCCATGCAGTCTACTATTCCTTTCCTTCCATATATAGTAAATTGTAGCTCCAAAGCAACATTTGAACAACTTAGTATCATCTTTACTTTTGATTTTTTCAGGTATCATCTTTACTTTTGATTTTTTTCAGGCCCAATGTATAGTTCCTATCTAGTCATTAGCTGAGCATTGTACACCAAATAGCCTAAGTTATTTGCTCTATATGAACTGAGTATATGTGCAGCCAAAGAAGAGATGATTCAAACTTTCATTCACATTCTTGCAGAGTTCACACACTGAATTTCAATGGGTCCTTAGTTCCTAGTCTTCCTAAAGCTGCTAGCCAGAGGATAAAGGAGTGTACAAGAAATATAAATGAGTCCCTAACTAGTTTATGCCAAGGATATATTGAGTGATTACTTGCTTCCAATAGCTTTCTCTTGCATGATTGGAGACTAAAGTTTAATGATTTAAAGATAAACTTAAAATTAGTCTTAAGTTTATTTTTAACACTTTAATACTTGAACTATCTTTTCATATTAAATAAAACTAAATGTTAGCTTCTTTTGTAACTCACATTAAGTCACCTTATATAGTATGAATTAAGTGTTATTTTTTGACACATTGAGTATAAATATTTTCAGTTAATTTAAAAAATTAGACCTATCGTAGGAATTAACTCTATTTAATATGTGAGTTCAAATTTGATTGAATTTGAACACATATCAAATAAAGTTTAGACATATATTTGGCAACGAAAAATAGATAAGATAACTTAGGGTTAGGGGAAATCAAATAGAACTAGAAGGAAGGCATACAGTTTTTTATGATTAGAATGTTTATTATACAAAACGATGGTAGATTGTAGATTTCATAATACTATCTTTGGTGCTCAAGATGAATTTAGGGAATCTAGAATACAACTATTAAAGGAAATTATAGAAGAATCTCAAAATATCCTACCATTTGTGCCTAATATGTACTTCTTTTCTCTTTCTTTTATTATCCTTTTTTACTTTATATGTTATTTTCTTGACTATAATCCTATCATTACAAGTTCCAAATTCATCTACTAGTCTCTAATAGAATAATTTGTCATTTTTAGAGAAATGTAAACAGAAAATTTAAAACTGTCAAAAAGTTCAAAATTTCTGGTCTCACAATGAGTCTTTTTCCAAAGTGATGCCACTGATGTGAATAGTGTATCTTCTTTGGTAGATTTTATTAAGAACAAATTTGGAAAATTTGACATATTGGTAAAGTTAAAACAAGTTCTTTAAATCTTAGTGTTGGATGCTCCCCAAGAAAAGGATCTTCATTATGATTCATAAGAAGTATGATTAGCCAGATTTTTAAATATTCATAAGAGTGATCGACAATTTTTATTGTTTGCCTCAATTACATATTATAATGAAGAAGCTATTTTAGGGTAAAAATAATTATCATATGTTGTATAGGAGCCTTTGAGTATAGTAGTTAAGTTGCATTCTAAACAACAACATTTTTCAAGTGGTGTAATATATAAGAACCACTTGCTAGAAACCTATTTCCTTATTTCAATGTGTTATAATATAATACTTTTCTTTTTTTTCTTTTTATGAATAACTATATTGTTTTCATACCTTGAGTTAAATTAAAAGTCTTGTTCTACACTTTCTTTATGTGGTTTTATACTTTTCATTAATTTGATTAGAATTGGTAGAAGTTTAGAGAAATTTAGGTTGTTCAAAGCTACTTTTCTTTCTTTGTTGAAGTTATGATTCAAATATAACTCTAAATACTTATTCCTACCATATTAATTTTTATTTTTAATTTTAATTATGTGTGACTTTGTAAAAAATGTGTACTCAAATTTCTATGTGCTTCACTATATGCTTCTAATTAAATGCATATGAGATTACCATGTAATTACTAATAATTATTTTATTAAATTAGTTTTCTATTTTAGATATGGTTGCATTTCAGTATGTTAGATTTTTTAGAAAAATATGGGTAATGGGAGTATACTAGTTGTAAGACCAAGATAAAAGAATGAAAATGAGTTTGGCACACTCAACATAATGGTGCTAAAGAGTGTTGCTGAGGATACAGGGCATATGATCAATTTTATATATTATAGGTATGGTTACGAGTCTTTTAATCAAATGAGCGATCTTGAGTTTTCCAATGATACTGACATGTTGGAGATGCTTAACATAATTAAGGAAATAACTTGTTCAATTATATTATGACCAAGGTTACAAGGAACCTAATGGTGAAGAAGCAAACTTTAATAATGAGATTCATAATAAGTGTGTTAATAAAGAAGTTATTGATGAATCAGATTTTCCAATTTTTTTCTTACTAAGATGAGAGAATCATGGAGTGATGATATTTCAGATAGTTTCTTAACTAATGATGAGAAATATTTACATGTGAATAGAGAGAATTGACTAGAAACTTGGTTAGTGATTATTGTTTGACAATGTTGTTGATGGTTAAGGGAGTATAAGGAAGCCAAGTTCTCATAAAACTAAAATTGATGTATCAAAAGGTACTTTTCATTATTTGGACATTGATTATGATGACAATAATAAAGAAATAACTACTTCAGTTACTAGTAACAATGAAGCAAGAAAAAGAAGGGGTCTACAACATTTAATTTGAACATGGAAATAACAAACTTTAAATTTAGTTTGGGGATAAAATTCAAAGATCCTAAGGAGTTTAATGATTGAATATGCAATTATGCTATTGAAGATGTTATGATCTTCAAATATTAAGAAGCGAAGATAGAATGGAAGCCATTTGTGATGTTCATTATCTCACTAAATCTAATGGAGATTTTAAGTTTCAGATATCTTATTTTGATGAGAAATTTATCATTAGTTTACGTATAAAGACATATCAATGTAGGTTGTAGTTATTACTAAGAATTCTTTTTATTATATGTAATCAAATGCATTAACTTTCAAATGGAGAATGTTGATGGTTGTGTGAGTTGATTTTATAAGAAAAGTGACACTCAAGGAGTTGCCAATAATTAATAAAGCCAATTGTGAGGCCAAATTATGGCCCAAGTTTTAAACCTTTAGCTTATCCTCCCTCTAATTGCAAAGAAAATGTTAAAAAGGCCAAAGAGAGCAAGCAGAAGGGATAAAAATGAAGAGCCAATGAATCTGAACAAATTGAATAAGAAAGGAGATGTAATGTGGTGTCAACATTGTTAGGAACTTGATCACAACAGAAAAAGATACTAGACAACCTTAAAGAAGATCAACTTCTATCAAGGGAATTAATTTTTTCCTTTAACTTTCCCCTTGTAATTGTGAGTTACACGCTAACTAGGATTTTAGTGTATTGTTATGATATTTGTAAAGAAAAAGAGACTAACTTAGCACATTATGAAATACAATCTAAGTTGAGAGTTCTAATGTTAGAATTCTTCTTTAAAATCTACTAAAGGGTAGGAAGGCCAAAAACTACTCCGTTAGCTTCAAATGTTGATCCAAATATCTTCGAAAGGAAGAAAAAAGTTGTAATATTTTAGTTTCATACGATTTAACATATAAAAATCATACATGTGACTTATTTCACATCAGAAAAATGACATGTTCTCTTTTTAGACTCATCAAGCATTCAGAGTGTTGTTTAAAGAAACTAGTGAAAATATTTATTTTAGAGTTTGTCAATTATTTTTGTGTGATTCTCTTATTGATTGTTGTAATTGCGTCATTTAGTTGTGATTTTTTTATGAGAATGGTAATTTGGTTTTATGCCCTGATATTAAGTTCTAAATTGGTTATGAATCTTTAGCTTAGTGATGCTTGTGAACTAGTTATAATTATTTATCTTAGAGTTACTGACCAATGGGAGGAAGAAATGTTAAAGTATTTGAGCTCCAAAATGATAATATTACTATAACTTATGCCTCTAATTTATCAAATAGTGGTGAACCTTAATCGTCTCAATCCATAATTACATCAAGATCAAGAACAACTCAAAGATCTCAGTCTTCTAATCTAGTTACAACTTAATCATCATATCATTTTAATAAATTAACAATAAATGCTAATTAAATTCCAAGATAAAGGATAAAAATGAGCAATTAAAGGCCAATTATCAATATTATGATACGTACTATGTAATTAGAGGATTTTGTAATTTTCACTTTTATTGGATATATGATGGATATTTAGAATTATGAAAACTATTTTAGTGTGTAATTTTGGCTTTTTGGAGTTTGATACTTGAATTTGGCATGTGAAAATTTAACCTTTTGATGCACACCAGTTTGAGTGGTAATGGTCATAACAATCATTATTTTGGTTTTAAATAGAAACTAAAAATTACAATATGACCTTGCAAAGTTCAAATATAAGTCATTATTTAGGTTAGAAAAGATTATAAAAATCTATAAGCATTTAAACTGAACATATATTTTCTGCACAATAAAATTCAAGCAATTAAAAGATAAAAAAATATCTAACTTATAATGGCTTGGTAGTCCATTCTTTTAATTCTTTAATTTCATAAAATAAAAATTCAAATTATAAATTATAAATTCTAAATTCTAAATTCTCTCTTTCATGAACAACAATTTGTTAATAAAATATATTTGTGCTTGAACGTATCCCTTTGCTTCTTCATCTTCTTTTTCATCATTGTAATTTCATATGCTACATTTGTTAACATTTTGACTTTCTCACATATTTCATCCTGCAATGTTTTTATTATGTCATGCAATACTTGTTCATGTAAATATTTATCCTTCAAAGTCCCTTTAAAAAATTTTCACCCTTTAATATGATTTTACAATTCGCAACTTTTTCTCATCCACTATAGCTAAGATGTATCTATTCTAAAAAATCACAATCGTGTGTTCTCCACCTATTACATGTTAAGAATTTTTATCCAAAATGCATAATAGTCCACAATGTATATGAACTAGCATGAATGTCATTCTTATTCAGTCAATCTTCTTCGAATACTTTACTTGCACATCAAAAAGTTTACAAAATATTTGAGGTAACCTCATTGCTTGAATAAATTTAAATCATATTTAAGATATATACTATATTCATCATATATTATCGACATGAGCACGATATTGCTAAAACTTAGATTACTTTTTTGATAGCTTGAAGAGTGTTTGTTTCTTTACAATAAATAATTTCAATAAATATAAACACTCCTTTAAAGTAAAATCAACTAAATTGTAGAGCACAAGCACAATTCATATTGTTGCTATCTTAAAAAAATTAATGTTGACAACACTGTAAAGCATAGCTTGGTACTTATTAGCCATTCCAATACATAAACAAATTTGTTAATAGTTGCAAACATTAACATATTTCATAACTTGATATTCATTCGCCATTCTAATACATAAACAATTTTATTAACAGTTGCAAACATTAGCATGCTTTACTACTAATAACTTCTCTCATAAAGTATCAAGACTTCATGCTAAAACTAAAAGTTTTTGTAGCTCTTGCGGTAATTGGTTTGTCAGGAAATATACGTACCCATATTTTTCCGCCTTAATGCACATTGTGTATAATTGCCCGACGTCCCACCTTTCTTTGTCTAGACGTAATCCAAGGGATTCAATTGCTTGCAGAGCATATTTACCGAAACAAATATGATTACCTCGATAAGATATTCCTTTCAGTCTTCCAAGATGATATTGACTTTTTGTATTTGGAAAATGTTTTAGATGGGATCTTTGAAGTAGACAGTGGTTGATAGAGTAATCCTTGATCATAATTTCCAGTATGAGTAGTGCGTTCAATATGAAACCTGTGATTGGTAGTAAAACAACAATTCCTATGTCAAGGACTAATTCGGTCTTCATAAATCTCTTGAAATATTTTTTAACGAAATTTTTTTATAACATCTAGAACGCTTCCGGTTTAGGTGGACATCTCGACAAATAGATATCTACAAGAATTAGCTTATCAACTTCCTGAACAGTACTATAAGAATTAGCACTGAACATCCCCCCTATAATTGTGCATGCTCCCATAGCAATAACATGTTTAGGTTTGAGCATTTGTTCATATTATCTCACTAAAGAAGGAGCTATTTTTATGATTACTGTGCCGGTTTTTAAAATCAAATTCGCCTGTTTAAGACTCAATCTTAGTACTAGTCTATAACGATCAAAGACGGTGTACTCATTAATTATTGATTTGGTCCTCCATTCTATCCACATGTTATGAATTGTGATTTGTGACTACAGAAAAATCAAATAAGTAATGTTAAAAAATTCAATCACTTGATTACATTAATTTGTAGATGTATTTATTTTAAATTAAAATTATTTAATTTAATAATTAATCGACTAATTTGTTTAAATTAATAAATTTTTATAAATTAAAATAAATTAAACAAATTAGTCGATTAATTCAAAATAAATTTATTTTCATTTGAAATTTGTTTAATTAAAATTTTTAATTTTATAATTTCCTTCCATCCTATTTCAAGTTTAAGCTATTTTATTACAATTTAATACAATTAAACTTTTTATTTGATTGATTTAATTTTCTGTTAAAAAGTTGGTGCAAGCATAGCTAATGCACCCAAATGCAAAGTTTGTATTTGAATCAAATTTATGTAAGCGAAGGAAAGCGATGAGTTTGAATAAGGAGCGGTCAGTGAGTTCATGACACGACGTGACGTGACGTGAAACATGTGTTGTTATTAAATGCGATTGTGAGATTTCTTTGTGAAGCCCCAAGGCATGCAACTAGCCACGCCTAATTAGATCCGAGTTTCCATGCAAACTTAAAACAATACACATTTCTTATTCAAGTAACAAAAATAGATTAAAGTAAAGCAAGCGGACAAAAAAGACTACGGGTATCTTTACCCAAAAAAAAAAAAAAAAGCCAAAGCAGCACTTTATGAATTGAAAAGGAATTGCTGACAACACATTCCACGTGCCACGCATTCATGTTAATTTCCCAAAGAATAATTAAATATTAACCAAATCTACAATTAAGCTTATAACTCTATACAATACATACTCGGATTGAAATTTACCAGCCTTTTGTTTTGTTGCATTCTCTCTCCCTAGACACATGCAGAAATAATCAAACAAAATCCAAAAAGTGCTTTTGATAAGTGGGGTTGCGGCCTGGCCTGGCCTGGCAGGCAGGTGATATGTAAGGGTAATGCTAATGCTAATGCGCAACTACAAATAAAAATGAACCCATTCCATTCCACTTCCACTTCCATTATCCACCGCCGACGTCACCAACATCAAGGTGTAGTTAAGTTGGGTCACAAAATCTATTCATTTTAGAATAAAATAAAAGCACATCTCAATCTCATCACAATTCGCAAATGCTAATGAATATTCTTTTATTTCTCGCACCCTTGCTCTATAAGTAGTTACTGTGGAAGATAAATACCCAAATTACATCACCTACACTACATGTCTTGTATTCACACTCCCCTCTGTTCTGTCCTCCATTCCTTTCATAACAACACACGTACTGTACACACAACACGCCAAGTACTTGCTTCCTTCAATCCAACTAGTTAACAAATACTCCACCGTCACTTTTTGTGTTTTTTAGCAAGGGGAGATCTCTCTCTCTCCCCCCCAACCCCAATTTGCTGCTCTCCTCACCATCTTTCGATTAGCTAACTAAGTGTTATTCTTCTTGTGTATTTATCAAGAAGGAGCTGAGATTTTTTTTTTAAAAAAAAGAGATTCATTGTCTATCACAGGCTTGCCTCAGAAATCACCATCCGCTCCAGTAAAAACGAATTTCAAGGTCAGGTTTCTTGGTGTTTTTCCAATCTGGGGTTTTGTTCAGATTTTGAAATCTCACGTCTCTCACGGTTTGTCCCCTTCTGTTTCCATTTAAGATAACATAGAGATAGATAGAGGCTAGAGACGGAGACCCGCACAACTATAGTGTAGAAACCCAAAAGCAAGATGATTCTCTTGTTATCTTTCTTACCTCTTTTCGGTTTACGCGCTGACGATTATCTGTTTGTTTTTTTGTGCAATGTGTCTGCAGATCCTTTCTCCAGTCACCTGCAACACTCCATTCATTACCCAGATGGTGAAATGCTCTTCTATACACGTTTTGATTTCTTATTTTGTCTTTGCTGCTCATTAAGAACGTCACCAGAACCGACGCTTTCTTACCCTTTCCAGTCTTCAAGTCACCGTTTTTGATGATGGGTATCGGTTTTCTGCTTGATGACAACATTCTGAATTGGAAAGTTGGCGCTTCTAAGGAAATTCATGGCTTACCCATTCTCGAGCTGGCTTCAATTTGTGTCAATTTAACACTTTTCATTGTCTTTCTCTTCATCATATCTGCGAGGCAGATATTTGTTTGTGTTGGTCGTATTAGACTCCTTAAGGAGGATAGTTCGGTTGCCAATTCAAGCTCAATTAGACCTTCTACTGTTGAAGTGGAGATTCGTGATGTCGTTGTCGGTGTAGGCTTTAAGTTATCCCTGCTTTGTTGCTTCTATGTCCTCGTTTTGCAGTTTGGTATATTGGGGTATGATGGGGTTGCTTTGATCAGAGAAGTTGTAAATGGGAAAACTGTGGATTGGTCCATAATTGGTTTGCCTGCTGCACAGGGTTTAGCTTGGTTTGTGTTAAGCTTCTCTGCCCTTCATTGTAAATTTAAGGCCTCTGAGAAATTTCCACTTTTGTTGAGGGTATGGTGGTTTTTCTCATTTGTGATTTGTTTGTGTACTCTGTACGTAGATGGTAGAAGTTTTCTAGTAGAAGGATCAGAGCATTTGAATTCTCATGTTGTGGAGAATCTGGCTTCAACTCCAGCTCTTGCTTTTCTCTGTTTTGTTGCAATTACAGGTGTTACTGGTATACAGCTCTCTAGAAACTCCGATCTTCAAGAGCCATTGCTACCTGAAGAAGAGGCAGCCTGTCTTAAGGTCACTCCTTACTGTGGGGCTGGCTTGTTTAGTTTGGCCACGCTTTCGTGGTTAAATCCTCTTCTTTCAATTGGTGCAAAGAGACCGCTTGAGCTCAAGGACATTCCTCTTCTTGCACCAAAAGATCGAGCCAAGACCAATTATAAATTTTTGAATTCAAATTGGGAGAAGTTGAAGGCTGAGGATCCTTCAAAGCAGCCTTCTTTGGCGTGGGCTGTACTCAAATCATTTTGGAAGGAAGCGGCATGCAATGCTGTTTTTGCATTGGTGAACACTCTCGTCTCATATGTTGGTCCCTACATGATTAGCTACTTTGTTGAATATCTTGGGGGAAAGGAGACTTTTCCTCATGAGGGCTATATTCTAGCGGGGATATTCTTCTCAGCCAAGCTTGTAGAGACCGTAACTACCAGGCAGTGGTATCTCGGAGTTGACATTTTGGGCATGCATGTGAGATCAGCTCTAACGGCAATGGTGTACAGAAAGGGGCTTAGGCTGTCAAGTTTGGCCAAGCAAAGTCACACTAGTGGAGAAATTGTTAATTACATGGCAGTGGATGTTCAGAGAGTAGGGGATTACTCTTGGTATCTCCACGATATATGGATGCTCCCTCTGCAAATCATCCTTGCCCTGGCAATTTTGTATAAAAATGTTGGTATTGCTTCTGTTGCAACTTTGATAGCCACCATCTTTTCTATTGTTGTCACTATTCCTTTAGCTAAGATACAAGAAGATTTTCAAGATAAATTAATGGCTGCCAAGGATGAAAGGATGAGGAAAACTTCTGAATGTCTGAGGAATATGAGAATTCTGAAGCTGCAAGCTTGGGAGGATAGGTACCGAGTGAAATTGGAAGAGATGCGAGGTGTAGAGTTCAAATACCTTCGTAAAGCCCTTTACTCACAAGCTTTCATTACATTCATATTCTGGAGTTCCCCAATATTTGTTTCAGCTGTTACGTTTGGTACTTCAATATTGTTGGGTGGTCAACTAACAGCTGGAGGAGTCCTTTCTGCGCTGGCCACTTTCAGAATCTTACAAGAACCTCTCAGAAACTTCCCAGACTTGGTATCAATGATGGCGCAGACAAAAGTTTCTCTTGATCGAATATCAGGATTCCTGCAGGAGGATGACTTACAGGAAGATGCAACTATTGTTCTTCCCCGAGGCATGACAAATGTGGCTGTAGAGATTCAAGATGGAGACTTCTGCTGGGACCATTCTTCTTCAAGACCCACATTGTCAGGTATACAGATGAAGGTGCAGAGAGGAATGCGGGTAGCTGTTTGTGGCATGGTTGGCTCTGGCAAGTCAAGCTTTCTCTCTTGCATCCTTGGGGAAATTCCTAAAATCTCTGGCGAAGTAAGTCAGTCTACATGGATCTTTATTTTTCTATAGTTTCTGACTAACATGTTTCTGTTGATTATAGCGCTTTCTACTTTTGCCTTACCGAATGTTTTGTATTTTAATTTTAATAATAATTCAGGTGAGAATATGTGGAACTGCTGCTTATGTCTCCCAATCAGCATGGATTCAATCTGGAAATATTGAGGAAAACATTCTTTTTGGAAGCGCAATGGATAAAGCCAAATACAAGAGCGTTATCCATGCGTGTTCACTGAAAAAGGATTTGGAGCTTTTCTCTCATGGTGATCAGACCATCATTGGTGAAAGAGGTATAAATTTGAGTGGTGGTCAGAAACAGCGTGTGCAGCTCGCAAGGGCACTGTATCAAGATGCAGATATTTACTTACTTGATGATCCTTTTAGTGCTGTTGATGCACAAACTGGTTCAGAGTTGTTTAAGGTAAGGTTTTCCTGTGTTCCGTATTGCTTCTTTTCATATTAATGCAAATGTTTTAAACATATGGCATGGAAATGCAGGAATATATATTGACAGCACTAGGAAGTAAGACAGTGATTTTTGTGACCCATCAAGTTGAATTTCTTCCCGCTGCTGATTTAATACTGGTATGGTATTGTTTTACGCTTCGCTTTGAATATTCCCGCGACAGGAATTCTGTGGCTTACATCTGATTGGTTAGTCTTTCTTTATTTTAGCAACCATGGACTTATTCTGTTGTTTGTCTGCCAATCAGCTTTATGATTGCATGCGTATTCATTTGCATGGACAAATGAATCTTTAAAATTGTGATTCACTACTTTTTCCATTCCTTTTCTATCTTGTCGGCTTTTGCACCGACCATTTGTTTTTATCGTTAGTTTTATCGATGATACATGTTGCACATTATTCTTTTCATATATTTATCCATTCATTCATACTTATAAAATTGTTATTGCGTGATTTTACAGGTTCATAAGTGTATCCATGTAGTCGGAAAATAACATTGACATATGAGAAAAAAGAACTGGAAGCCGTTGCTTCTCAATGAGTAGGTTAAGATTAGGCTAGTGATTGACCAGAATCAAGGCATGTTATTTGAAACAATGGCTATCATTTCAAATACAACAATACACCTAATAATTAAAAGGCAGCATGACAAAAGTTACCTCATAAGTACCAACCAAGGAAAATGCTGAACAAGGAATAAAAGGACACGAATATTAATGATGTAAGAAACTTTAATACACAAATAGTGCCTCATTACTTGGCATAAATGCTCATATGTAGAAGTCTGAAGTTTTGCAGTTGACTTTTATGAGACATTCTTGACTTATGTTAAGCTGTTAAGCTCTTGTTCTTTTTAATGATCAGTTGTGCTTTAAATTGTTTCTCATTTTGAGCTTCAAGTAATGTTTGCATAAACATTTGACAATTCTCTTTTGGAAATATCATTTGATACCAAGTTTTCCTCTAATATTAGTTGATGGTGGAAAAAATCATTTGGTACCTCAGATATCAGGTTGATGTGTCAGTCAATTGATCTTACTTACATAATTTTCTACTGATTTTGATCTAAATCCAGGCAAATTACTTTGCAGAATATCGCATTGTTTTTAGAAAGATATCAAATCATGCTTCAGTAGTAATAATGAGTTATCTTAAGCAAGTTTTAGAAGCCCACACAATCTACTTCTGTTTAACTTTTTTGGTGGACACCAGCTAGGTACTGAAAAGCATCAGTCTTAGAGTCTTATCTATAGATTTCTTACGCTACTTTTTACTGAAACAATGCTTGTCTTCTGTTGTCAGGTTCTAAGAGAAGGTCGCATCATACAGGCTGGCAAATATGATGATCTTTTACAAGCAGGAACTGATTTTAAGACTTTAGTATCAGCTCATGAAGAGGCAATTGGAGCTATGGACATTCCAAATCTCTCTTCAGAAGATTCAGATGAGACTTTATCGTTGGAAGGGCCACTTCAAATGAACAAAAAGTGTGATATGGTTGTATGTATTGACAGTTTTACAAAGGATGTGCAAGAGAGTGTATCAACTTCAGACCAGAAAGCAATCAAAGAGAAAAAGAAAGTGAAACGCTCACGGAAAAAGCAGCTGGTTCAGGAGGAAGAAAGGGTGAGAGGGCGAGTCAGCATGAAGGTTTACTTATCTTATATGGCTGCAGCATACAAAGGCTTATTGATTCCATTTATAATCATTGCGCAAGCACTATTTCAGTTTCTTCAAATAGCTAGTAATTGGTGGATGGCTTGGGCAAATCCCCAAACAGAAGGGGGTCAACCTAGAGTGAATCCTATGGTCCTTCTTGGTGTTTATATGGCACTTGCTTTTGGGAGCTCTTGGTTTATATTTGTGAGGGCTGTCCTTGTTGCTACATTTGGTTTGGCAGCTGCTCAGAAATTGTTTTTGAGAATGCTTAATAGTGTGTTTCAAGCACCCATGTCTTTCTTTGACTCAACTCCAGCTGGACGTATCTTGAATCGTGTAAGTTCATAGTGCTCCGTTGCATAGTACATTATCCAATCCTGCTATGGTCGACCATTATCCAATCCTGCTATGGTTGACCAATGTCTACTTTCACTTTCTTTTGCTCCATTCTTGGCTTTGTCCTTCGTTTTGGGTTACACTAATTATCCAAGACCCTGCAGGTTTCTATCGATCAAAGTGTCGTGGATCTTGATATTCCTTTCAGACTTGGTGGTTTTGCTTCAACAACAATACAACTTCTTGGAATTGTTGGTGTAATGACCAAAGTGACTTGGCAGGTTTTGCTTCTTGTAGTTCCAATGGCAGTTGCTTGCTTGTGGATGCAGGTAATTAATTGACAAGGAACTTACAGTCTTCAGTTCTATGGGTTCAATCTATAAACATAGAAAACTTAAATATCATTGTTGTATATCATGTGAGTTGTTTCAGTTACTCATACATGCTGTACGTACTTGTCGTTATTAGCTTAGTGTTTCCTTGTGCCTCTTTTGAGGAAAATCATGCAAGTGTAATGATCTTGTGGTTCAGTTATCTTCGTAATTTTGGGTCACCTTTAGTTTTCCAAGTACCCTAGAAATCTGTGACTCTCCGATGTTCAATTGGGGCACCTCTACAGCTTGTACTCATTTAAGGATAATTATCTTTTGTTGTGGTTAAAGCTGTAGTCACCTTGGAAGCTTATATACACCAGTCAGTCCATGTTCCTCTTCCCCTCCTTCCCACTGACAGTGTATTGATTATCAATCCTTTGATGAATTTGATTCAAGATTCCACTACCAGTTAAGCATAAAATCTAAGAAGAATTTTAGATTTTTCTTCAATTCATTAAGTGCATGCTCGTATGCTGAATGCAGAAATATTACATGGCTTCATCAAGGGAACTGGTTCGCATTGTTAGCATTCAAAAATCTCCTATTATTCATCTTTTTGGAGAGTCAATTGCTGGAGCAGCCACTATCAGAGGCTTTGGCCAAGAGAAAAGATTCATGAAGAGGAATCTTTATCTTCTAGATTGTTTTGCTCGTCCATTCTTCTGTAGCCTTGCAGCTATTGAATGGCTCTGCCTACGCATGGAATTGCTCTCAACAATCGTTTTTGCTTTCTGCATGATTTTACTTGTAAGCTTTCCCCATGGAAGTATTGATCCAAGTAAGCATATCAATTCTGCTCGCCCAAAATATCTGTAATTTATGGTTCTGAAGTTCAAATATACCTAAAAAACTTTGGAAATTGACTTGAGATGAAATAATGAAATCAATTTTTCTGTGTTTTACTCTTCCACTAATCACATGTATTTTTGGTATAGGCATGGCGGGCCTCGCTGTCACCTATGGCCTTAATTTAAATGCACGTCTATCAAGGTGGATTCTTAGCTTTTGCAAACTTGAAAACAAAATTATCTCCATAGAAAGGATCTATCAATACAGCCGAATTCCAGGTGAAGCTCCTCCGGTTATTGAGGATTGTCGCCCTCCACCCTCATGGCCTGAGAATGGGACAATTGATCTGATTGATTTGAAGGTGTGTGATATCTTTTCTGCCTTTCATAACTACTCATTCTACCTTGATAAACTATCAAAATTCTTTTGACTTCATTCTTGTCTATGCCATTGGTTTGTTCTAGTTTTCAGCTGCTGATTTCTAGAAAATGTTTGGATTACGGTATATGTTTTTGGTGAAAAACAAACAGAAAATTAAAATGTTTATGTGGAAGTTTGGGACATTTTTGTATTATTTGGGAAATGATGCATCAAAGGGTACCAAAAAGAAGATGAGAAAAAAAATAGGAAAGAATCATCCTCTGGGAGTAAATTTCAGTTCTCTTTTGAATGTGATAAAAATGTTTAGTTCTTGTTTCTGTTGTTACAGTGCTTGCTGTCTTGCGTTTTCTTTCTGTATTTATGGTTGCTAAATAAATAGAATACCGACTAAGTTTGGTGGCTTCTAACTGCAACAACCTTTTAGAGGAATGCTGATTCTTATTTTACCTATGAAGGTTCGCTATGCTGATAATCTTCCAACTGTGCTTCATGGGATATCATGCACCTTCCCTGGTGGAAAGAAGATTGGAATTGTTGGTCGAACTGGGAGTGGCAAGTCCACACTGATCCAAGCATTGTTCAGGTTAATTGAGCCATCTTTTGGAAGAATCATTATAGACAACATTGATGTCACAAAAATTGGTCTTCATGATCTCCGCAGCCGCTTGAGTATCATACCACAAGATCCTACCTTGTTTGAAGGGACCGTCAGAGGCAATCTTGATCCCCTTGAAGAGCACTTGGATCAAGAAATTTGGCAGGTGGATCCGAACTTCGTTAACCATTAGATTCTGTTTCTATATACTGGACTTTGCAATACTCCCGAAGGAGAGGAGCGTGTTTAAAGTAAACCATCATATACGTAATAAATTTCAGAGTTATTCAAACTAGCCAAATAAGCAAGCTTCTCCTGCCTATTGCTAGGAATGGACTGTCATGTTCTATTTCAGAGTTAAGAGTTCTGGACATTCTCCTTTTCAACTTGGTATTGGTATTTTTGGTATTAGGAACAACATTTTATCTTTGGGGCTACTATTGTCAAATTTTCTTAGCAATGTTGGATATTTGAAGTTGTTTTAATTTAAAGTCTGAATAATCTTGAAAGCAGCTTAGTAAATTAATGTTGAAGTATATCAAGGGGATCAAATAGGAAATGATACTTTGGTAAATTAAGAATTTTGTTTGTGGAACAGGCTCTCGATAAATCTCAGCTTGGGGAGATAGTCAGACAAAAGGATCAGAAGCTTGATACACGAGGTATGTAGCAGCAGACTTCAAATAGCATCAGCTTTTGCAGTTGATGTATGACCGGGAAGTTTAGGTTATTTGTGACCAATAGATTTGTGATAATGAGATGTAACTATTTGTAGTGCTTGAAAATGGAGATAACTGGAGTGTAGGACAACGGCAACTTGTTTCTCTGGGACGGGCTTTACTTAAGCAGGCAAGAATACTGGTACTGGATGAGGCAACGGCATCAGTTGATACTGCTACTGATAATCTCATTCAGAAGATTATCCGAACAGAGTTTAAAGACTGCACTGTTTGTACAATTGCGCATCGGATCCCAACAGTTATTGACAGTGACCTTGTTTTGGTACTCAGTGACGGTGCGTACCTCTTTTCAAACTAGGTATTCAGTGTATTACATAATACAGTTGCAGATCCACAATACATCAATCCTATTGTTTTACTTTTTATAGCTGAACTCTTTGCAAACTCAGTTTTCTCCTTACCCTGACAAATATGTTGAAAGGAAAGTAGAGAAAGTGGTGTTTTAGTAATTGTGCGGTGGTTCCATGATTCATTGTTCTTAGGCATATTAGATGATAATTTGAACTTTTATCTCATTTGGCAGGACGGGTAGCAGAGTTTGACACTCCGGCACGGTTGTTAGAAGATAAATCATCTATGTTTCTGAAGCTGGTGAGTGAGTACTCGTCAAGGTCAAGTGGCATACCGGATTTTTAAATTACGAATGTATGCCAACCAACCTCCAGATGAGAGACAGAGAGGCCAATTTGAAGTGGCTGTGGGTACTGCCTACTGCTGCACTGGGCAAAAGCGAAGCTGGACGTTCAAGTGTGTCTCTGCTGCAAATCCGTAAATGCGGGGTCGTTGAAGGTTTTGAAATATAAGCTGGTTGCATGGTTGCATTGCAACAGATGGTAACAGAAGAATAAGGTGGTGATTTGGCGAGATCAATAAGGAAATTTTTTGTTGGGATGGATGGAGGCCTATATCGGTTGGAACTCAACTGATGTGCAATAAACATGTAGTGTACAGACACGGACAGATAGACAGACATTAGATGGATTTAGGTAGGCCTTGTTTTCCTTTTAACCATTTTGCAGAAATCTAAACTGTAGAGCAGTACGCTACTTGTTAAACTATATCTCTATATACACGCGCTGCTAATCCTCTAGCTAGTCATCTTCTGTGCCATGCCATCTCCAAATTGGGTTTTAACATCCATGTTCATAACACTAGTTCTTTAAAATTACTACTGCCGCTACTTTTTACCTTTAAAATAAGCCCACAAAGTCGTGCAATTGCCAGCCTTGTTCAAGACCTTAAAAAGAAGGAAAAAAATAAATCAGAATCGAAATAATATATAAATCAAGCTTAAGGTTATATTTGTAAAATAAACAATTTTATCCTTAACATTGGGTTTGGTTTATGTCTCCGCCGGTGGAGATAGATAACAAAATACAAATATTCTATGTCTAGCAGTGTTTGGTTGCTGACACTGCCCATTTTTGTTTTGACGTCAGCTCACAAAAATACAAATTTTTTGTTCCTTTTAAAACTGTGGCACAACTTTCTTGTGCCTGTCACAGAAATAAAACACGCGGGCTGTTGGACAAAAATACCCCCATATTATTACTAATATTTCACACATGCCCAAGTGTATAAATAGCAAAAAAAGAGACCATTCTTCTCATTTATTCACCAAACATTTTCTCTCTACTACTAGCACGTTCTTCTCCTGTTCGTCTCTCTAACAAGAAACCGGTCCTTTCTCTATTCTAATCGACAATCAAAGGTGAGTTTTTTAATTTTTTTTCTTCGTGTTTGTCAACTTGAAATCTATATGATCCATATCATTTTTTAATTCCTTATTTATAGATACAATTAAAAAAATATTAAACCAAATCATTCGTTTTAAAATAATCAATGAATTACATATTTTCAATTATATACTGCAGGGGTATTTTAGTCATTGACATTGTTTTCTATATTTTGTCAACTTCAACTAAACACATTTCTGTCATCGAGAGCACAGTTTTATCTGTTTTGTCTATTACAACCAAACACTTCACTGTCTCCATTTTTTTTTTCTGTTCTATCTCTAAATTTTTTTTTCGTTCTATTTCAGTATATGAATCACAGTAACCAAATGCAGTGTAAATACCCCTTGGCGTTGGTATGGATTCCTCAGTGACAGCGGGAATAGATCTTTTATACCCCTACCCAGTGCCCTCTATTCTCTTTTGTTCTCAACCATCCAATTTAGTGGATTGGATGGTTGAGATCAAAGGAGAACTGGGTGAGCACAGGGTAAGGGGTACAGAAGATCTGTACCTGTGACAGCAGGGGACTTCTTGCAGTGTGGCTTTTGAACAAGCATTGGAAAATGTGGCTGTAAATTTTCTGGCGTTCCACTTCTCTTCAGTGTGGTTTTTGAACAAGCATCGGAAAATGCAATGTGGTTGTAAATTATACAGAGGGGCCTTCACACATATCTCTGTACTTCCCGAAATATACACAATGGTGGGGCAAGTTTCTCCGGCTTTGCATCATCTTTTTATGGTACTTTATTGGTGCCAATCTTTTGTTTTATATATTTTTTAGCATCTTATTAGCTGGTTGATGATTAAGCGGTTAGTACCATGGATGTAGAGGTGGTGATTGATGTGTTTCTATTACATTTGATTTTCTAGTTTTATCTTATGCTTACTCTTGTTTTAAGTATATTGGTTTTCTTTTTTACTTTTTGGAAATTTACAAGTGGGGTGATCCTACGATAAAAAGAGATATAAAATTGCAATGTGTTAGATACAAAGATAAGATTTATAATTTATTGTCTTAAAGTTTTAAGTTGATATATGATATTCTAGTTATAAATGAGCTTACGTGGATTTAGTTCTACTCAGTCCCCTCAAAACCCTTCATTAGGATTGAAACTAGGTTAGCAAAGTCTGATGAATCTCAAATGATTTCGCATTAGCTATGAATTAAGGAAGAGCTAATATGATATGGATAACTTCACTTGAAAGGAGGAGATGTTGGAAATTCACAAAAGAAATAATCTCAAATCAAACTCGTTGCCTTAAGGTTTTAAGTTCAGATATGATGTCATAATTGTATATGACCAATTCTTATTTCTTCCCAGGCCCCTCAAAAGGCTTTATTACTTACATATTTTGTTTGTGCTTTGATTTCTATCTGGGTTCTAGCTTTAAGTAACATTCCGTGATCTTGGGATTGCGCCACATAAACTTAATAGATACCCTATGTAATTCCAATAATCAGTGAGAAAAGCTACCCCATATTCATTTCCAAAAGGTTCTTTAGATCTCTTATGGCAATGAGTTTTTGGCCTATTTGGAATTCTGCAAATAGCTTGATTTTGCAAGAACAAAAAAGACCTTGAGTGTATAAATTTTCTCTTCTTCATGAAAATATTGTTACATTATTCTCAACAACCATGCTAACTTTTGAATACTTATTAGTTACAATTATCAGATATAATATTTGTACTTTTTAAGAGTTTATGGAATCATAATGTTTCAGAAGAGTGACCAGTTTCTGCTGAGAAAAACTAGATTAGAATAATGATGTGAATATCATTAGGGTTCCACTATTGTTAGTTATTAGTTTTTATTTGAGGCATTTGATAATTTCTATTTCTAGCTTTCACGATAAGTTATTTGTTTCCCAATCTTGGAACTATGCTTGATTTTGCCTTATCAATTTGTACAAAGCTTGGTTAATTTGATTTATGAGCTTCTACTTTTAGGAGTTTGAGTTTTGCATTCGGAGCAATTCCCTTTCTTACTTCTGAGTTGTCTTTTGGTAGTTTATTTAAGGAATGTTATTTTTAGATATATTGGAATATTGTGAATGACACAGACATGAATTAAGTTTATGACAAGCATGCACAACTAAGCTTAGAGAATGATCCATGAGTTAGTAAGGCAACTCACTTACATCTGATCCTCAACAATGACTAGGATTCTCTAGCCATAAACAAGTCTTCAAACTCAGAGATAAAGGTATACCTACCATGTGGTGTGCATATACAATTTAAGCATATCTTTTCTCTACAACCGAATTCAATTTAGGCCATTTTCTTTCTCTGCACAAATCACAAACGATTTTACGTGGATAAACTGATAGGAGCACAAAGTGATGTTTTCGTAATTTTTGTAAAATGTAAGGCAATTTGCCGTTATGACAAAAAGAAAAGGTTGAAATGAAAGAGACTAATGAGTTAGAAAGACAATAATTATAACTAAAAAAAGTAGAAAATAGTCACAAAGAAAGGTCAAATAAAGGCAAAATCGAATATTAAAAACATTTTAATTTGCAAGTGTGGTTTTGTAAAGTGGAAATTTTCGTCATTAACATACAAAGAGCAATATAGGTAAGAAAGAACTCAATCGAGTTATTTTTACTATCCCTACCCATGAGGCAAGTAAAGAATGAGATTAGGGGGGGGGGGGGGTGGTGCCAATATATATATACTCTATATCATTAAGAAGTTGTTTGATTTTACCTCTATTTTTGTTGTAATTTTTTGTTTTTGTTTCTTGATTTTAGCTTCTATTTTTAAACAGTAATTAAATTTGGTTTAGTTGCTAATATCATTATAATTATATTTTATTAATGATAAGATTAAATAAAATTAATTATTACAAATTAAGTAAATGATTAAATTTTAATCTCTTATTCAATTAGTAAATTTTCATTAATTTTATTAAAATAAATGATCAAAATAACAAGAAATTATGAATAAAATAGTACATATTTTTAATATACATTTTAACTACAAAATTAATTTTATTTAAAATTTAAGCATTTCAAAGATATTTCAAATTTAAAATATATTTATTAAATAATTATCGCATTCAAATATATTTTATTTTAAAATAATTTTTAAATTTAAATTAATTATAAAATTAAAATAAATTAAATAAAACTAGTTATAATTTTTATTAATAATTGATATTAAAATTATATATGTGCTGGTCCTAATGAAAATCAAGAGAGGAAGAGAATTAGGTATCAGTGAGTTAAAAAAAAAAAAAACTTTTTGCAACTTAACAAAGAGTCTTGATTGAGTTTAAATTGAATGATGAAATGTAATGACAATTTAATTAAAGTCAATTGATCAACCAAGAAGAATGTAAAAGTGTAAAAAAGAGACATTGCAAACCTATTTTGTACTGCTTTGGCAAATAACCCTTGCATACGATTACCCACAAGTATCTTTTGAAATTTCACTAATCTCTTCTTTAAACTAGGTGAAAAGAAACTTTATTACAACAATATTTATTTGGGTAAATATAAACCTTTGTAAAATATTTATTGAAGGTAAACAACAACATTAATACTTCTTGAATCAACCCAATACATGAAAAAATTAGCCCCAATGATGTTTACAACATGTATAAACCTTGCTTGCTCACTTTAATGCTTAAGGGCCCTTAATCAATGAACAACCAATAAATGAATATTTGCAAATGCTCAATAACTCTTGTAAATGTGTTATTATAACCCTTAAATGTCATAAATATCTTCATCAGTTGAATACTAAGTATATATATCCAAACTAGCTCTAAAATGTTGTTAGACCAAATATTAGTTGTTATAACTTTTAGTAGAAGTGATATTGGTTGACCAATGTTTCTTATTTGTTAACAAATGTATCAACCAAACTCATATATTATCTTACACAATTTTTTAAAACTCCTAACATTTTGGTCAACCAAATTTGGATATTAGGGGACCAATATCTTTAGAAACAACTCATTGGTTGACCACAACGATATGTTGGAAATAACACATTTTTTCAACTAGAATATTTAAAAAATTACATTAGTTGACTATAAATCTATATTGGTCAACTAGTACATTCAAAAACATGCTTTCAAAGATGTTTCAAGTACTTTCAAAGATCAATCGACATTTTTTTGATTGAATTTTGATTCAAAATCATTTCAAATGTTTCCAAAGAGTGTTTTAAAGATCAATAGATTTATAAAAATAAAAACTTAATTCTTCTTAGTAATGGAAAATATATGCATTAATATCAAAACATAATATACTTATACATGAAAAGCCCCTAAAGCATAAAAATAACTAAGTAGGAGATATAAGAAAGATTACAAATAAGTTTGTAGACTTGTTATGCCTTGGTATTCTTTGATCTTGGCCTTATTCTTAACTTGAATGTATTTGGCTCCATAAAATATTTCTTAAGTTCATTTCAAGTTGCATTCTTTTAAAATATCAAAGAATCAATTTTTAGTAGTAACTATAGTTTGTTATCATTAAAACATGGATTGTAACATCCTTTAGTTCAATAATCTCTCTCTTTTTGATGATAATGAAATATGTTGTGATATTAGAAACCCAATAATGAAATTAAACATTTAGGTATATACAATCTCTCACTATCAAAGCAACATGAATATTTAACTCCCTTTAATTCATACATCATAAGAAAATATTAAAAGGTTAGAGATGGACCCTTTTTGATTCATATACAAGTATAGTCAAACGAAATAAGAACACAAGTTTAGTACAATGAAATTAACCATTAATAATAAGTAGAATGTTAATGTACATCTAAAATCAACCACTAAAGATATATATAAAGCCAAAGTACATCCAAATGAAATCAATTGCTCCCCCTAAATATGATAATTGCTCCCCATCTATTATCACTACCACCCTTTCTCTCTTTTAGAATTATAAAAAAAGAAAATTAACTAGTTGGGAAAAACAAAACAAGAATTAATTGTTATGAGATTTGAGCTTTTCAAATTTCATCTTACTCTCACTACTTATCTTGAGAATCATTTCCCTATAAGTATACATTGAAACAAACAATTTGTTCAACAAATGTGTAAGATTATATCCAACCTTTTATTATCCAATTTAGTTCTAAACTTAATGGATAATGTATGCTTCAACCAAGTATCATATCCTCGAATCATTAACTTTGACTTTTCAAAGACTTATCCTTTCATATCTAATATGAAATCTTGGTAATTGATTTAATTAGAATTCTTGAAGGTAAATCATTATATTAGGCATCACTATAAAAAAATAATATTGTATCATACAATATCTTATATTGTATTTTCCTCTTTACATAAATATATACTTTGTATGAATTTAGTTATGAAGGTATTCACTAGAGAATCTCATTCTCTACAGATAATAAAAAAAATTAAAACTCACCATAACAATCTCGTCGAAGTGCTTTAGCATTCTCAATACTTAATTTCCATTTAGGTTTAAATAATTTTAACTTTTCAAAATTATAAATCAATATTTCATTTAATACATATGACTATATTACATTAAGTCATTAGTAATATAATGAAATATAAGTATTATCCTTTTATGAATTGTTATTCCATCCTATATATCACATATATAAATTTATTAATTCAATACCATCATCATCCTTTCAGCAAAGGTTGATTTAGTTATTCTTCAACTTGTAACATCCCACCCCCTACTGGAAGGGTAAAATAGTAAATTTGGCATAGGATGAGATAGATAGGGATTAATGAGTA
>JAOTAX010000004.1:19244126-19258376 GCA_025629825.1 Erythroxylum guanchezii | reverse complement strand
TTACTGCTTGTTCCGCGAAATTGTGAAATGACTGAAACTGCTTCCTTTTAACATGGAATGAACGGTTTTAAAAAAAAGTATACCGAGTTTTACCGACCAACTGATGTAGTACGCCACCCTCGTGGGGCACGGACTCGGATATCACCAATGATATCGGGTTCGGGTCACTCGGGAGTGGGGAGTTACACAACTTGATAAGTTTCACAAGTTTCATACGATTCATAATCAAAAGGATACACATATCTTTGTATCTAACTGCATGATTCTCTTTATGTTGATTTAACCAAAATGACATAAAAGGATAGTCTGGATTATCCAACTTTGTATTCTTGCCGCCTATGTTAAGTATAAGTCTCATTTGATCCAACATATACAAACTATTTGTATACAATTGGATTAACTAATTTTAATTAATAATCTATTTCTTATCATGCTTTAAACATCATAATAATGGTGAATCTATATTTAGGATCAAATACTCATAAGCATGAACTAGAAATACTTATGATCTCTATCATAGCTCGTATAGGCAAGAATAGTTATGCAATCATTTTCTTCTAATGACAGCTATTACCATTTTATAGCAAATGCCTTTAATTGTAGTCTACAATTATGCTTTTAGTAGGTTAAACTAAGTGCAACAATTTCATCGAGATACTATACCTTTTAGCTCTACTTTATATAACCTTTTACATCTTGCTATCATAACGTTGATATACATCTTACATGTTGTCATGAAAGTTTATGAGGCATTTGTCAACTCAAAATGTTAATACATTTTGTCATTTATATGATTTTGACACATTTCTAAAACTTTGTCACCGAATCCTCAACAAGGATTATAGTAAAATTACATAATAGGCATACATTTTTCTTTTCTAACTTTGAGAACTCTTCTCAAACATAATCCTATGTCCAAGAAATTTAGTTCGCTAACTCTTACTATCAAATATACTAAACAAGGTAAATTCCACTCAGTACAAAATATAAATATAAGAAAAGCAAATAATTAATTATATGTCATGACTACCAAATGAGATTAGGACTTTACTCATGTATTTGGTTACTCTCACTATTTTAATTGAAATAATAGCCCTCACTACTATTCGGAAGATTACTTCAATCTTTCTAGTGGGCTAAGATCCCATTCAAATATAGTTGATCTTAAGTTTACTCAACAAACCAACTAAACTTAAATTAAGTAGATAATAACTTTATCAATTACATCTCATATGAATCCTAGATCTATTAGATGACAAGTTTTGTCAAAACATATCATATATATTATGCCTAACCTTGCCTCTAAATTAATGTGATCATGAGTTTTCTCATCCATATTACACAAATTTAGTTAAGTAAAACCTACTATTATAAGACTAAACATGCTCGGATTAAAACAGACTAAGCCTGACAATAAATAGATCTCTAGTTTATTCTCATAACAATGGAAGGAAACAATCGTGTTCTCAATGTGTATTTAATATTTTAATAAGAGATTTAGTTTCATTTATCTCATCAAACAAAAAATTGCATGTAAAATATCACACATATAAAATATACAATTTAATATTCATCCAATATATATATATATATATATATAAAGTATTCAACTTATGTACTCATAATCAAATTATATACATAAAACATCAAGCTTCATTTGATTCTAGATATTAATCTCCATAATCTAAAACAATATTTCCATCTTTTTGGAAAAATTAAATTAGATTAAACTATTTGATTCCTAAATGAATTAAACTCCTATTCTAAATAGAAATTAAATTTTGATTTGAAAATAATTTTCAAATCCAATTGGAAACTACCCATTATCTTGACTTCTTTAACGAAATTTAATTGAGAACAATTTTCAATAAATTATTCTTCCTAGTTATTATAATTTAGAAAAAATCCTATTTGAAAATTATATAAGTAACACATTCTAATCAAATAAGAAAATTATTTGTAATCCAATTAGAAACTAATTTCTCTAATATCATTAGAAATTACTTTTCCTTAATTAGAAAACTATTTTCTAATATTAAAAGGAAACTACTTTCAAAACTAAGTAAAACACTTCAAAATTTAATTAAGAAAATCCTTTATGTTATTTATTTAGAGATTGATTTCTTAATTAATTAGAAAATCTTTATTTAATAAATTAGAAAAACTATTTTCAAAGTATTAAAGAAAGCAAAATTTTCCTAATTAATAAATGGAAACACTTTTCAAAATAATCAAGAAAAGTATTTTTCTAAAAAATCAAGAAACTTATTATTCATAAATAAAAAAAAATTTCTGAATAAATAGAATAATAATTATCTAAACAAATAAATCATATTTTTAATTTATCTCAATCAAATTGAAATAAATAAATTTAATTAAGAAAGTTGAAAACACTTTTCTTAAATTTAAGGAGTCAAATTAATTAATTCAATCTAATTGAAACTAAATAGTTCTAATTTTAAAAACTACTTTTCTAAATTTAATTAAAAATAAATATAATTATTAATCTTAATCATATTAATAAAAATAATTACTTTAATTTTGGAATTAGATTGATAATTAACTTAATTTAATAATTCAACTCCTTGAAAAATTAAACTAAATTCAAAAACATTCCTAATAAAATCAACCATCTGAAAACAATTTTCAAAAAATTAGAAATAACTTTCCAAATTTATTTGGAATTTAAACCTACTTAATTTCAATTAAACAAATTTAATTAAAATAAAAGTATGAAAACATATTAAAAATCAAATCAATAATGCGTGGAATTGTCTTATAAGGCGCGTGCTTTGACTGACGGGTGCAGTGTCTGTATGAGACGCGCTGCTTCTGTGTGGGACACGTGTATTACACCCGCTCCATCGTTTTTTCATATCGAGGTTTGGAAATCTGGCGTCGTCGCTCCTGGATTTTTCTTTTGCTTCCATCATCGGTTACCGACTTCCTCGTTACTGTCGCTTGGTCTTTTGCTTTTGTCGTGCCTCCGCTTGAGGCTCCTCGCCACTAATGCCTCCTCACGTCGCCATCGACCAGCAACACAAGCTTCTCGAACGCGTCTTCTAGCCAACCTTCATGCTGCCATTGACCAGCGATGTCCTATGCTGTCGTCAACAAACGACGTTCTCCGAGCCTAGACACGCAATCGTTTACAGAACATAAAACGCAAACAATCCAATAAATGCAAATCCAGATTCGCAAATATCACACAGGAAAATGCAAGGACTAGTCACGTACAAAAAGCCACAACAACCCGAATTCTAGCAGCCATCACAAACCAAAAACAACCATTAAAACATCAATTCCCATTCACAAACAACCAGACAATCCATAATTGCCAATCTGGATTTTTGGGTTACTGGGTTTTTAATCTTGAGAATCCGAACTTTTCATATTTGTTCTACCTCAAGTTCTTACGATTATGGTTTTTTGTTTTCTCTGATGGGTTTCTAGAACCATAAGCTTATTTTCATAAACCTGGCCCTGAATAATAAGCTTTTCATATTCTGGGTTTCAGATGTTCAGTGCTTTTGAGTTTCAAGCTTTCTAAAAGCTTTTAATCTGAAATATTCAGATTATTAATCAAATCTAATTTTATTTCGTAATTTAAGGTTTTAATTTCAGTTACAAATTTTAAGATTAATGTCAATCAAACAATTTAATCAAATTATAGAATTAAAGATTGCTTGATATCATTGTTGGAAAATTGAGATTGGATCAAATCTCGACCACAGTGGAATAATTATAAAACTTTTTCGTATTTTGATTTTTCAAAAACCAAGATTACTTTAATTCTATAAAATGATTAACAATTAAATCATGATAAAGCATGGATCTTAATTCGTATCTTATTCTGAAGCTTGATAATAATCTTGTCGTATCTCTTGAATCATTTCTGAAACCGATCCATCGTAACCACCATAACATCACAAGTATCTAACTTCTAATGGTATCCACATAACAGGTTGAGAGAACGCTTTAACTCTTACAGAAAGGGTTAAGCAAAAAATGTTAGTTTCATTAGAGCTTAAGCTTATTTATAACAGGTTTTGGACGTTTTATTAATTTAAGTGAAATTGAATTCTAATTTCAATTAAACGTAGAATTACAAATAATTATAATTAAATACTAATTATGCCTAAATACGATTTAATATTTAATATTGATCCTTATTTATTAAATATCTCATATGTAATCATAAAGCTTCTCAAACTTTACAATCAAGTCCAACTTGATAAAAATATCTTTGCTCTCTTTAGCTCATTTTTTATGGAAGATCCATTAGATTCCTAAATATGTTGGCAATGATTGCAAATTGTAATTATAATTAGATAAGTTAAAAATCCTTTTAGTTTATATTTAATTATCAAATTAAACAATTTATAATCATATATCAAGATTAGAGTTTAGCAACGCATCATAACGCTCAAGTATTTAGGATGGTCAAGGTAGTTTTGACTAACCTTTCCGTGCATGATTTTTCTGTAATATTCAAACCTTTCATTATATAATTTTTTGATTAGATAGAGTATGGAATTAATGTCTACCTTTTCGAGTCTAATCATATTAGTTCTTTTTCATTAGCTATTGATTCAAATAATGACATTGTAAACTTTTTTTACATAATTTTATTCCACCTTGACCAAGAATTCCTAAATCAATACTAATTGAGAACAACAGAGCATTCTCCTTAATTGCTTTAGGGTGATAAATCTTATCTTGATCATTCAACTATCTCCATACAATTTATGCTACATCTAATGACTATCGATTGAACAATACATAATTAAATAGTTCATAAGTAGTATAACGTAGTAATCCCTAAACAAGAAAACTTTAGAGACCTTAAGTCAAAGTATCACTTATATAATCATCATAATAAGAATTCCATAGACGTACAAGTAACGTTCTAAATGGATTTCTCATATCGGGTTTATTCGGTGAACTTGTTTTCCAACAAGCACTCATATGTTTGTTTAAGTATCTCCATACTTTAGTCTATGGAATCGATTAATTCCTTTATAAGAAAAAACAAACATGTGTTACTTTTTTTATGTTCTATTAATTTCCATTTTTAATAGAACAATGATTAGGAGCAATTTGAGAATAATACATTACTTTAATATTAATCTTATAATTATAATCTCATTATAATTTTATTTGTAATGTATAATTATTCCATACACATGTAAACATGTATAAGATAAAGAATGCCTTTAAGTAATTATCACTAAATTTTGACCAATCAATTTACTATAGCACTTAAACTAACAATTCTCACCTGAAGGTACTTGAAGCCAAGGTTTCCTCCCATCATGAGGTCATGTCACTTTTGATCTTGCTTCTTGTCAGCACATAACCTGAGCAAGTGAAACGATATTATTTTTGGTTCTTTGACTGGACTTGAATTTCTTTTTCTGTTGTTGTTTTCTTCCTTTATAGTTCTCCATTGAAGAAATTGATAGTATTCAAAGATCTTCACATTGTTAATAAGTGCACTACATGGAAGGCACGTTAAGTTTTAGTGGACATTTGCTGTACGCACCAAATTCATTCCCCGAACATGTCAGAGTTTTGTTTATTAAAATACTAGGAAACTGACATTATCTACGATAATATCCTTAAGCATATTTGTTTAAATTAAAAACCTCATAACTGCAGTACGGTGTCAATCTTCCATCCTCTTTGACCTTTGTAATTAATTACCTATAAATAAAGACCACATCCGGCCTCTAATGTCATGTATCAGTTTCAGGTAAACGCTAACTATGTTTGGGATCCATGAAACTGTTTCCTACTTCAGCTAGTGGCTGCCCATTCTTGCATTTAACATTAACTGTGGATGGGGCTCCAGCTACCTCCTGCCAAATTGCCTTTCCAGCTCTATGCAAGTGGTGGTTGTTGTCTTACATTTGTTTAATTCGCAATACCTGTAACTGACAAGTTGAGACATAACCACATGCGTGTCCAACCAGAAAATGGACTGCTCTTATTGTTCATGTTTTGTCTTTATTTGATGGATTAACTGGTCGTCTGATTGGTAAATTGTCCTTGATCAGTGGAACCCGAGTGCCAGGTCAAATGTCGAGAATCATTTATGTAAGGTCCTAAACAGTCTGGCTTATTTGATGGAATCATGTTCCTATGTAGAGCTCCAAGGCCGGCTTTGTGGCCTATTCACTAAATCATCGACCAGAACTATGTTTTATGCTATACATAATACGGCCAGTTGGCTTTACTTGTGCGTGCATACAAGTACTGTTCTGTATTTGCTAGAGAAAATTTTCGTTGGTCGTAATTGGCAAAAGATGTAGATTAACTTTGGACTTTGTTAATTATTAAAGAAATTGGAAATTGATTGTAGTTAACATTGAGTACCTCAATGTTGAAATAATTAAGTGGAAAAATATAATCACAATTCAATTAAAATTGAAAATTAGAATGTACACATAATATCATTATGAATAAAAATATAAATTAGAACAAAATATTCACTAACATATCATTATAAATAAAAATATAAATTAGAACAAAATATTCACTAACTAATTATAAGTTACAACTATTAATTTAAAACGTAGAATCTGTAAGATTGAATTCTCTATAGTTCTATTCTTAAATACTTGAATACGTTTTTCAATATTTGTAATACGAGGATAGACGAGTAGTTATAAGTGAATTAAACTAATTATAGTTATACATTTTAATTTGTCCTCCATTTTGCATATTCTTATATTTGGTTTTACCTCCATGCATTATTTATCTTCATTTTACTTGTGCTTTAGTTTTTTCAACACAAGCTTTAACTATACCTCTTCTTTATTGATTTGTGCAGCTATTACATATTTTGCTTTTACTATTGACATAGCCACAACTGATTGTACCTTTCAATCTCAACTTACAGCTCTGCGATCAAACATAAACATATAACCTATGGTAGATTTGCTCTTGTCAAGATCACAATCATAATTTGAATCAACATATCCTTTGCTAATCTGTCTAATCCTCTGTATTATGATGTAACATCAAGGTCTCTTTAATATATTTTAGGATCTTCTTTACAACATTCCAAGATCCTCTACCAAGATTTATCATGAGTGACTAACCACTCGCTTTGCATTTGTAATGTTAAGTCTTATACAAAATATAGTAAATATTAGACTTCTTACTGTAAATGCATAAAGTACTTGGGACATCTTCATTGTCTCATTTTTATTGCTAGGGTGTATATTAAGGATAACTTGAAATTAATAAGAAGAAAGGTAGACATTGGCTTATATTTTTCAATGTTGAAGCATTAAGCATGTCAAACTAGTGACTTAACTAAGCACTACTTGGGAGACAATCCAAGGATTAAGATCAGTTTTATTTGTTTTACTTTATTTTATTAGTATTTTGTATTTTTTAGGGAGTGAATTGTTGGAACTTCATGGCCAGAAGTATCTCTAAATTCCTTCACCAACATTGCCACCACCTCAATCACCGTAACGGGTTCATGCTCTAACCTCACAGTGAGGACTATGTGTGGTTCAAGTGTAGGAGGTTTGCATTTGTCATCATGAATGTGAATTTTACATGTTATGTTGTTAGTTTTTTTTATATGTGCTTAATTGACTGTACATTTATTCCATAACACTTAGTAATTAATGATATGAAAATGTTCAAGATACTCACTTTAGTTCATATATGGTTTTAGGTACAATTTGGAAACGAAAGAGTTGAAGTAAGTCGAAAGCACAATATTTGAGTCGTTTTTTGGATATTCACATTCAATTGTCTTTATAGAGCAAGAATGAGACAGATTAGAGCAAGAGAGACAAGATAAAGCTTAAAAAAGAAGAATAAGGCATTGGAGAACTCACGACTATAAAACCAATTTGTCATGGTCGTGAGGTGCAAACCATGTCAAGAATGAGGCATTAGAGAACTCACGACTATAAAACCAAATTGTCATGGCCGTGAGCATTAACTCATAGCCATGACAATTTGGTTTTAAGATCGTGAGTTCTCCAATGCCTCATTCTTGACATGGTTTGCACGAACGTGAGACACCTCTCATGCCCATGCAAGATGTCTCACGGCCATGAGACACTTTTCACACCTGTAAGAAGTTTTGCACCACTGTGAGACATATGCTAGCTCACCTATTTTAACCCTACTTTTTGGTGTAAAATGACATAATGTGTGACAGAACAAGAGATGTTTTGTTGGTCCCCGTTCCCAGAACCCAACATCCGGAGTCATAAAACATGAGCGTATTACCCTGAAGGGTTATTTCAGTGAAATCTTATAGCAATCATCGATTCATCTTTATTCTCTGATACCATAAGTTGTTGGGTACCCCACCCTCACGAGACACGTTCCCGACGTTCTGAATGACATTCGAACATGCATCCCATGGATATATTATCAAACTTCATATCTTATGCTCATTTTTATTTCAAAATTCAATCACTCATCATTTCTTTTATAGTATTATTTGCTCCAATTATCAAATTCTCATTCACTTTAACTTGATACACTTTACTCCTCTTCTTTGAATCACAACTTCAATCATGTAAATATCTTTATTCCCAAATAAAACTCATACCTTGGGTACTTTGATATCAACCATTCATTCACTATTGTTATTCCAACATTACAAGATCACATATTATCCAAACTCTCATTTCTTCTTATAAATTTCTCCAAATTTCCAAACCTTCAGGGCTTTTTTCCATGAACATTATGACAAGGAAGGTGAAGTAATTTGATAATAATTTTTTCTATAAAAATGTTCCCATTGTCTTAAGTTTCTAATAACACTAAAATCATTCAATTTGGTTCAGTAATCTAAAAGTTATAACCCAAACATTTTCGGACTATTATTATACTGAAACAGTACATTATACTCAACTTCCATCCAGAAATTGAAAGTCTTAGAGACTAAATTAAAATTTGATTTCTTTAGATAATTTTTATCTCTATCTCTTTGGGTTATTTAGAAACAAGAATCATCTCATTTGGAGCTCTACATATCATGATATCCTCAAAATAATGAAGTATGCTCAGTAAAATATTCAATTCATACTCTTCCAACCGATACTCTTACTTTGATTCAATCAATCTTTTTCAAATCAATACCAAAAGCTATAATTTTTTTATGGAAAGATAGAGAAATGTATTAGGAATCTATTGGTTTAAAACTAGGTCATTTAAAGGTCGGATGACAAAGTTATAGCAAAAAAAGTAAGAGGTGTTTAGGTTTGGGAAGACCTGCAGGTCGCGATTGTGACTTCTGAAAATTTTTGCAGAGTCACGATCGTGACTCTTCATTTTTCTTCTACCCGACCTGTTTTGAAAAAATAGACATAACTTTCACTAGAGATGTCGGATTAAGGTCATTCTTCGACCGTTTCGAAAAAAACTTATAGACCTACAACTTCTATAAGACCCCAAAGAAAGTTTTTGCCTCTAAAAAGGTCAAATTTTCAATTTAATGTAGCTGTCCTGTATGTACATCACATGTAGCATTACTAACCTATAATGATCATATCTCTCAACTCCAAAATTCAAAATTTTCATACTTTATATCATTGGAAAGCTAGAAAGATAATCTACAATGTCTAAGAGACAACTTTGTCTAATTCAGCCTAGATCAACATAGTTTTTCCCTAGAAGTCAGAATACAAATTCTTACCCTTATGAAAACTTGAAAATGCAATGTACAAACTTTGAGAATCATGAGCAAAAATGCAATCATATTCCATTAGCATCAAAAGATAAGAGTTTTACAAAGCTTTAATGGGTATTTCAAGCCACATTACATCATTGTCTCCAAAAACCCAAAATGCAAAAGGTACTTGCACTAATAAACTTGAAATGCGTCTAAAGCCTTTTGTTTACAAAATCTAGCTTAAAATACAAAATATTCATAATGGAAGTGATGCCTTATCTCTCACGCTCACTCGATCTCTTGCTCATCACTTGAAGATGGGAAGAAATGGGGAGTGAGCTTGAAAGCTCGTGGGTAACAAGTTTATAACGAGTAATAAGCAAAATCATTCAAAAAGTTTATTGTCATAGAAAATTCTTATTGAATCATAAAACACATGTTTCTCAAATTCTTGTCATGTAATCAAATTCACAAACAAAACAATTTATGCATTCTTCAACTTGTTCACAAATCATAAACACATAAGCACATTAGAATGATTTGGGTAGGTCCGTAAACAGAACCTACTAACACAATTTCATAAAATAGGCTTGTATAGCCGTGAACAGAACGCACTATCGCAATCTCACATAATAGTTTTACGTAGCCATGAATTTAGGAGAGTCCGTGAAGGAGCTCTATGCCACTAGCGAGCAGGTGGGAGAAGCCTTTATTCGAAGTGCACTTGACATACAAAACGGACCATACCAAATCTACATAATCATACATTTCACAACTTGTAAATGTATTGCCCAAAATGGCACATTTCCGAAACATGATTTTTCATAAACATGAAACGTTTCAAAACCTTTTCCATAACCATTTCACAATTCATCGTCAAAATTCATACACCAAACATGTAGCAATTTATCAAATCATTCAAAAGCAATAAATGTAATATTTATGAAGCAATTGGAATCATTTTACTTTCTTGATTAAAAAAAAAAAACATTAGTGGCTCATTGACTCTATTATAAACATAAAACCCACCTTAAATTCCTTGCTTAGTGCTTGTTCAAAGGTGTCCCTCATCTTGCTCCTCTTGTCTTTCTTAATTCCCTTTATTAATGAAAAAAATTCCCATTCAATATGAATTCAAATTGGAGAACCCAAAGAAACATATGCATAAAATTGATCCTAGAAAGCTTAAACCCATGCATTTCCTATGCTTCTTGAACTAAAACGCTTCCAAAAATCTAAAAGATTCAAAATGCACTTACCTTGAATCTTCACCAATTAATGAGTTTCTTGACTCAAATGAAGCTCTTTTCTTCCTCTTCCTTTTTCTCTTCTTAAAAAACCTCAAAATCTCTCTTGAAGGCTAAAAAAAGATCAACCCTAACTTAATTTTCTCTTCTTTTCTCTCTTCTTCATGACTTCTCTCTTCTCTTCGTTATTTTCTCTTCTTCTTCTCTCTCAATTCACGTTTTTCCTTCTCTTAAATGCAAGAACACGTTTTTTTCCACCACTTCTACCCTTAATGAACATAAAATGTCCATTTTGCCCTGCCTTATAAGCTTATGGTCTTTCATCCTTAAGTGTCTTGCCAAAAATACCTTTGAACATTCTTATAATCTTAACACTTTAATTCTATTAGCCTATGCAATAAATCCTACTAACTTTGACATAATTAAATAACTCCAAAATTTTAATCTATCAAAACCTAAAAAATTATTTAAATCATGCTTAATAATAATAATAATAATAATAAATTCGGGGCCAACATGTTTTGTTTGGAAGAAGCGTTTTTGGAGTGGTGAACTCTTGGTTTTGAAGAAGAGAAGGGACAAAGCTCCATTCCTTTGGAGACTCATAGAGGGCTAGCTTCCTGATGCTAATTCGGAGGTGACATCGACATCGAAGAATTCAGTTAAGCATTATCATTGTTTATTGTTTGTTTTCTTAGGGATTAATGTTTGAGTGTTGTGTAAGAATGATTGAATACTCTATTTGATTGTATTTATGTAAGAGCTCATTGCTAAAATCTTCAATAAAATTAGTAATTGTTATGTTGAAATTCATTTATGGCAATTAATGGTTTTGAATCATTAGAGATAACATAACCTAGGTTAAATGACCCAAGTTTGTGTTTCTGTTGCCTTGTTGAATCTGCTTTCCTAACTCGTAATGCGGTTGTCCAATTAAATCTGGAAAGCTTGTTATAGGATGTTCGATAACTAGGTTTAATTAACGAGCTCTTCTTAATTAAACAAGACCTAAGGAAAAATTGGGGTTAATAGAGCTTATTGCTAACCTACGATTAATAGTTTATAGGAGAGGTATAAGAATAACAATTCAATGAAATATGTTCAACTGTATGTAGGTCGAGATTGAGCCGATGACCGAGTCCCTAATAAATTCATCACTTTCATCATTTTTTGGTTGTTTGATTTAATTTGCTTTTGTTAGTTTAGTTTCGTTTTATTTTCTCACTTGAACCAAACCAAAAACCCCTGTAACCTAAACACAGATTATTTTCTTAACAAAATCTAACCGAATACTCTCTGTGGGATCAACCTAGACTAGCCACTGCTATAGTTATAGGTCTAGTTATTTTGAGTAGTGATATAACGCACTACATCAATTTTGACACCGTTAATAGGGAGTGTGGTGCTTTAATTTTTGTTCTTGATTTTAATTGATGTTTTGTCTATATTTGTTTATAATTAGTTTCTTTTTAGTTATTTCTTAATCTTTTCACTTTTTGTTTAGTATTTGTGAAAAAAAATTATGGACGGAAGTAACTTTTTTATCACTCATATTCTCAATCTTATGACCAAGTTTGGAATAATCATATGAACTTTAGTTATGGATGGGATAATCAACATTATTATTTCCTTAATAGTTTGCAGGCCACGCAACAATTCCCGCATATACCAGAAACCCCTTCTTCTAGTTAAGGTAAATCTCTGGACGACTTTTTCAAAACTTTTGTTGCTAACAATCTTCAATTTCAACAAGGTATGCAACAGCTTCAATAAGGTATACAATAATTTCAACAAAATGCTCTACAATTTCAACAGGATGAAAGGTAATTTTGGTCTAGTTTCCAAAATTTAAAGAGCCAACAAAACTTAGGTACATCTTTGGAAGAATTGATTTATATTATGAATACTTTGCAATTTCAACAGGGTGCACAACAGTTTCATCAAGGTATATAGCAGTGGTTCCAGCAAGAAATGATGCAATTCCACCAAGATACAAGATCTAGACTCCAGAACTTGGCAACCTAAATGGGTCAGATGACTGAAACTCTTGACCTCTTAGCATCACAAGCGAAGAGGAGTAGTAATATCAACCTGAGGTATACTCAGTGCACGCTAGTGGAGAAAACTTATAGAGTGAGTAGGAGCTTGAGAATATTGAGAGAACTACTCAAGGAATTGCTTGTGTCGAAGAAATGGAGAAGGAGCACAAAGAAGAAAAGGGAATATCATTTAGCTCAGAGGTAAATGCTAAGTCTCTTATTGTTTTTAAAACTAATTCTTCACCTTTTCAGGAGGAATTAAATGAGGAGGAAAAAGGTGAAGAGAGATTCGAGATACTCCAAGAGTGCTGAAATCTAGTAGAGATTGGAAATCTAAAGATAAGGAAGACGCTGGAGGTGAATGATCATCAACTTAAGCCCTATCTTGAACAACCTCACATGGAGAGAGTGTAGACTGTGACACCAGATGATAATAATTTTGTCACGTGAGGAAAGTATAGAGTCGAGCTAGCGACACTAAACAAAGACGCTTCTTAGGAGGCAACTCAAAGGAAGTTAATTTCTTTTCTTTATATTTTCACATTTCTTTTTATATGAATATGTGTTTTTAAGTTTGTTTGTCCTTACTCGTTTTTAAGTTTTCAACGAAAAGAGAGAGAGAATCAAACAAACAAACAAACAATTTCTAGTTTTTTATTGCTTCTAGGATTATATAGTCATGATTAGAGAGTGAATTGACTAGAAGAATCCATATCAACTTAAAAGAGAGTGAATTGACTAGAAGAATCCATATCTATTTTAAACTACTTATATTAATTTCAAAATTTCCATTTCAGCCAATCCATATTCAATTTATTAATTTTCTGTTTAGTTTTAGTTTCATTTTCATCATATTTTTAGACGTTAGACAAAGTTAGGATTCAATTAATTTAGCTAATTCCTCATGGGACCAACACCTCAACTACTACGCTTACGATCCATGCACTTGTGGAACGTTGAGGGTTTTACAGAATTAAAACTTACTCAACAGTAGTCCTGTATAATGTGGAATTAGACCAGGAATCATTTCACAAGCAGCTCGCCTATAGGACAATTTAAGGCTAGTCATTCTTATCACAATTCATGTCCAATAGCTATTAGATTCTAGAACATATGGAAATTGTATATGTACATTTAAAGAATAAGTGCAAAACAAATTTAGGTTTAGCTTTACGCAATACACGTAGGTTGTAACATCCCACCCCCGACGGGAAAGGTAAAATAGTAAATTAGCTAGGGTGAGAGTGATTGGGACTAATTAGGATTGTTATGCATACTGGTACTGGTGAACAGTGAATTTGTGCACATG
>JAOTAX010000004.1:19226151-19244026 GCA_025629825.1 Erythroxylum guanchezii | reverse complement strand
TTGTGTATTCTTGTTGACTGTTTGTAATAACTGAAAATGGCTTTTGTAAAGTATTATTGAATGATTGTACATAACTGCAATACTTCCTTGTAACGTGGGCTCAATGTATCTTCTGTTGATTCCGCGCGAATGAATGTTTTAACAAAAAAGAAAATTTTATACTGAGTTTCGACTGACTGATGTAGTATGCCACCCTCACGGGACACGAACTCGGATATCACCAATGATATCGGGTTCGGGTCACGCGGGAGTGGGGTGTTACATAGGTGGTCAGTATTGCAGATGCATCTGTCCTTTGTGTATAGCCTACCCAAGGAAGCTCACTAGCAAGTAACAGAGGCCTTAGGAATAGAAAAGTTGTATCGAACCAATTTATCCCAGCTAATTCTAGAAAAGTGACCTCTGAACTGGTTCATATAGGAGGCTTTAGTGAAAGTGTTAGTGTTATGCAGTTTCCAAACTAGGAAGTCAATGTTTATGTGGAAAGAACTATAGTTAGGCAAGTAACATCCCTCAATTGAAGCACATCGAGGTGTTATTACTAATGATTCCCATGAATTTTGAATTAAGAACTAATTTAGATCTAAAGAATTTAGCTCTAATCAAAGGTATAAAGGATTAATATGCACCAATCATCAAACCAAAATCGAGTATCTTGCCCTTTTCCTATCTGCATTATAATGAATGGATAAATTTATTCTCTCATTTGGAGAATTTCAATAAATGGATAAGACTGATGAGTTTACTTTACAAAGGCACTCAAAATGGCTGGCTGTGTTTGATCACTTAGAAATGCATGAGACGAAACTAGGATTGAAACTAGATTACTAGATGGAATTGAACTAGCTTAGGCCCCCTCCCAAAAAATGAATAAAGATTTGTCAGAAATCGGATTAACCCATTGAAGAAGATCATATCCAACAAAAGTGTGTCAACCATTCATCTCAGTATTGCCTTCTCACCCAGGCATTCAAAGCAAGCAACCGAAAATTTACTAAAGAGTAGCTCCATTCTCTTTCAGGTTTTAAAAGTTATTGTTATTTAGATAATTGCAATGTACCTCTCTAATCTAAGTCAATCCCTTGTCAGTGAGCTGCCTCTAAATCTATTTAGCTAGAAGCATTCTATTATTAGTCTTCAAGGACACTAACCCTAGCCCTCCTTCATGAATGGGAGAGCAAACCTTAACCAATTTCAATTTAGCTATATGGGAGTTATCAATGTTACTATTCCAAATGAATCTTTTCATCATTCTTTCCAGCTCCTTAATTACCCTTTTGGGAAGGACCATATGTGAACCCCAGTGAGTGTGTAGGTTAAATAATATAATTTTTATGAGCTGAACTCTACCTGCTAGAGTAGGAAAAAAAATTTCCATGCAAATATCCTTTTTTCAGTAAGCTTAATGATCATATTGCAATAAGATAATTTAGACTTTTTAGGGAATATAGGTAATTCAAGGTAAGTAAATGGTGCTTCCTAGAATTGCATACTTGATATCCCCTCTAAAGAGTGTTAAGATTTGTAACTTCAACATAAACCATTAGTTTGCTTTTTCGAAAGTTGACTTACGGACCAGACATAGAGGAGAACATCTTAAGGGAATTCATGATAATTTCTAGAGATTGTGGATTATGGTTGCAAAAGTATATTAGATCATTAATATAACTCAAATAGAAAAGCTTTAACCCTTTACATTTATAATGATATTTGAAGGAACTATAATTTGAAATGTTCTTCTCAGTGATTCTATAAATGATTTCTACAGCAATGGTCAAGAGTTAAGGAGACAGTACGTCATCTTATCTAATGCCTTCAGTGCCTATCAAGAGGAGGGTTGGTTCACCACTGATCAGGGAATTATCATATATGGTGCTGACATAAGCTTTGATCTATGAGATGAATAGGTCTAAAAAATTGAAGGCCTTTAAACAATTTAATATAAACTCCTATTTTAAAGAATTGACTGCTTTATATAATTCCATTTTTAAAGAGTGAATTTTAATGGCATTGTTTGTGTGGTAATCCTTGAAAAGCTTATGTACAAGTAGAAGATTATCCGCCATCCTTCTCTTATTGATGAAGGCACCCTAGTAATAATTAGTGATGGAAGTCAGCATCTGCATGAGTCTGGTAGCTAAAATTTTAACAATAACTTTGTATATCAAGTTGTAGCAAGTTACAAGTCTGAAGTCTTAGATGAACTTAGGATTTTTTTTGTTTGTTTTTGGGATTAAGCGCAAGTAAGTCTTATTCAACTCCTTCAACATATTTTAGCTATTAAAGAATTCTTTAACATAACCAATCACTAAACCACCAGTAATTTCCCAAGTGTTTTGAAAAATGTATGCATTAAAATTGTTTGGGCTAGGGGTTTTATTAGGTTTAAGCATAAATATAACCTTTTTTATTTCAGTTGAAGAGACTGGTTTGATGAGCATAGAGCAAACTTCAGGATCAATACAAAATGGGAAGAATTCTTTATGTCATGAATAGAAGAGAAGCAAGAAGAGGAGGTTCCTAACAACATTTTATAAAAATTAAAGGCAATTTCCTTCATAGAGGCTTAATCCTTACGAGGGCAGGGCTACTTTTAATGTCCAATAGTAGATTTATCTTCTTAGTCTTTCTCTAGGAGGTTATTAAAGAAGGATCCAGTAAACTTTTCCCCATCCTTGAGCTAGTGTAATCCAGCCTTTTGCCTAAGGAATGAATTATGGCAAGAAAGAGCAGTAAAATAGTCCTTTAAAGCATGATCCTCTAGAACTCTAAGTTCAGCATTATAAGGGGAGTTGTATATCTCAGCCTAATAATTTAGGAGTTAATTCTTGGCATTCTTAAGTTACATTTCAGCAATCGGACAGGAGACACTTTTCAGACATTTGGGTTCCTCCTTCACCTTCTTAATTTTCTTAACAAGTTGATATGCCTTACACCCACGAATGTGTGTATTGATTCTCTTTCTTACAGCTTCTTACAATCCATCCACCAAAGTCATGAGATTGTAAATCTAAATGGAGATTTACAAGATGAGTTGATAGACAAACCTTGAAACTTAATTATGGAGTGATGAGAAAATAAGTGAGTGCCAAAGTGATCCTAGCTTGTAGGAAACTTATCCAACCAAGAATTGATGAAAACTCTATTAAGTTTCTTTAAAGCTAAATCCATTGTTCTGATTAGACCAAATAAAAAGATTCCCACTAAAGCTAAGATTAGTGATTCCAGCCTAGTAGTAATAGAGGAAAGTTTGTTACCATTTGTGTTCATTGTAATATTGAGTCTATCAACTTCTTTAAATTTAAGAATACAATTAAAATCACCAATAGGTAGCTATATCATATTAATTGAGACATGTAACGTCACCGAGTCGTTCCAAAGAAGATTCCTTTGATATCTGATATTAGCAGCATATCTAAAAGAGATAATGAAGGAGAAAGGGAACATATATGTAAATGCAAAAGTTGGCTAGAGCTATGAGATAGGAATTAAAGTAGCTAGGATCATATGCATTAATCACTCTACCATTAAAATAGATGAGAAATGAAACTCCATTTATTTCCCAGTAAGGCAAGCTAATCGGAGCTAGCATTGCAAAGTCAAACACAGACTACATTTCGTTTAAGGGTTACATGGTGTATTTGAATTCACATATAAGTTGGAATAAGAAATTGGCGAAGAAAAGACAAAAACGTCGCAAGGCAAGGCGGCTTGACTTGCTCTGGCTTATGATGACTAATTAATAAAAGGAGTGGAGTAGCATTAAGGTTGATAATTCAATAAAGAGGCGACAGTTAGGGTCAGGAAGCAAGGATTCCCCTTTCTTTGATAACATACATCCCTTATTTCCGTGGTTATGGTCAAAAGTATATGACCATAATGATGAGACGATAAAAGCGAGTTAATTACAATCTTTTATACCTTAATTTGTAAACAAAAATATTAAGTGGAGGTCAGGAGTCTTTCATTTAGCCATTAATCCCGACAATATACAATAGCTTTTATCATTGAAGTTAAGTTTGTGAGAGCACTTGTTCAAATATTACTATATTTTTACTTTACTGTAATTGAGGCTCCATTTTCAAAAACTACGGATTACACTTCGTTGCTCCTATTCTATTTATGCTCTTAACAATTAGATGATAATAAAATACAAATTGTAATTTTGACAACTCACGTATTTAACCGTACCTTTGTATGTATTGTACGCAATTTGTTTTTTGTTACACTGAAAAGCACATTCACATGGACAGGAAAGAAGGAAATTGAATATTCTTTCGAGGTAAAAAACCAGCTGGATTTAGCTCTGGATGGGGACCTTGCAATGCGTCTGTCGAGGCTCCTCGACTTTCCGTCAGCTCCTGTTTCGTAATCGTCTCTCGTACTGGTGAGTGGTGACCCACACCAAAAATATAAATAAATAACTTAATAATAAAGAGAAAAATGCTAAAAGATTTATGAAACAAATAAGATTTCTTAGGATAGATCCTTTATTTGATTCTTATCACCTCAAAATTTTCTATTTTGGACTATGTTTATATCATTCTTGATTACTTCATTCAATTCTTCTTAGACTTTTTTTTCCCTTTCTCTTATAATTTTTAAATACAATCTTGTTGCATCTTCTTATTGAAACATCTAAGTATCTCTTCTTAATATATCCAAACCACCTAAGCTTTTTTTTCTTAAACTTTTAACAATATTAATTACCTTTAATTCGTCCCCTTACCGTTGTATTCATGAAATTATCTCTTTACCCAACATCCACGATAACATCCTCCGGATGTTATGAATATTATATTAGCCTTAGTGCTAGATTGAGTTTTAGTACGATACTATACCAATACCCTTTAATGCTAGGTATCGTTGCAAATAATTTTTTAAATTTATGAAATAATCCTTGAACTTTTAAAAAAGTTGCGAAACAATCCATTAATATATTATATTGTTATACTTTATAATTTTACATCAACTATATCTCCAAAAATTATATTAATAAAAAATTAAAATAACAACAATTTATTTATTTTTATTAACAATAATTTTCAAATATTTCACATATAAATAATAATCACAATTAATATGAGAAAAAGACAATCATCATACAAATATAAAATTAAGAACCATATAAAGTATTTAAAATATTACAATTTCATCATATAATAAATAATAATCACATCAAAATATCAAATAAAAAGAACAATAAATATCCTTAACTCTCTAACCATTACAATTCCCAACAAGAATTCGTAACAAGGAAACAACTAAGTAGAAGTTAAACCTGAAACAAAAACATTTAAAATTACATAGCATATATAGAATTTAATATATACATCAAATATAAATAAAATTAAAAGAAGATGAGAAACAAAAACTTGAAACTTCATTCATCATCTATAGGAGGATATCTGCTATAACTATACTGATCTCAATTATCATTTGGTAAAAAATTCTGATCATTGAAAAAAGTCTTATCACCATCATCATCATCATTCAAATTTAATGCATTAAATGACATGTCAGTACTTTCTCATTCAAGATTATCTTTCAAATCACTCACATCTACCAAACACAGTTCCCCAGAAACTCAATCCACCAAAAGATCAATGTTATCAATGCAAATTGGATCTATTCAACTACTTGTTCTATTAAGAGCCCTAGTAAACAATAAAATTTAATTATTAAAAATTATAAGAAATTATATCTAAATTAATAATGATAATAACGTACATTTCTTGAAGCTTTAAATATAACGTACATTTCTTGAAGCTTTAAATTGTAACAAATGAAGACCAAGTCATTCAATCTCTTGTGCTTTAATCTATTCATTTTCTTAGAATAAATTAATTTAAATATGCTCTAGTCCCTTTCATAGCCTGTTGCACTTACACATTAACTTAAAATTCAAATTACAAACCTTTGTAGTATTGGAATATCAGTTCCAAATTGATTTCACCAAGAAACTGTAAATCGTAAGACAACAAAAGTAGTGTTTTAAACAAAATAAAGTAATAATTAATTTTCAACAAGTAAGAAAAGAAAAAAAGCTAATACCTGGAGAAAGTTTTACCTGTTGTTGAATAGCAATTAGCATCCCAAAATCTCCAAAAGATTGCTTATAAAGCTCCATTTATAAGCTTAGGATATCTTGCATCATCCTATGGGCAACAACTGTTGTAATAGTTAATAATATTCCCTTGTTAACCTCCTTCCTTTTTTTTTTGTAAAACCTAGTCTGAAATAGACAATAGAATTCAAAAAATGCTCATAGCTGCAAACAATAGAGAATAAAGTTGCTTTTCTCATCTATCATTAATGGTTGCAAGATAAGGTGTGTATAAAGAAGATCTATTTTTCAAATTGGCTTTAATTGCTTCCTTCACCCTCTCCATGGCATTAAGAAAATTACTTATTGTTGCCTTTTTATTACTATCAACCAAATGAAACATTTGTCTCAATTCTTTTTTTATCATAACAAAACATTGAAGTGATAAGAAATTCGTTGCAAATCTTATCACACCAGGATGATACAACTTTCTACCATTAGTAAAATCTTTTCTCATTAAATTCAACACTTATACATGATTATAGATGAATTTGGTCACCTTTTTAGGTTTATGTACAGTCTCATCAATAATAAGAAAATAACTAACATCTCCTATATTTTCCAGCATTAAGTTAATGCAATGTGAAGCATAAGGAGTCTAGAAAAAAATACTTATTTTGCAACTTTTTTTCTGCTACTTTATAAGCGGAATTATTCTCATTAATGAACTAAAAAATATTTTCTAGCCCTGATTCATTCACAGCTTCATTGAATATCTCAAATAAAATATTAGTATTCCTAATAAGACCATATACATCAAAAGACTTTTAAAAATTAAACCTTTTGCAGAATAAACCAAAAAATTAATAATAGGTTCATGCCTCTATTTGTCCAACCATCACACATGATTGAACACTCATAAGTAGCTCAATCCATTCTTCTTTCTTCTAAATAACTTTTAATTTCAGAAACTAAGCAACTCAAAAGCTTGCTTTTTGTAGTCATCAATATAAGAAGCTTTGTATCTCTAACCATAAAAGACTATAGCATCTACCATAAGCTGATAATAGTAAGATTGGGAAGCATTGAATGCTGCACCTGTATCATATCGCCATCAAGCGATTGTCATCTATATTGTGAGTCGTATCGCTTGATTGCATGATATTATGAATTGAAGGTTGAGCTTCAGGAGTTGTTAGTGGTCCAAAAAAATTCATTATCTGCTTTATTCTTTCCCTAACATCAGGTCTAGGTGTAACATTCACTTCTTGTTAGGTAAGAAAACTACTACTTTAAACATTTTTACTATCATCATGAAAATCAACAAATAAACTTCTACTACTAATTTCATAATTCAATCTCTCCATTCTATTTTTCCCTTGTTGATATTATTCAAGCAAAGTTTTCATTTGTCACTTCATATCATAACTTACTTTTTTACAAAATTTTACGTCTCTTTTAACCCCAACTAAATACTTCTTTAATTGAGTGATTCTTTTACCCTTTAAATGCTCTTTTCAAAATAAGAAATGATATGATTCTTCAAATTGAGGATGAATACAGCGTGAGCCCAAAATGAATTATTAGTAAAATAAATCTTACAAAATCAATACAATTTCTTCTACCAATCCAGACCCACATCAACGTGTCCCACGTGGCACTTTGCCACCGGCTACCGACAACAGGCAATGCCCTGCGCCCTCTTCCTAACTTGCGCCCTCCGTTCAATTCTTATAATGTTTTCGTCTTCCTTTACGCGTCCACTTTGCATCTCCTCTTAGGTTCCCGCAGTTTCTAGTTTCTGTAAGTTCTTCTATCTCTACTGCCGATTGGCTCTTCTTCAGTCTTTTCAAGTTTTGTTTTTGGTTTTTTTAACTCTCGTTTCATTTGCTGAAAGTTTCCATCTTAACGGTCTTTTTTTCATCTCTGGCCACGACTCGAGATATCCTGTATTCGGATTGCGAGATTTAGGTTGATTTCTTTTCATTCGTTTCTCAAAGTATCACCGCATTTCTTTTCCATAAACATTTGTTCACGGTATTTGACAATTTGTGCTTCATGCAATCTCTGGTCCAGCTTTGAAAGCTTTTAGTCTCTATATCTCTCTGCTTTGGGGACTTGTGGGTGTTCAAGTTTTCCTATTTTCAGTTGAGTTTTGTTGTTACCGGATCAAAAGATTTGATTTTGGAAGTGGGCTTGTGCTGTATGGAAGTGGGGAGTGATTAATCCTGGATTTGGGGGCTCTGACGAGGCGCCGCTCTGCGGCAACTGCACGTCTTGAGCAAATGGAAAAGGGTTCAGGCAAAAATCAACAGAACCGTGTTTGCTTGTTGGCTTCACTCTCTGTTTTTTTTTGGATTCTATTGCTTTACTTCCACTTTGTTGTGTTGGGTAGTGGAACTGTTGAGGATTCTGTTAAACTAGAACCCAATCCTGTAAGCACTGAGCCAAAAACCCCTTCTCATGTAGCGAATCCTCATCTGACGAACATCCCTGCTATAACTGTTCCTATTAGTAGTAGTAGCAGTACAAGCAGTAATCAAAAGAAAACTGATTATTTCCCGTTTATTAAAGCGTTGAAAACCATAGACAACAAGAGCGATCCATGTGGAGGAAGGTATATCTATGTCCACGATTTGCCTCCCAGGTTTAACGAGGACATGTTAAAGGAGTGTAGAAGTTTGAGTCTTTGGACAAACATGTGTAAGTTTACAAGTAATGCTGGGATGGGTCCTCCACTGGAGAATGTTGAAGGGGTGTTTTCAAATACTGGTTGGTACGCCACCAACCAGTTTGCTGTGGACGTGATATTCAGCAATAGAATGAAGCAGTATGGGTGCCTGACAAATGATTCATCACTTGCTGCAGCAATTTTTGTGCCATTCTATGCAGGGTTTGACATCGCCAGGTATCTTTGGGGAAACAATATTTCGACAAGGGATGCTGCTTCCCTTGATTTGGTTGATTGGCTTATGAAGAGGCCTGAGTGGGGGATCATGAATGGCAGGGATCATTTTCTGGTGGCAGGGAGGATAACATGGGATTTTAGGAGACTGTCTGATGAAGAATCTGACTGGGGTAACAAACTTTTGTTTCTGCCTGCTGCAAAAAATATGTCGATGCTTGTGGTTGAATCTAGTCCATGGAATGCCAATGACTTTGGAATTCCCTACCCCACATACTTCCATCCTGCAAAGGATGCTGATGTTTTCATTTGGCAAGACCGGATGAGGAGACTAGAGAGGAAATGGCTCTTCTCCTTTGCTGGTGCACCTCGACCAGATAACCCAAAGTCGATTAGGGGGCAGATCATTGATCAGTGTAAAAACTCAAAAGTTTGCAAATTGCTGGAATGTGATTTTGGGGAAAGCAAGTGTCATTCTCCCAGCAGCATAATGCAGATGTTTCAAAGCTCACTTTTTTGCTTGCAACCTCAGGGTGATTCATATACACGAAGGTCAGCTTTTGACTCAGTGTTAGCTGGCTGTATTCCAGTCTTCTTCCATCCTGGTTCGGCATACACACAATATACTTGGCATCTTCCTAAGAATTATACCACCTATTCAGTGTTCATTCCGGAGGATGATATTCACAAAAGAAATGTGAGCATAGAGGAACGCCTTAGTCAGATATCGCCCCAGCAGGTGAAAATCATGAGGGAGACAGTTATAGGTCTCATCCCGGGGCTTATATATGCTGATCCTCGCTCAAAGTTGGAAACATTTAGAGATGCTTTTGATGTTGCTGTGCAGGCAGTGATTGACAAAGTTACAAGGTTGAGGAAGAATATTATTGAGGGGCAAACTGAATATGATAATTTTATTGAAGAGAACAGTTGGAAATATGCATTGTTAGACGAAGGACAACGGGAAGTTGGCGGTCATGAATGGGATCCTTTCTTCTCAAAACCAAAGGGGGAGGGTGATCCTAGCGGTTCATCAGCTGAAGCTGCAAAGAATTCGTGGAAGAATGAACAAAGAGACCAGTCATGATGTAGATGTTATACTTACACAGTATAAACTATGGCCGATCATATTTGAATGCAATAGTGGCAAAAAACAAGACAGTTCCCTTCGTTTGGTCAAATTAGGTGTGACTCTTGTTGGGTTCTGTAATGCAAAATGGTTGTAGAAATTTTAAAGATGTTGGTCAGATCCGGATCAATACTAAACCATATCATATACCATAAGTCCTGTGCTTGCATAATACGCTTTTATCACAAGATTTCTTGTCCCATATTTTGCATTATGTATAACACACCGATTCTTTTTCTACTGTCTTGTAGTTGATATCTTTCTTCACTAACCACTGGATATTGAATTTTCGGCATCAAAGATAGTCTGTGAAAGTAATTGTGGGATTCTGAAATTAACATACGTGAGATGCTAATGGAACACATAACCATAACAATTTGTGATCATTGTGTTCTGCTTTTTTATTTTGCAGCTGGGATTCAGCACGTATTCCATGTAAAACATATTGGGATAAGGTCGCTTGTGAAAGTATTGCAACTTCTGGTTTCAAATTTTGATTGAGATCCATGTTATGTTATGGGCGGGGGGTGAAAGACTTTGATCAGTTTGTAGTGAAAAATGGGCTGCGTGTAACTCGTGGATGAAGGAATGAACTTTGTGGTGTGTGAGTGTGACTGATGGGAAGAGATCACCTTATCTTATTACGCTGTGCTTATCCTGTTATATGAGTATTCACCTGTCTAATAAATGAGACCAATGGATGCGTGCTTATGGAATATAACAGGCACAGAATAACGGGAACAGATGATCTGAACCTATGATACATGTGGATTGATTGGATGACTTAATACAAAGCTATCCCTCAGTTTTGAGCCTGTAAGGCAACAGAAAATGTCGCTATAAATTGCCAATCTTTTCTTTGAGTCGCATTATAATTAATTAGTCCATGTTTGAAGTCATGGTCATTTTTTTGACAATAAGCACTAATTTGGGTTGTTAGCACGTGAAGAAGTTTATTGTTTGAATTTATTAAATTTAGACTTTGGCCCTTAGCGTTGGATAATACAACTAAGGAAACATGCAGTAGGCGCCAACTTTTACTCCTGGCCATCCTCTTATCCAAATTTAGTTTCTAACTTACCAACTCGCTTAAATTAGAGTGAAAATGTAGAGCCTGCTTCCAGAGCTAAAGTTTTTCTTTTGTTAACTACAAGAGGCAAAGGAGCTCTGGCAATTGAAACCACCCTAGTTTCTAGTATTATAACTTGAGTGCATTTGGTGGTGAACCAAGTTAATAAGGAAAGCTTGACTTTTTTCGTCAAGCTGTTATAGGTGAAGTGCACGTGGTCTCTCCCCCTCTAGTTCTATTACAAGTAGGAGCTAAAAGGTGGTCTACTACTCTAGTTGTATGCTTCAGAGATAAATTTCCTTCATTCCCTGTAATAGAGTTATGGGTAAAGAGAAAATGGGTGAAATTTGGCCTTGAGAAAACTTTTATAAATAAAGAGAAATTCTTCATCTTCAACTTTAATTTAGAAACAAGATGTTAGAAGATTTAGGTGCTAGAGTTAAAACATATATCTAGAAAATCATTCCTTATACAGAAATGGAAGTCTAGTCAATAACCTTGTAATATTGACCATAATAGGCCTAAGTTATATAGCAAGTTCCTTGGGAAAACCAATTTTTCTTGATGCTTAGGTAGCTTAACTAAAAAGGATAGGATATGTGTAGAAGTGGAGAAGGAAAAGGAGATTCTAAAAACCTTAAAAATTATGAAAATTAATGATGAAGTAAGAAGGTAACTTGTAAAGATTTCAATCTCTTATCAATGGAAACTACAAAGACCAAAAAAGAAAGAATAAGGACTAACCAATAGAATCATTAGATTAGGAAGTGCAAAAGAACTAATGAATAATGGCTCCGAGAATGAAGTTAAAAGAGGTAGTGAGTAAAAAGGAGAGGGAACTGATTAGGGCTCGAATGAAATTACAAAGAAGAGTGGGAAACAAAACGGAGAGAAGAGATACCTATTATATTATAAGTGTCTTAAAATGGTCTTATACACATGAACAACCAGACTGAAGGGACTTTTTTGAACTCTAAAAAGTCTTCTTTCAGTAATACAATGAGCTTATCAATTCCTTTGACAAACTAAAAGCCAACTTCTATTATTAAAGAAATGTTAAACGGTAGTGAGAAGGAGGAAGCCACTTTTACTATAGGTAAGAATAGGCCTATGATAAAGGCTAGAAGAAGAGCCATGAAATTCCATCTTATTCTCCCCGCTACATTTCTTTTTAATATTGAATGTAAGGGGGCATAATAAACCCAATAAAAAAAAGTGGTTAAGGATATATTGTTAAAGAAAAGGCTATATATCACAGCCTCATTATAAACCAAAATAAAGGAGAATTATAAAGGGAATGCCTTATGGTTTTAAGGAGAGAATTAAGGTTCTCAAATCACCGACACCATTATAATGGTAGAGTCATTGTATCTTCTGAGAATAATATAATACTTGTTTAACAGTACTACTTAATTAATCAAGTAATTCATTTATAATAGTCATGGCTAACAACTAAATACAATTCAATGTGTCTATTTTCTAGCTGCAAACTTAGCATTCCAAATAAGTAGCTTTTGGAATGAAATATGGGAAATTAAAGCTAAGAATTAGCTCCTTTACATTATATTGGGGGACTCTAACAACATAATGTTTTCTCACAAAGCTAATAGCTTTAGGGGAAAGTAAAGTCATCTAAATGATGATTTAAGAAAATGTATAGAAAGAATTAAGGTAAGATATTTAAGATTTGGAGGTGAATTCTTTACCTAGAAAAATAAATAAGAGGGGACTTGGAGAATAAGGAAGAAGTTAAATAGTGCTTTGTTTAATAATGAATGGATGGGAAGCTTTCCTTACAGCTCAACCTTCTTTGGAAAGTCCATCACCTTGGATGACTTCTTTATAGACTTAACCAACTTTAATAATGTAAAACCAAAGAAAGCCCCATTCATAGTTAACAAATTTCTTATAAGCACTCCACATCTAAAAGTAAAATGGAAAGAATGTAGAAGCATGTTAAGGGTTACTAAGCCCACATATGCATATAGAGACATAAGATCATCAATAAGGATGTCTCAAAATGTATGGAAGATAAAGCCATAAGGATTGATGATTATAAATTTATTACAATTTTTATCAAGTTTAACATATTCTCTAGGTTTGAAATTCTAAAAGCTATAATAAATGATTAAGACCCTCACTTTTACAATCGAATTATAGAGGCTTTATTTAGAAAGTACTATAAGACTCACAAGGTATTAAATGTCTATCGTCCATAAACTAGTGGACAAGTGGAAGTGTCAAATAGAGAGATCAAATTCCTCATTAGAGTAGTTAATCCAAGTAAAATGTACTGGATTTTCCAATTGGATGATGCACTATAGGGGCATACTAGTAAATATAAGACACACATTAGTATGGTCACATTATCAATTGATATTTAGAAAATCATGCCACCTTTTAATCCAGTAAGAAAACAAATCCTATTGGACTATTAAAAGTTTCAATCTAAGGATGGATGAAAGTGGAGAGCATAGGAAGTTGCATTTAAAAGAATTAGAGGAAATTCGCGATGATACTTATAAGAGTGCAAGGATTTACATAGAAAAGTAAAAGGTTTTCTATAACAAGATAATCTTTAAGAAGGAGTTTAACGTTGGTCAAAAAGTTCTCTATACTATTCACGACTTTGTTTAATTTCACGTAGGTTACATTCTCGTTGGGACCTTTAATTGTTACTATTATTTTTCCCCATAGTGTAGTATAAATTTAAAATTTTAGCAATATTTCAAGTGTTCAAGTTGAATGGTCATAGACTTTAACCTTTCTAAAATAATTTCAAGTATTCATGACAGAATTCTATAGATTGAAGAGGGGACATGGGCTAATAAACCATGAGAATTCACAATAGGAAAATACAAAGTACATTTGTGCGAGTAAGTGATATTTGTAGTTAGGTTTTTATACAGTATGTGTTTGATTCATAGTCATGTTCTTCGAAGTTGATTTATATTGTTCATTATTATTTTCATTACTCCAAGCATATGGATAGAAGAAGAACGGTTGATACACTTCATGATGATTGTGGTAAATCATTTTTTCACTGATTGATGGATTTGAAGGTTCAATTCATGATTTTATAATGTGATTATGCATGATTTGTAATATGTAGTCATATTTTTGTGTATGGTTTTTGATTAGGGTATTTTGAGTATGGTTTTTGATTAGGGTTATAACTTGATAAAGCAAACATATGTAAGAGGGGGGTGAACTGTGTGTGACTTGAATTTTTTTTTCAAGTTACAATGAGTTTATATAAACAATAGGAGCCTATCAAAAGTTAAAACGAAAGGAGCCCGTTAACAATTAAAACCGAGAGGAGCCTACAAAATTTTAAACGAAGGGGCCTCTTACAAACTGAAAACAACAGTAACTAAAACTCAAAAATTTAAAAGTTAAGGAAAGAGAAAGAGCAACACAACCAATTTATATTGTTTCAGTTTATAACGAAATCTATGTCCAGTCTCTAAGTGTCCAACTTGAGTTTTTCACTAATAAATCTCCAAGTAGTAATTTGTCGAGCCTCTCCAAACTCACAAGTACATATTTTTCTATATTCTTCAACCTTCCTCACTTGTAGTATTTAACAAGCCTCTATAAGCTTTCAAAAAATGAAAGTAGTATTTGCTCAATATGAGCTTCAATGAATATTTATCTCTCTCTCAATAGAGTGTTTTCACTTTCTAAAGCTCAGTGGGTATAAATGTAACTTTTCTAGAACAAGTACTGATGCTATTGGTGTATTTAGGAAATCTAAGGCATGTTATTGAATGCAATAGTTCTCCCTTAAATAGAAATTCCTTTCAACTAGTCGTTGCTTCTGAATCGACTTTAATTATGTTAAAACGTCTTTCTCACTATCTTTGATAGAATCTTCAAGTATCTGTTTATTTTGAATAACCCTTTGACTGTGTCTTCGAAGCCACTATCGGATTAGTTTAATAGAAGGATCCTTTGTCTATACAAAAATGATAGGAGTTTATCCATTTCAGATTTGTTCAAACTATTTCTTAACATCAGAGTGAGTTGTTCGTTAGATTGATCCCTATAAAATAGGAATTTTTTTAAAAAGTGATAACTAAGTTATGTAACCTTTTGAATATTGTTATCTTTAAGGATAAATCCAACAATTTTGAATTTTGAAACGTAACTAAATATTATTGATTGTTATCATCAAAATCAATAATTTAAAAATCTTGAACTAACAATCTCCCCCTTTTTGATGATGACAAGCAATCATATATATTTTTTCAAAAATTCAAATAACTAAAAAAGATTTCAAGAAATACTTGTAATCTTTACATGTCCTTACTCATAGTCATGATTAGAAAAAACCTTTCTTACTACCTTTAAGTAGGAACCAATTGTTTGTTGAAAGATAACTTAGATGCAAACATATGAATATCAATTATCTATCATCGATAGAGTATATCACATATTTCAAAACAGAAGAGCATTTCAAGAATTAGCAAAATATATCATTTCAACATATTTTAGCATTTCAATTAGCATAGACAATTTCATCAATCGATCAACAAATTTATCAATAGATTTGACATTTCAAAATTATCAAAGCAAAAATATATCTCCTTCTACTCTTCCCCTTTGTCATTATCAAAAAGAAGGGGAAACAATCAAGGAAAATAACCATAAAGCAAGAAGAGTCAGAATAGCACAAAATGCAAGTGTAAAATTATGAACATGCATAACCAAAAAAAATATATTCATAACATCACAAAACAAAATCATTAGCAGAAAACTTTAAAAAGAGTATGTGTTTTATAGAAAATATTCTTTGAGGGATTCAATAAGGCTTCTTAGTAGTAGCTGCACATCATCAAGTTGATTATGCATTCTGTTGACCTGGCCACTCATCTCCCTCAATTGTTGTTGAATAACCAGACTGTTGGCTTAAGAATTAATAGGAGTCTGTTGCTCTAGAGTAAGACCCAAGACATCAGCTACCCTTTCAGTCCTCTTCTCCACCCACACATTGTCTTTCAGCTTATACCTAAATTGGAATGGAATTGATGAATGATACTTACCATGCTCGTACCATTCTAAATTATCAAAATACACACCATAAGACGCAAATATCTTGGTCAGTAGCATCCCATAAGGCAAGCATCCTGTACTATTCTTATGACTCTACTTAACCAACATAAACTGTATAATCATTGAGGGAAGGTTCATCCGATTACCTTTCAGCAAATTATAGACAATATATGTGTCTAGGAGATTGCATCTTTTGACTGAACAACTCCTTCAAAAAATTAAGGTGGTAGAAATCGAAGCAAGGTATCTTTAAAGAAGATCCAACTGTCTGCACCAGGATCTCCCATCTTGGGTGTGTTCAGCATTAAGACAGATGGATTGAACACCTTCTCCCAAATCCATACCAACCATACCCTACTTATGACATGGAAAGTTAGTTCGTCTAATTAGAGTTGTGCCCAACAAATTCCCTAATATTTCTCCAGTCAACAAAATCTTATATTCTCGCACCTATGAGACAATTGTCTACTTGCCATTACTAATTTCTTTTCTCATATGCATATAAAATGATCGTACCAGTTCATCACATACAGTCGGATGCAAGTTTAGGAAATTGTGTTAGCCAATAGATAAAAGATAAGGAAAAACAGGAATACCTACGTCATCAAACAACATAGGAGTTAGAATTCACCCAACAACCATCTTTCTTTTCTTGTAGCGCATTTTGTATTTCGCTTCAGCTTCCATCGATTGAAACATTTTTTATAGTGCTGAAGATTCTCCATTCTTTTCTGCAAAGATTTTCCTTTTCTTCGATCTCTTGCCCTTAGGAATTTCTTCAAAGAGAGATTCTTCCCTAGTGACAGGCTCTTCTTCAGTTTCTTCAAGCATAGGCTCCTTACTTTTTCTTATTTCTTCTCTCTTTCTTTTTAATGATACTTCGTCTTTCCTTGATTTTTCTTCAAGCTCATTTGTTTTTCAACCAAAGGCATTTTTTCAACCTGCATTATTGATAGACTGCCTCTAGTTCATTGTCTTCTGACTAGGCGAACTGGTTCCTCATCAAAATCATCATTAGCGATAATCTAACATTATTCAAATACATTTAGATCCATGGGATTAGGTCGAGGAGTGGAGGATGGTTGAGGTGTAGAGATGTCAGCAGTAGATGTAAGCAATTGCTTCAGTGGTGGTGACGATGAAGTTAAAGTTGTAAACAATGGAGAGAAAGGTCTTGAGATAGGAGAAGGAGAGAGGAATCTTATCTTTCTCATCAACTCCCCCTTACTGGAGACTCTTCTTATAAGAGTAAACTCTTCTTCACTAGAAGATTCTTCTTCTTCTTTTTCTTCGTATAAACTAGGGTTTTAGTCATTAGGACTTTCTTCATCATACTTAGAATTATATTGTCATTGGTCTTTGATTCATGATGTTCTATGGATGAATCTGATGTTGATTCTTCCAAAGGCGATGATGAAGGAATATTCTTTTTCTTCCTGTCATATGTATGTAAGGGTGTCTTTGTGGATTCTTATAAAAATTAGGTCCTTTTTTATGGAAGAGGCAACAATGGGTTCATAATAGACTTGGGGTGTTTTTGGTGCAAGTGATCGTGAGGGTTTACAAACAAGAGCTTTAGAGGCTTGTTCATTGTTGGACCCCAAAGTTTTCTTGGAAGTCAGAACTGATGTATGTGATATGTTGAAAGTAAAAAGCTGGAAAATGTATATG
>JAOTAX010000004.1:19197499-19224290 GCA_025629825.1 Erythroxylum guanchezii | reverse complement strand
GCTATGATTTCTATGAAGAAGTCAAATTGAAATTCAGATTTGAATATTTCCAAATTCTGTTCACAAGTAGGAGAATTTAGTTCAAGCATGGTAACTGTTTTGTATAGGCATGCCATTGAACAATTTGTAAGTGAATTTTGGGATATTATAAGAATGAAAAAAAAATTATGATGGCTAATGAGGGTATTATGTAATAACCTTTCAAGGCAATATGCAAGCTCACATTTCATGATTATCAGAGTAAGTGTTGGACTCTGGAATCAAACGGGGTCCAACAAACGAATGACTAAGCAAGGGAGTTGGGTTCCGGAAACGGTGCCCAACATTCATGGTGTAGGATTTCACCATGGCTAGTAGTGGGTGTCAAAGATTTCTTTTGGCCCTTAGATTTTGTTCGTGTCATTTTCAAAAACAAAGGATGCTGGTAATTGCTGAAGAGATTTGATATATAAAAAGTTTAATTGCAGTGATATAGAATGAGTTTCAAAGGACGGCAAAGATAGGAAGTAGTAAGGAATCATTTCAAGGTATGCTGAACGATTTATAAGAGTGGGTTTTATGTGAAGATGAAAGAATGCACACATTCCTAGGGGTATGATCGTTTCCATATCTTCTGTCAGTCTGACAGTATTGTGCGCGTGATTTAAAAATTGAAACAACATCATTTTAGTGACTGTGATCTCTGAATACAGTTACTCTTCCCCTTTAAATTGATAGGATCCTTCTAAGTAAGCACATTTAAAGGAGCCTTCTAATACCTGGAAATTAGCATAAATTCTTTAAATAGATTTAGATGTTTGATAATTTGCACATGCCAAGCTATTTTCTTAACATAAAATCTATCTTTTGAGAGTGATTTAGTAAAGATATCAGCCACTTGATCTTAGTATTAACATGCAATAATTCAATAGTTCCTTCTAAAGTGTGATCTCCAAAAAAATGATGCTTAACTTCTATATGCTTAGTACTAGAATGATGCACTGGATTTTTAGATAAATTAATTGCACTTTTGCTATCACACAATATTGAAATATGACTAAAGTTTAGAAAGAAATCCTAGAGTTGATGCTTCATCCACAAGATTTGCGCACAATAGTTGGCGGCTACTATATATTTTGCTTCAGTTGTGGAAAGTTCTATCCAATTTTGTTTCTTACAGGACCAAGAGACTAAACATCCACCAAGGAATTGACAGTAGCTACTTGTGCTTTTCATGTCATCTTTATCACCTATATAGTTTGCATCATAGTAACTAACCATGTTAAATAAATCTGTTTTTGGATACCATAGTGTAAAGTCCATAGTTTCAAGAAGATAACGAAAAATCCCCTTGACTGCTTGAAGGTGACTTTCTTTAGGATTTGACTGAAAACATGCACAAAGGCAAACAGTAAGCATAATATCTGGTCTTGAACTTGTGAGATATAGAAGTGAACCAATCATTCCTTTTTATTTTGTTTCATCATTAGCTTTGTCCTCTTCATCCTTATCAAGCTTGGTTCCAGTATACATTGGACTTCCCATAGGTCTAGCATTTTCAACATAATATTTCTTGATAAGTTCCTTTATGTACTTATCTGGACTGATGAAAATTCCTTTTTCTGTTTGCTTGATTTATAATCTAAGAAAGAAGGATAGTTCACCCATCATACTCATTTCAAACTCCTCCTGCATTAAAGCTGAGAATGCTTCACAGAAAAATATATTAGTAGTACAAAATATTATGTCATCGACATATGTTTGAACTATAAGTAAATCAATTTTCTTTTCTTGATAAATAAAGTTTTATCCACCTTTCCTCTTTCAAATTTATTCTCAAGCAAGAAGTTACTTAACCTACCATACCTTGCTTAAGGAGTCTGCTTTAGACCATACAAAGCTTTTGTTAATTTCATCACATAATCTTGATGGCCTACATCCTTAAAACTTGAAGGGTGCTTAGCAAACATTTCTTCGTTAATATATCCATTTTAAAAAGCACTTTTGACGTCCATTTGGAATAATTTAAATTTTCTATAGGATGTAAAAGCAAGTAAATTCTGATAGACTTTAATCTAGCAACAGGAGCATAAGTCTCATCAAAATCAATACCTTTATGTTGGTTATAACATTGAGCTACAAGTCTAGCTTTATTTCTTACCACCTACCATTTTTATCAAGTTTGATGAGTTCCAATGACTAACTTGTTTTGTGGATGGGGTACCAGATTCCAAACTTAGTTCCTTTCAAACTGGTTGAGTTCTTCTTTCATGGTTGAAATCCAGTTTTCATCAACAAGTGCCTCTTCAACAGTTTTTGGTTCTAGTTGTGAAACAAAAGCAATATAATTATTTTTAAAAGATGCTCTTGTTCTTAGGTCTTCTGAAGGGTTGCCCAGAATTTACTGAAGTGTATCAAGACCTCTCCATTCTCTTAATATTTTTTCTTCTATAAGTACCTGATTTCCTTTAAAGTATAGGAGCCAGTTGACTTGTACTTGGAGAAGGATCCTTCTCTGTCCTTGTTTCAGAAGGACTTTCTTGATCTTATGAATTGGAAGGCGTTACTGATACAGTTTGAGTTTGTGATGTATTTTTAGGGACCAAAGGATCCTCTTCGTCATCTAAATTAGCAATTGTTATTGAGGTTAGTGATTCATCAAATAGTACATGTATTGATTCTTCTATCCTCTTAGTTATTTTATTGTAGACTTTAAATCCTTTGCTATTAGTACTGTATCCCAGAAATATGGCTTCATAAGACCTTGCATCAAATTTACCAAGGTTTCCTTACCATTATTCAACACAAAACACTTGCAGCCAAAAGCTAAAAAATAGACAACATTTGGCTTTCTTCCTTTCCATAGCTCATACGAGATATTTTTGAGAATAAGTCTTATAAGATACCTATTCAAAATGTAACAGGCTGACACAGTTTTTACCCAGTAGCCATGAGGTAGACCACTTTCATATAGCATAGTCCTCGCCATATCAGCAAGTGTTATGTTCTTTCTTTCAACAACTTTATTCTACTGAGGAGTCCTTAGATATGAGAAATTGTAGTAATACCATTATCATCACAAAAATCTTAAAATTTTCTGTTGTCGAATTCTCCTCCATAATCACTCCGAATTGAAGTAATGCAGTACCGTTTTTCAATTTGAATTTTTCTACAAAACTTCTCAAAAACTTCAAAAGCATCATCCTTATTTGTTAGAAAATAAACCAATGTAAATCTAGAATAATCATCAATTATAATAAAACCATAGTGTTTACCACCAAAACTTTGAGTTTTAGTAGGACCAAACAAGTCCATATGTATAAGCTCAAGAGGTTGGTTGGTAGATACAATATTCTTGGGTGGAAAGTTACTTTTGACTTGTTTTTCTTTTTCAGCATGCTTTACAACTTGATTATTCTCAATGTTCAAATTTAGTAGGCCTCTTACTAATTTATTCTTGGACAATTTTGATAAAATGTTCATGCTAGCATGCCCAAATTTTCTGTGCCAGATTAATGAGTCCTTGTCTAACGAAACCAAACACTTAACTTTTTTAGAAGACATATGTTCCAATTGAGCACAATATATATTCTAGTTTCTAGGACCAATAAACACAATGTTATCATTATTATTATCAATTATTTAGCAAAGAGATGCATAGAATGTGACTCTATATCACATAACTAACTTACACTCAATAGGTATGTTTCAAACCATTAACATAGAGAACATTATCAATAGAAGTAGAGTTCGAGGCACCAATTTTACCAATTTTAGTAACCTTTGCTTTATTTTTGTCTACAAAGACAACATTACCTCCATCTTTGCTTTTAATATAGTTGAAGTGTGATATTTCATCTGTCATGTGTCATGAGTAGCCACTGTCAACTATCCATTGGTTTTCTCTTGTCACTGTTCTGAAGAATATCTGCAAAACGTATTATCTCAATTTAGGTACCCAAAATTTTCTAGGTCCTTTCAGATTAGTAGTCTGACTTTTTAGTCTCCAAACATATATCTCAGATAATTTCTTCATTCTACGAATGTTACAAGAATGACTAATCTGTCCATGTTTGCCATAGTAGAACCACAAAATAGATGAATTAGTGTTACTATCTTTTTGGCATGTAACAAGTTCCTGCTCTTTTGATTAAGGCCAATGCTGGTTTTAAGAAAGAAGCTCTTATATAGCTTAATATTATTATTTTCATCTATCCTATTCCTGTCTTATCAAAGACACCTTTTCCATTGCAAGTAATGCATTAAGATTATTCTTTCTATCAACAAAATTAGCAAGATCCTTTTCTAAAGATATTATTTTTCCCAGCATAATTTTCTTTTTCAAGTTCCAGTTTACTAACCTTTTCTTCTATTTTTTTTTTACTTTTTCAGAATCATTCTCAAGCAATGCATTTTCTAACTTAGTCACTTTTTCTTCCAATACTTCTTTTTTGATACCTTTTGCTTATAATCATTCTCAAGAGATATATTCTTAAACAACAGGTTCTTATTCACAAATTTTAATGATTTAATTTTATTCTTCAAAGAAACATAGTTGTTTTTAGACTTCTTAACCTCTTTGAAATACTACACTGTTAACTTTTTATACTGAACATACAGTTCATGATATGCATCTTATAATTCATCAAATTTCATATTAGAGTCAGAACAATATAACTCAGCTTCTTTTGATTCAGCTATAAGACAAACATTGGTTACCTCTTCAGACTCTTCATCAAAATTTTCAAAATCTTCATCAGACCAAGTTACAGTCATAGTTTTCTTTTTGGTTCTTCTATTTTCAGTTTTGTCCTTTTAAAGAAGAAGGGGACATTCTAGTATGGTGTGTTCAGGTTTCTTATAGTGATAATATATGATTTGATTATTTTGTGTATTGTTACTGATACCATTGTCTTTTGATAGGAACCTATTGTTTCTAGTCTTCTTATTTCCTTCTCTTTTCTTTATCAACTTCTTTTTGTAAAAGCGTGCATTTTTTAACCATAAAATTGAATTCATCATCTCCATCTATTAGCAATTCAATGTCGCTTTCATCACCCTTGGATGGAACTGGTTCATCAACAGTTTTCAAAATCATTCCTATTTTGTAGGAGGATCCTTCATCTTATCTAAACTTTGTCTCACAGATCCTCAAATTTCCTCTTAGCCAATCAAGTGAAATAGTGTCTAGATACTTTGTAGTTTCTAAAGCTATTACTTTTGGTCTTTGTTCCTTTGGCATAGACCTTAGGATATTTGTTATGAGCTCATTATTGGGATATATCTTTCCCAAGTTCTTCAAGGCTGTGATGATGTTGAATCGTCTAAAGAGTCCATCTATGGTTTCTCTTTATTTCATGCCAATATTTTCATATTGATGCACTAAAAGACTTATCATATATTTCTTTACCTCATTTGTTCTTTTAAAGGTAACCTAAAGTTTGTCTCACATTTCCTTTGTTGTAGAGCAGTACGATATCTTTTCATATTCTTCTTGAGAGAGTGCATAAATTAGATGATGTCTTGCTTTAGTATTCAGCAAAGCAATTCAGCTGTGCATTTCTTCTATTAGCATCAGTCCATAATTCTACATCATTAGTAGCGGGAGATGTAACTCCCATTTTGATAGCTTGACAGACTTTAATATCTACAGATTGGAGATAAATTGTCAATCTTTCCTTCCAACAGGAATAGTTGTTTCCATTAAAATAAGGAGGCTTTATGATAGATTGTTAAGACTTCTAATGTTGTTTTCCATCATTTATTAGGCGCTACAAAACACAATAAATGTGAAACATGGCTTTGATATCAAATGATAAAGAAAACATATGCAAGAGGGGGGTGCATTGTGTGTGACTTGAAAAATTTTTCAAGTTACTATCAATTCATATAAACAATAGGAGTCTATTGAAAGTTAAAATAAAAGGAGTCTGTTAAGAATTAAAATGAGAGGAGCCTGCTAAAATTTTAAATGAAAGGGGCCTCTTGCAAATTGAAAACAATAGTAAATAAAATGTAGAAATTTAAAAGTTAAGGAAAGCGAAAGAACGAAACAACAAATTTATACTGGTTTAGATTATAAAGAAGTCTACATTTAGTCCCCAAGTGTCCAACTTGAGTGTTTCACTATAAATCTCTAACTAGTAATTTGACGAGCCTCTCTAAGCTCACAAGTACATATTTTTCAAAGTTCTTCAACCTTCCTTACTAATAATATTTAACAAGCCTCTACAAGCTATCAACAATGAAAATATGATTTATTCAATATGAGCTTCAATAAATGTTTATCTTTCTCTCGATAGAGTGTTTTTAATCTCTAAAGCTCAGAGGGTATAGATGTAATTTTTCTAAAACAAGTACTGATGCTACTGGTGTATTTCTAAAATCTGATATACGTTATCGAATATAGTAGTTCTCTCTTAAATAAAAATTCCTTTCAACTAATCGTTGCTTCTTAATCGACTTTGATTATGTTAAAACGTCTTTCTCACTATCTTTGATAGAATCTTCAAGTATTTGGTTGTTTTGAATATTCTTTTGACTATGTCGTCGAAGCCACTATCGAATTAGTTGAATAAAAGGATCCTTTATTCGTACAAAAACGATAGCAGCTTATCCATTCCAGATTTGTCGGAACTATTTCTCCCTATCAAAGTGAGTCTGTTAGATTGATCCCTGTAAAATATCAAAACATTTTTCTTTTTATTTAAAGAGATAACTAAGTGATATAACCTTTTGTATATCATTATCTTTCAGGATAAATCCCATAATTTTGAATTTTGAAACCTAACTGTTATTTATTGATTGTTATAATCAAAATCAATAATTTAAAAACCTTGAGAGGCCAATGATGCATGATTAGTTACACGTGGATTTGACATCATATTATTGGTACCTTAAATGCGTTTGGCATGATTATATGATTGATTTATGTATGTTATAATGTGAGATCTACGAGAGATGCATGTGATTGTTATGATCTGTAGATGCATTGTTTAATTGAGGCCTATGTGTGGTGTCACATTGGGGCAAAAAATAATGTGTCCTTGTGAGAATATCCAAAATTAGATTTGAAGTAGAAGTAATTTGTGTCTAGGACTAATATTTTGATCTATATAGTGATGATAGAAACAAATTTGTTGGCTGAGACGAATATCTAAAACCTGCTTGAATAGACATAGGGCATTGTTTAATTTGTTTTGATATAATTAGATATTGCAAGAGGTGTTTTTATGTTTTGATATAATTATATATGTGTGTATTGTATAATATTTATTGATAAGTTCCTCGAGATCATATAGCACCATGTAGACACAAATGATAAGTTTATTATTCGTGTAGTGAATAGAGGATCTTATACTTAGTTTTGTTATTCTTTATCCTAATTGATGTAGATTTTCAAGTTGTAATTGCGACTTTAGGGAAAGAGTTTGAGGAAGAGCGTAAGGACATAAAACAAGGTGTGAGCTCATGTTACTTGGAAACAATTTCGCTGCGGCTTCAAATAAAGAGATGTTACAACATATGTTTGTTTGAGATTGACAATTTATGTTTAATTTTTAAGTTAAATTAATCTAATAATTATGACGTGCAAATAGTTACTCTAAAAAGTTAATGATGAAACATAATCATTCATGCTATTCTTGTGGTAAGTTATTGCGAGACTGAGCAGAGAGTTGTAAGGAGGCATGTACATTTTGACTTTGTTACGGATGACGATATGTCACAGACACATTATGATTGACTTGAATGGCATTTCCAGCTATTGAATAGTTCTCTTGCAACTTCTAAACGTAAAGCAACCGAGGACCCTGAGATTGGAGACCGATTTTGTCCAACGGATTAGAAGAAAGATTAGGACAACTGTTTATTATAACAAGTACTATACCCCAATATAGAATAGAACTTCTACGTATGGCCAAGATCTCCAAGGATAGACCTTCAATTAGGAACTAGATGACAATGCTTGGAGAGGCAAAGCCAAGGAGAAGCCAATCTTTGGCACTTGGCCGGTAAATGGCCTTTTGTGGAGCAACATCAGATCTCTCTCCATTTGCTTCCTTTGATTCGTAATTCTTATTTTGTATGTACATCAATTTTTTACGTCCGAAATCGAATCCCCAGAATTGTTCTTTAGAATCTTTATGATCATGGAAAATAAACATCCACTTTCGTAGTGTAACTGTAATCGAAAGTCCAAATCAGGGGTTAAGGACATTACTTCTTGCTAGTTCCAACTTAAGTTCAGTGATCTAACTTCATGTTACTCGCTAGTCGACTCCATGGCAGCCTTGGCATTTACTAATAAATCAATCCTATCTCAGTACATCATATAGTTCATATATAATTAAACAAGAACTAGGTGTAAGTAACCATCCATTATCATTACAATTCAATAATAAACAAGCAACAACCGTCTCAAAGAGGCCCTCAAGAACTTGTACATCTCACCTTCCCGTCCAGGCACTAAATCTGTCCCAAGACCTATGTACTCCGATCGGATAAATACTGAAAGTTTATCATCTCACCATTGTACACCTGGATAAATTTTTTCTTCAAATCACAATAACTTGAATACAAATAATTGATTTCACTTCTCTATTTAAGATTTGATGCACCCCTAAATGCTCAATTATTAATACCAACTACAATTCCGTATGCATGCAACTGATTGACTAGACCCGTTTTTGGTGGAATCTGCCAAATAAATGTGGAAATTTTCAAGAACAAAACTTGCTTTCCATTCAGGAATTTACAGGATTTCTAACACCATCCACTCCATTTTGCATATTTATATTACATTGTAAACTGAAGTCGTTTATCAAGTATGGCCATGTACATATAGAGATGAACAAAATAGTGTGACCGAATAAACCGAAACCAAAAATCAATGCAAAAAATACGGGTATTGATTACTTATACCAATTCCCTACCTTTCTTCGGTCCTCATTATTCATCAAGTTATAGGTTGTCTTCTCACACATGCGCCAAAGCAGAATTATCTTCATTCTCTGGCATCTCTTTTTTGAAACCTTGGACCATTCAATCCAAAGGATAGTCAAACTGCATCTTTAAGAGGTAAAATCATCCCATATGTTATCAAACTTATTTGTCAAGGCCAGTAGCCTCGGACTTCCTCATGATTCTGAGCCTTTTGACAGAGTTAAGGAACATCCTGAACACAAAATGCAATTTAAAGAGAAAAAGGAGAATATTAGTTTCCCCATTAAGCCATGTCCATGGCTCTTAAGGAGCTATCAGATAAATAAGTTTGAAATAAATAGAGTACCGATACTCAAAAAGCATGAAACTTATTTAGTTTACATCTTTGAATGCATACCCCCATGGAACGTCTCCAACCAGCATCCAATCACCTTCCTTGTCCTCGAAAGTGAGCACAAACTCAGATGATCCATCCAGCAAACTTGACTGTCGTGCCACATCTAACATCAAGTTATGTTCTGGTGCAGTTGATCCTAAAATACAAATACAACATGGACATCAATTAAGTCATTAAACTCGTCAAAAAAAGTTAAACACAATAATGGCTGCCAGATTGGACAAGTTATACCAAGTTCAGAAACTTAACATTTCCCCACCAATAAATGCTATCGTAATTCAGGAGATGCTCAAACTTTTCAAATGGACGTGCCAGTTGAAAGATAAGGATAACATCATGAAGAAAATTTCTGGAGAAGCTCACGATTTCTTGAAAAGGAACAAGTGGCAAATGGAGCACATACTCTCAAATTTTATAAACTTTAGACATGTTGGAAAGATAAATGAACTCTCAAAATCTTTACTTTGCAAAGATAGTTGTCTTATTGGTAGCATCTATGCTAAGTAATATGATTCACATTTCAACCAGTTTGGGCAAACATTAAATCTCAAGGAAGAACCACAATGTTAGTAAGACATGGTTTTTGACAGTCCTAGTGGGTTTCCTGCTTTATGATAAAGACAACATCGACAAATGGAAGCCCAAGATATCCTACAGAATAGTAGGACTACAAGATTAAGAAAATTCACCTAATGTACCAATTGTTGTGGTGGACTGGAGAAACATATCTTCCAAAGCACGAGCTAGTTTCCAGTAGCTACCATGAGCATTTAGATCAACCTTTCTTCCAATGGGAATTCCATCCATGTTCACTTTGACAAACAAGGAGGCCTTAGCTTTGGCATTCATATGGTTCATGTTGCTTCCACTATTGATCTTCTCTAAAATAGTATTCTTGATTTTAGTTTTCTGATTCAGTGAGGTGAACTCCTCTGTGGCCAACGACTTTGCTTGGTTAACCAAGCTGTGCATTCTATAAGCTCTTATTGGAGGCCATCCAACAACATGACTACTCAAAAATTCAAAAATGAAACATTTTGCAGTTAATCTATGAACTCAAGGAAGAAAATTTCAATATTCAACTACAAAATATAAACTATACGTTACAGAACAGGAAAAGTAACTAAAATATGCACATTACAAAAGAGTAAAATAAAATGGTATGTCCAAGTCAAGGGTATTGCCAGTCGTGCCCCGTGGCCTTGGCTCATTGGTTAAGGTAGGGAGTATATTAATTTGGCTGAAGATAAAGTCTTCTTAAAATAAAAATATCATCTTAAAATGTTAAACAAGCATAATGACAGACATCAAGTGCTACTAAGTTTTTCTCAACACCCCTGTTTGGCGATCAGAGCAAGACCGCCAAGCACTTAAATTCTGACTACAGTTTGATCAATTATTGATCCATAATTTCAACCTCTCAATGAAAAAAAGTAATTCATCATAAATAGTAACAACAATCTTTCAAAATTTTACTCACCCCAGCCACATTATGTTAGATGTAGATGTAGTCAATAGCTTATGCGTTAGATCTAACTGTTTAATTAGAAAAAGAAAGGCGAAGTTGTGTTCTGCATGTCAATTGCCGAACATCTTAGGAGCATTTCCCTTTCTTTATTTACAATCGCAATCTTTATCTTCAACCAGTTCATTGATAACACCTTAATTTAAAAGTACAGGACTTGATGGCGAATTCTACATTCCTATATATTATCTTGATAGAAAAATATTCGGCCTTCTTAAGCAAAGAAAAATTTGAATTCCTATGCTATGGGATTTCTTTTTGGGGTGAGCAAGAAAGCAAAGCAGGAGCAACAGAATTGAAATGGACAATGAAGACGGGAAAAAAATAAAGCGTAGTTGTTTAACAAGTAAAACCAACAAAAAGATACTACAGGAACCAATAAATGTAGGAGCAAATAGACATACCAGGCAGAGGCATTATTAGGCCCAGTCAAAGAATCAGCAGCCCTTTTGGTCCCAGATGTACCATTAGCTATGCTGAGCGTAGAAGAAGAAGACGACGTTGAAGAAGAAGAAGAAGAGGAGGAGGAGGAGGAAGCAAAGAGCAGAGATGGCAAGTCCTTAGCCGTCAGTATCCTCCCAGCTTGTTGGCCTCGGAAACCACCACCACCAAGACTCAACCCAAGACCAAGCTCAAGCTCAGCCTCATCTGGGCTCGAAGAGTCTTCCGAGGACATGACCCCGTTATCGTCCCTTGACACCGTCGACATCGAACCACTAACACGGCCACCACCTCGCGGACCAACTTGCAATGAAATAAAGAAACCAATTTATCAAAAAGACAGAAACTTAAACGAGAGATCAACAAGAGGGGCGGTGTTAAGATTGCGATTGATACGGATGCTTCTATGTGTTTTGATATCTTCTTGTGTTCTTAGGTTTGGTAGGTAGGCGTTTTGGGGGAAAAGAGGAGAGGAGTAAATAGGAAAGGTGAGGTTTGGTGTGGTGGGAGAGATGGGAAGTGAAGAGAAGAGAGAGAGAGAGAGACAAGATTAGAATTTAGAAAGCGAGATTGATGATGAGAATGGACCCCACCTGTCTGCTCTTTTGCTCCGTCAGGTTTTCCATCATTTGTCCTCTCCCCCGTTCTTTCCAGTACCCTTTTTTTTTTGGTTACTCAGAAACTCTTGGGTGATTAGATTCTTTCATTATCTACTAAATTTAATTCACACTACACGGGTAGATAAAGGGTTTAAGAAATCGTTAAAAGGAAGTTACGTAACTTCTTACTTTAAATTAATAAAAACTAAATTTCAACTCAGCCAACATAAAGCATAAAAGTGAGTAGAAGGTAACAATGCCACTCATAACCCATTGGAAAAAACATCATCTAAATTGGCTATTGCTGTATTCCTGATAATACCAAGTCAAAATCATGCCTCTCTCACTAGAAAGAAGTGGACAACCACGTGCCCCGACTTAACCACCAAGACGTGTACTCCGTACATTTATGATTTATTTAGTAATGTAAACGCATAATAAATCTTCCAACTTGGAATGGCATTGAATAATCTTCGTTGTTGGTTCCTTATTTTAAAAGCTAAAAGGCCTCTTCAGGTGTTTGTGTTACCCAAAAAAAAAAAAAAAAACTCGATTATGTTTTACTTTTGTAGAGTTCGATCAAAGTATATTAATATCACACAGTTAGTGGCGTTCAAACAGTCCATGCACTTCACTTTGATTATATTATTTCTGTTATTAAAAAAAAACTAGTAGAATTCGTAGAACATTCTTTCCATGCCATAAGACTCTCAAACTCACTCAAGCTAATGTACTTGTACTCGTGATGAAAGTTTGTGGAGTCGTCCAGGCTTTCGTCCAGTCTTGGTTTTGTTATATTCCAAAGCATTCGGGATCCGTTTTGGTGATTTCTTTGTGTAATGTTCTTATGTCAACTTTTAAGCCTCATTATATTCTCTTTTACTTGAAAACAAAAAATCAGCAAACTATGGGCTTGTTATTCTTTATGTAATTTATACAGACAAGGAAATTCCTAAATGTTGGCCGAGCAAAGCAGCTTCAAGGCCATGAGATGACATATATATTGTGATTGTAATTTTATACATTCGAGCCATAAAAATAGGTTTTTTTTAAAGCATAAAAGAAAAATTACGTAAAATTAATATCTTTCCACAGTCATGTCATGTGTAACAGTACCGATGACTTTATTTGTGTGTACGTGTATTGTAACTGTAACTGTAGATATAAAATCGCTGGATACATGACAAAGAAGTAGGATTACTTGATTAAACATCCAAAGCCTTTGGTTTCTGGCATCTAGAAGATGGATACCATTACCAACAAAAGCGTATAGTTCGTAGGAACAAAAACAAACAAACCAAATCAAAGCGTTGGATGGACACCAACTAAAGCATAGAATTTTTTACTCGTGAGCTAGGACGTGGGACCCTAGGTTATGAGTCTCTGACGACAACCCGACAAGGATGGGTCCCAACGTTGCATTGGTCGACACGTATGTAGTTAGCACCGAGTGGGTACGCCGTTGGTTGGTTGGTAAGTTGGTTGATGGGTCGTGTGTCCCCGTCCTCCTCCATCATGACTCACGAGGCATTCCTTTCCCGACCCCCACTCCGTTACTTTCTTTCATTCATACGACAAGATATCGCATCTAACGCTTCCCCTAATTCAGCCAAGCGCTATACTAACCGATGGCTATTGTTTTCAGTACTGGCTTTAATTAGATGAGTTCAATTCTTATACATGCTTAAGTTTTGGTTACAAATAATGCGCTCCATGCATTTCAAAATTGTTCCAGCCACACCACTGGTCACTAGATTAAGAAAAACGTGTTGGACATTTTTATCCTTAGGAACAGTTTCATCCGTGAAACGGTAGGCACATGCAGGACATGCGCCTATCTGGACCGTCCACGCGGCGGACACATGACGCGCTGGACGCGCGTCTGGACCCGTACGTGCAATGCACGCGCACTGACATCAGTGCGACATCAGTGGCTGATATCATGCTAATGTCAGTCGTGCGGTCGCCTGCTGACGTCAGCTACAGTGATTCTAAAAAAAATTTCAGATTTTCCGTAAGATACTCCAGGATGTTTTTGGTCAGTTTTCGGGTTCGAAAAATTTATAAAGTAATTTTTTCTATTTTTTTGGATTTATTATATTAGTAATAAATTAAAGTTTAACTCCAGAAAAGGGAATTAAGGTATTCTAAATCTGATTTCAATTGAATTTTCATGCTTCGGATTACATATGAGGGAGATACATGAGGGTCTCATGTTTCGGGTCTCATTTTCAGTGTTCGGGATTGCATGATAATCAATTGGAAAAAAGGAATTGAGACATTCTAAAGCCATTTTTGAGTGAATTTTCATGCAATGAACTTGCCATAAGGGAGATACATGAGGTTGTTGTGTCTTAGGAGGTCAGTTCAATATCCAGTGTCGCACGATAGTCACTCTATTGAGATTTTTCTTTTATGAAGGTCTCGAATGAAGTTTTTGGAGAATGACTTTAGCATGTGTGTGTGACAATAAGACTGTGCATTCGGATTTTAGCATTTATTGAGGTTGCATTGTCACATACAGTATGCCCATAAGGATGTGAGGATGACATAAAGATGAATCCCTTGTGTTTGCGGACTTTTTGGATGCTGATGAGAATGTAGTCACCAAAATGACTTTTCAAGTCAGTATTTTGAATTGTTTTTGCTTGCATGTTGGGGGATGTCTCTGATTTTATGTTTAGTTATTCTGCCTAAAGGTGTTGGCCTTACATAAAATTTTGAGATGTGCATAAAGGCATTAGATGGAGGAAGACTGTTGCTCAAGTGATCTATTCACCCAAAGGTGGTAGTATCATGAGAGTTGATAGTTTGTACTTCAATTGCTTTTATGTGTGGAAGTCTAATTGCATATATTATGTATTCAGCCCAAAGGTGTGTTCATAATATATGTGATTTGATTTTCAGGAAAGATACTATTAATGGCTTTAGTATCGTTGTTGTCCTACATTAGTGCTGAAATAAAGATTATCATCTTGAAGTCACCTTTTCAGTCAACTACATCAGTATCACTATTGAAACCCTGGCTGTTTCAATATAGAGAATTAGACAGAGAATTGGATGGAGGATGTTTTGAAGGTTATGGAGATAGGGTTGAAATGACCATACGGATAGGTAAGCCATCTCCACTTACATCCATGAGCTCGACAGCTCATAAAGCAGCCTATGAAGTCTAGGATCGGTCTAACAGATTACATCTTACGACCATTAAGAAATCCATACCTAACTATCTGCAAAGTGGACTTCCGGACACAGACATAACAAATGCGTTTCTTGATAAAGTCTTCCAAAGGTACACAGTCTCATCTAGTATTAAGACAAGTACCTTGATGAAAGTATTATTCTCCATAAAGTATACAAAGGAAAAGCGGAGTAATGGAGTACTTATCAATAATAGTTTATTTTCACAGTAGGTGAAGATATTGAAACTTCAACATTTTGATATCCCATTGTGTTGCTGAGGTGGAGAAACTCAAGTTGTTACTCCTACAGTCCTCGAAGCAGCTTAAGGGAAGACAAAGATGAAGCCCATTAAGTTCAAAGGTAGAAGTTCAAATCTTCTCCACATGTTGATGCTAGTCAAACCAGTTCTGGTAAAGGTCCTTAGGACATAAAGAAACTAGAAATATGAGGTTTAAAGGGAAGACTGAGATCATCGGGTTATTCTTTGGTTTATCACTTATGAATCTAATTTGCGATAGTTGCATTAAGTATAAGTGACTATTTAGTATAACATCTGATAAAGGTGCTTCCACAATGCAATAATTCATATTTAGGATAAAGCCAAATAAAGGGAATGAGGAACTGATGGTTCACAGCAATAAAGAGATGGAAGTAGTACCTATAAAGGGTATATGTAATGCACTTTATAGTAAGGTTCATTAGGGTTTACATAATACATTTTATATGTGATTTTTTGATCAATTAAGGACACTGAAGGTTAACGTTTTGCATTTAATACTTCTATTGTACAGTTGTTGTTTAATGCAAAACATAAAGGTGCAACTTTCTTGTCATATAGTTTGTATAGAATGTGTCTTACCTCGAATTAGATATATACTTCTTCGTATCATGCTAAACAAGGTATGAAGGGCCTGATGAATGAGAAGTCATACATGGTGTGTCATAAAAGTTTAAGCCACATTTCTATAGCTAGGATTGAGGGATTGATCAAGGAAACCATTTCTCAATTCTAGATTAAGATGATCTGGAACATGTACTGATGATCACAGGGGTAAGTTGACTAATAAGGACACTGGGGTCAACTCATACTTCTAACTTGTTGAGTCTGATACATAAAGATTTCTGTAGATCTCATACAGTTGCATTTTGCAATTCTGAAAGTATTCTGACATTTCTTGGTGATTATTCCCATCAAAGTCATGCATTCTTGCTTAAAGACTAAGGGTTGAGAACCATTTGGGAAAATTCATCAAGATAGTCATATTTGACCTTGGAGGAGAATATCATGGCAAACATAATGTTTCAGGACTTTAAAATGCTTGTTTGCCAGATATATGGAATCAGTTAGAATAGTGACTTAGTTCACTATGCCGAGTAGTTTTGAGCAAAATGGTGTATTGTCGAAAGGCATAATTGCACCCTAAAGGACTTAGAGAAGTCAATGCAGAGCAGAACTAATCTACCTATCTAGAAATTGAAGAACTCAGCCTTGTGCACAATCGTGTAAAGGGCTACGCCACTAAGGTAGGATAATCCTTATAAAGAAATATTGCATACTCATTTCCTTCATTGCCATTTAGTAAAATATCTCATCCACTCTAGGGCTACAGATTTTACTGTAGATAAGGGGGGACCAGAATAGCGGAATCACTTATAGCCAAGTTTCTGGAATACCATATTTATGATGATGGTGGGCCTTTTGACCTTTTGGATGATAGTAAGGTGGATACTACAGTTGCCCTGTATCTACTACTCATGCAGCTAGATCCGATGGATCTAGATTTTTGTACCGTACCTGTACAGGAATAGTAACCCATACCTGTACACAGAGGGATTCCTGAGGGCACAAGATCTAATACAGTTAAGTAAATCCACTGGAGTGAGACGACCTGCTATCCCATCTGAAAACATAGTCTGCCAGGTATACTGGACTATGTTATTAGACATATTACAAATCCAGTTACTTTTACAGAAGCTGTTTCTGGACCCAATGCGGATGTGTGGTGGGATGCGACAAATGATAAGATACAAGCCATGAAGCATAGTAAGGTCTAGGAGTTAGTTGATTTGCATCAGGAACTGCAAGCTCGTCAGTTATAAATAAAGTTTGAGACCTAAAGAATTTTAAGATAAAGTTCAACGGTTTAAAGACTCGCTCAATTGCATAAGGGTTAACTCAGGGAAAAGGCTGACTTTGTGTTACCTTTTCTCTCGTATCCTCGTAGGATACATTTTGAGTGATAAAAGCAATTGTAGCTTATGATGATACAGAGTTATATCAGAAAGCTGTCAAAATCACCTTCCTGAGTAAAAATCTTTATGAAGTGGTCTATATGGTACAATCTATAGGGTCCCAGGATCTAGACAGTACTGACATGGTTTGCGAGTTATGCAGATCAATATATCGTTTATAATAAACCTCCTGAAGGTGATACCTTAAATTTGATGAGGTTATGGCCTCTTTCGGTTTCTTGGAAAATAAAGTCAAAAGATGCCTATACTATGAAGTTGAGAGGAGCAAAGTTATCTTCCTATTACTGCATGAGGATTGTAAATTGCTTACATCAAGTCACTTGATCTTGTTGTATGAGGATAAGCAACTTTTGGTCAAGAATCTTGACATAAAGGACCTTAGTATAACATCTTCTATCCTAGGTATTCGGATTTACCAGGACATATCTCAACACTCATCAAATCTCTCAAAGAATGCGTACATTGATTATGTGTTATAAAGGTTTAATACAGTTGACAGTAAATCTGTCGTAACACCTATCTCTCACAGTGAGAGATAATCTTTGGTACAGTACCCAAAGAATAAAGTGAAGAGAGAGACTATGAGGAATGTTCTGTATTCTAGTATGGCGGATAGCTAATGTATGCTTGGCTATGTACGAGATAGGACATTGCATTTACTGTTGGACTGTTTGGTCAATATCTGGTTAATCCAGTTATAAACTTTTGGAATGCAGTCTAGCGAGTATTGAGATACTTGAAGGAATCAAGGATTATATGTTGACATATAGTAAAGTCAACAGACTAAACCTCGTAGGGAATTCAGATTTAAAGTTAGCTATGTGTTCGGATGATCGAAAGTTCACCTAAGGTTATAGTTCAAGTTTGCAGATGGTACATAGTTGTAGAAGTGTGTCAAAGAGACATGTGTAACTTTCTCGACTAGGCATGCAGAGTGCATGCTAAGGGGCTGCTTCGCAGATGGTTTAACTCATAATTAGGTTAAGTAGACTAGATGGCTTACTTTTAGGAATGAACAAAAATGGAACAAATTAAAAGTGAATATTGGAGTTATATTCTTAACAGAGACTCAAGCATAAGATGTAAAATATGTTACTGAGAGTGTATACATTTTGTTTGATGTAAAGGATCCAACTATGTGATTGGATTCTTGAATTTGAGGCGACACTCTTGGTAATGTGAGGAGAATTTAAGCCACATTACATTACATGCAAAGGATGCAAATTTGGGTTGATGAATGTGATACCAACACAGGAAGTTAAGTTTGTAAATAAATTGAAATGAGTGGAGAAACTAGTATGAATGGTTCGACATTGCAATAAGTCAATGTGAAATTAGAGGAAATCAAATGAATGGGAAAAAAAATCATTCGAGAAAATGAGTCAATTGGGAAACCAAAAATAACATGAGATCATATTACCACATTGAGGAATTAATTACTTAAGAAAATATGTGGTTTTGAATAGATATGAGATTCTGTCTGTGCATTAAAAGAGAAAGCTATACGTGGCATATTATGTTTTTTTATGCATTTCTTATAATGCATATTCTAATGTACGTAGAGCTTTGCGCCGTGATTTCTGTTTTTGACTGAGCCCAATGGGCTAGTATCTGGATGTGTATCTGAAAGGCAATCGGTCACAACAATCATAACGAATCTAGAGTCTCATATGCATCTGTATTTGTATATATCTGTTCTGATTCGCAATGATTACATGATGTGTTATAATAATGTGAATATTTGGATTATACTTGTTCTGAATGCATAATTATGAAATATGTGATCTGTGTATGTAATTTGGGTGAAATCATTAATGATGTTTTGCATCAGGAATTAAGATGCAATTTGTTGCAATATAATAAAAATGATTTTTGTATGTATAGAGACAATTAACGTCTCATGAGTCGATTATTTGATACATGATTCGAAACTTGCTGAAAAAGCCATTGCTTAGAAAGCTTGGAGACACTATATGTATAGTGAAACATTTCAGATTTATATATAAATATACAGATCAATAAAGTTTAAGGTATTTATTGAGTTTGAAAGAATTGAATACGAGATGGAGCCAATGAATAGAAGAACTGAAGGTTTATGATTGTATTAATGAGTGCTATCCTAGTAAAGTTTGTGTGTATCTAATGCTGAACAGAAAATTCAATAACGGAATATCACAAATTTCAATATTGAGGTTACCAAACATAGTGCAATAAAGAGCATCGAATGTCAAATTGAATTTGGAATTGAGGACAGAATGAAGTATTATTAGCCCTATTGAATTTAAAATTAGTTTTACGTGAAAGGTTTAGCAAAGTCCGTAGTGAGGATCTAGAATTGTGAATCTTATTATGGAAGTGCAAATAAATCTGAATTTTGGAGTCTGAATTGGAAAAAGGATACCTTATGATTGAAATACAAAGTTTTTGTATACGATAAAGATGATTGGGTAAAAGATTGTGAGAGAAAGCACAAAAAAAACCTATGTTATACATCCTAGTAAGAGTACGATGAAATAACGTTTGACGGTCAAGGATGTTGAAATAAGTGATTACATGTATGAGTTGCCAACAGTCTTAACTGTTGGAGATATGCTTGAAGCTTTGGAGTTCATAGAAACATTAGGCCAATGTATAGTTTTAAAGTCAGCATAATAATCATTGTTACAGTGATATCATTAGAATCTCATATAAGGCGTTATATAATAGAAAGAGTCATCTGCCTATATATTTGGATGAATAAGGCTTAAAAATAGTTTCAGGCCAGAATTGTGAAATTGATATGTATTAAACATTAGGCGCAAGAAAGATGAATGAATTAGGTGGATCATCATCGAAGATTTGGAATAAAGGAGATAGACACATGAGTTAATTGTATTACCACTGTAGAGATGTGAATTATCAAGAAAAATGTGAATTGTTTCTAAGAGTATCACCTTGCCAAGGTGTGCTCAAGTTAGGAAAAAGTATAAGCAAAGCTGACATAAATTTGTCCATATGAAAGTTATGTGATAAGAGGACCATTAACATATGAGTTTGTATTACCAACAAAGATGTCTTAAAGTCATAATATGTTTTATATGCAAGAATGCTAAGAGATATTAATATGATCTGATATTGGCATTATCGATTCAGGAAGTGAAATTGTGAGTAATCTGAAATATATTGAGGAAATAGACAAGATAGTGTAATATTTGAATGAGTAATTTGGAAAAACTGATTGATTCCATTGACTATATTCAAAAGGAAGAAATTATTCGAGAGATAAAGTTAAATGGGAAACGGAGGATCATATGAGGAAAACAATATTCTCACATGTTCAAACAATCAGGTATGAATTTCGAGGACGTAATTTCTTAAGGAGGGAAGAATTGTAACACCCCATGTTAGGGGTTAGAAAATTAAGGAATTCTAGTATATCGTTTGCTTTGTATAATTGAGTATTCGCTAATATATGCATATGAATTTTGACTTATATAAATAATTGTACATGCATTCATAACATTTTCCAGGTAAATTGGTTTATAAATAGAAATTGTGGAATTTGGCAATTTTTTTACATTTCGGGTATTTTGAAATTTTTGGTGAATTATTTTGAACTAAAAATTTATTTGGAGAGTATCATTATTATTTCAAAATTTTTGGTGAATTTTAGAAATTTTTCTGAAAATTTTGGAATATTTTAGACTAAAAAAAAATGAACAAATGACATAATGACATGTAACACTTATAAGAGGCTGACAAGTGGCTCATATGCAAAGGGACCACGTGTCTATGAGTTATTAAAGCAAGGTATTAGTCATAAACTTTCGTTGTTCTCTCTTCGGATAGCTAGTTTTGATCTTAATTCTCATGCTTTGATTTTCTGAAAATAAGGTAAGTAAACTTCTAAGTTTCTGAGTTCCATAACTGATTTTTTGTGATGTTTTGCTTGCTGGAGATAAACACATACATGAGGAGATAGATGAGTTGCAGTAACTATGCATAAAACCGTAGGTGAGTTTTGATTTTGGTGTTTGGTTTGAATCTTGAGTTTTGAGTTGTATGAGAGTAAAATGGGCTAGAATGGGAGTGGAAATGCAAAGAATATAAGTTAGAAATGGTGTAGGAACCGTGAAATAAGGAAAGAGAGAGTGCAGAAAATGTGACAAAGGTTGAAGATGATAAATAGTAGTGGAAAATTTCTGGTTTTGGTATTTATAGCTAATCTTGCATTTTGAGTTATTTTAGCATAAGACAAGTTACATGGGTGTAAAAATGGAGGAGTAAATGTAAGGGTATAGGTTTGTGACGAGGGATTAAGTAGAAGAGAGAAAGAAGAAGAGGAAAACTAGTTTGGTGATGAAGGAGGAAATTTACATTTTTAGAAAGAGAAGAGAAGACTAGTTGCACCAAAACCAAACTGTGTTGACTCTTTTGCCTATAACTTTTTCATTCGAACTCCAAATGACTTGAAACTTAGACCAATGGATTCCTAAGACATTTTTCCTTCTCTCCATAAAAATTTAGAGTTATCTGAATTGATTTGGAAGTGATTGATAGGATGAAAATTTGGAAGTCTGCTGGAATGTGATGAACTGAAAATTTTCATAATCATGCTTTGGTTTTCTAATTATAACTTGAGCTGTAGATTTCTGAATGAGTTCGCTTTTGATTCATATTAAACTAGAGACATATTTCTACAATTTTTGTGAAGAGGTCGAATTTTAACTTTGTCTCTTTGATTTTCAAAATTGGCATGGAAGTGAGTTTTAGCTTAGGCTGTAGCACTACCAGGGACAGAAATCATGTCATGTAATTATTGAATAAACTGTATTGATTTGGGCCGAATTAGGCTGAGTTGTCTTCATCAAAGTTGTAGCTTATTCTCTTATCTTTAAATTGGTATAAATTTTGAAAATTTTGGATGTCTGAACTGAAAGATATGAGTGGAACAATTAGAGGATATGATCATATGCTAGCCAAAAGTTCAAATGTGCACAGTCTGAGGTATTTTGTGCATAACTCATTGAATACTGAATCAAATTGGATGATCTTGGAGTCATTAGAAATTTAAGAAATTGGAGAACAACTTTCCAGAGGGAAGTTTTGCCTAATTTTGTCATTTACCATATTAGATTAATTATGCAAAGTTGACCCAAAATCATGTGGGTAGAAAATCTGAGGTGGTCAAGTAGGTTATGAATTTGATTTCACATTGTTTTATTTTTGTCCAAATTATAAGTATCAAATGATATTAATGAGGGCTTTGATATCTCATTGATTTGATGATGATAATTTCAATAAGATACCCGGAATTGTCATTGAACAATGCATTGCGCATATTTTAGTTATTTAAGTACATGTGCATAAGGAATATGTTTTCAATTGCACAATAGTGATTTGTATATGTGTTAAATGTTATAGAGGAACGCATAGAGTGACCACTTCCAGATATTATCAAGAATTCGAGGCAATAATCAGTAAGAGAGATTTTGTAAGTAATTTAGACGGTAACTTTTGTGAGTAACCTAAGATGGTCTCACCTTGATTTGTTTTGGTTATTACTGAATTGAATTTGATATTGATGAATGTGTACTGATTGTGTTCTGAATTTCGGACAATGATTGTCAGAGGCGTTTGATGCATGATTATGTCATTGGAAGTGCTACTTATATGTAAATATGATTGACTACTTGCTTTGCATATAAAATGTCTGAAATGACTATGTTTTGCTTTAAAACTGCTGAGTCCTAGTTGTGGGTAAATAGGCATGCCTAAAAGGGTCTGCAGCTGCTTTTGTGACACTTCGTTGTCTTTTGTTAGTGACACTTCGGTGTCGAGACTTCGGTCTCTTCTGTGACACTTTAGTGTCGAGACTTCGGTCTCTTCTGTGATACTTCGGTGTCGAGACTTCGGTCTTTTCTGTATAAGTCCCGTTACTCGCTTCTGTAAATGGATTTAGCAGTCATCTAATTTTGTACTTTGATATCTATTTGACTTTGACATAAACTAAATTATGTTCTGATTCTGAAAGGTTTATACCCTCTTGTGTTATACAGTTCTGTTATTTATAAAAATTTGTTCTGAAATGCATTCTGTTTAACTTACTGTTAAAGAAATCTTTGAGTGCATATCGATGTTGTTACATGATTCAGTGTGATGATTTGTCAGCTTATGTATAGATTAGTTATTACTCACTAAGTTATATGCTTAACACGGCGGATTTGCCCTGTGTAGGTTCAGAGAGAAGGACTTAAGGAATGGGACAAGTCAACTGCAATGGCCAATGAAGTTTGAGTGTTGTTTTGAACATAATGTAAATTTTTGGTTTGACTTTTGGGCTTGTATCTAATATGTATATGTGGATTAGTTTGTAAGTTTGTAACAATGATACTTCAGTTTGGTTTGGATTTTTCAGCGAGTTGTGTTAAGTACTATATAATTTAATGTATGTTTGCCTGCATTGTTTACTAGAAGTTTTCGTACGCTTTGATTTGTTGTACTATTTTGTGTGGCATTCATATATCCTTCCAAGGGGTATGTGGGTGTTACAACACAAGTATACAGTATGGGTGTTTTGATGTCCTGAGACACTACTAGTTAGAAGATCGTTATGTTTGCTCCATGTACATTTGTACATTTTAAAGGATTATGATAGTATGATGGTTATTGATAAAGATGATCATCGTTTATCTTCAGTATTAAGTGCCATCATACATTGTCATAGTACGTATGAAAGTATTAAGATTTGTGTCAATCTTAAGCATTTGAAGGTCATTGGGTATATATACAGATTGACCTTGTGCTTATGTCATTTAGACGCATACATTCTAGCATAGATATCTATAAAGTTTGACATGACATAGGGGGATATAAATTTTTAATCCCATAAAGGTTCTCTAATGCAGTTTAGCATTCAGTTGGAGAACATAAAGGTTTTCTCTAATGCTATTGTTTAGCATTCGGTGAGAGAAGACATGATTTCTCTAATGCAGTTTAGCATAAAGTTGGAGAAATCGAGACCTACAAACGAAGATGATACAATTTAGATCATAAAAGTATCATTGTAGTTTGCTAGACTCTATTTTTCCATTCATGTTAGTGAGGTATTAGGTATTCGTGATTGTATTGGATTTGTGTCACACAGGACACATGCATCTGATGCTTTTCGGTATCGAAAGCCTTGCGAGACAAAATGGTGGACTTTCATTATCTTTGGATCAAATGTTTCGTTTTTAAAACTTAGTCGACTAATAAAGTAGCGTGACTTAACCGAGTTTTAAAATTGTTTTTAAACTAGAGTCTACTGCAATTAATGCTTGTCCAAAGCAAAGATTGTTAGACATTTTTGTCCTTAGGGACAATTTTGTCCATGTCTCATAAAGTTGGACTAACATTAATTACAATTTTGATTTTTAAATAAATAATCGGTTAAGTTATGCCATTTTATCTAGATAAAGATAATAAAATGACCCAATAAATGATCTAGATTAATGGGTCGAAGTCTGGATAGAAAATGAGTCTCGATTAGTGTGGGGCCTGGTCTATATCGGCCTTGTGATGGGGAAGCCTGATATGGAAGCTACATAAAGGTTAAGGTCTCCTGCAGTTACTAAAGAATTCATTCATGAGCATAAGGATTCCTGACCCGTTAGGGAAGCTCGTGAGTTGAGGAAATTGTAGAAAAGCCTAGCCCGTGAGTCGGTGATCAATTTCCACTAAAGGTTCCGGGAGATTCGGAGATGTCTGGAACTCGGAATCAGCATCGAAATTAGAGATGGAACCGAAATCTAGGTATTCTATATTATTTTCGTTTTTAATCATTTCATGTAGATCCGGGATACGTAATAAGGCTCCCACTGCGTACTAATAAAATAAACTCAAGTTGGCCTTATCTGGAAGCTTGTCTATTTTTTAGAAATTACTATTTTATTTCTAATCTATCGTAAACTCAAAGCTTTATATATGTTACAAGTTTTTGGGTTTCTTGGAACCATTGGAATAACTGAAAACAGAGAAAGAAAGTTGGGGTCAATGCTTAACGAAATGGTGTGGCTTAAGGCTTGCTGCGCAATTTTAACGGGGAATGTGATACAGACGGCGTAGGGTTGCTCTGCCTTGCTCCAAGGGAACCCAGTAGACGGTCCCCCACGACTGTCACCTTAAGTACCATTCAAATGCCTTTCTACTGTTTCATAAATAATTAGGGACCAAAGACCGTGAAAGAAGAAAAGGATACTTAAGGACCGCAAACTGTGAAAGAAGAAAAGGAGGATACAATTAGGTATGAAACGAATCATTATGTCTTTCCACGCCTCACCTGCTGATTTGCTGACATGAACATAAGATTTGTTCAGACTTCTTCGTTGCTCCCACACCTGCCTCTGCCTCGGTAATTCCAAACCTCATATTCTTCTCGCTCCAATCAGCTAACTCGCTATTTAATATTTTATTAAAATATTTAATTTCAATTTTTACATTGTATAATTTAATTCAAAACATTGTCCTATTTTAATATTCTTAACGTGACTGACAAACACTCTGATTTAAAAAATTGCATGTTTTTTTTTCCATTTTTGTTAATATGAGTTGATTTTTTTTAACAAACACTTAGTGAATATATGTTTAAAATACAATTATTTTTTATTTTTGAATTTATATAAAAAATAAGATGTCCAGTAACACTTTTGAATATCAGTTTTTATATTATTATATTAATCATATTAGTTAAATATTAATAAAAATATTTCTAAATTATATTATTTAAACTTTAAAAAATTTTAAAAGTAAAAATTTTAGAACAATATATTTTATTATCCCTTTAAATTTATCCCAAATGTTGAATATTTTAATCTATTCAATGCTCTAATATGATTGCGCTATATATATTTATGATTTAACTATTGATGGTCTTTTGAACAGCCTAAGCATTCTTTGGTTGGTCTTTCAAAACATAAAAGTCCCAATTCCATAAACACATGAGTAGAAGTATCTACAAAAGTATCCCAGAATAAAATACAAAACAAAAGTCCCAAATTACTCAATGCTTCATTCAATTTGTGATAGGGTAACGCTAATGGGGTTTTTGTTTTTTAAGGTAAGGTGATTGATTGAAAAACAAGGGTAAAAGCTCAAAATGTGTACAAAGGGAAAATAATTAGGTGGGTCATTTTTAAGCTAAAGGGTTTAAAAACAAGAAAAGCCTTAATCATGTCTATATCCCATGTAATCAAATAAATTCAAATTGGTTCCGTGTAAGTTCTGAAGGCAACATGAATAGAAGAACATCACACAATTCAAAGAAATAGCATAACATAAAGATGATGTCATTTAGGTTCAAATTCGCTTATAGGTTCAATTTAAGAATGCACCTTAATTCCACAATTTACCTCATCACTCAAATGTCAAAATTTTGACCAAGTCTATAAGATCAATTATTGCAATCAATCAACATGATTCACCTCAAAACTCACTTAGCCCAATTTAATTTCA
>JAOTAX010000004.1:19110463-19123400 GCA_025629825.1 Erythroxylum guanchezii | reverse complement strand
ATTAGACATGCAATATGCAATGCAAATTGCATACCACTCCCCCCCACTTAAACAACACATTGTCCTCAATGTGTGAAAGTGATCCACAACAAACAACAACCACACATAATACATACAAAAAATCATAAATGAATAAATAAAGAGGCATGAGAAAGCTTGTTGGTATCAGTGTCGAGGATCGTGTTGGTGGTGGCTTGCGTATTCCTCACATCTCACACTTTACTTCTTCTTTTCCTGTATCAAAGAAAACAAAAACTAACATAAATAAAATATAAACACAAACATCCAACAAACATAAACAAAAACAACCCATGCTAGTTTTCAAAGTCACTAGTAAGACTTTGATCACTCTCTAGTCATGGGCGGGGTTTGAGAAATATTCTTTATCGCTCGGTGGGCACTTGTCCTCCATAGTAGGGCTTGCAACGGTGGCCATTCACCCTGAAAGTTTCTCCATGCTCGTTTTGCAACTCCACAACTCTAGATGAGAATGCATTAACTACTATAAAAGGTCTGCTCCATCTAGATTTTAACTTTCCAGGAAACAACCGGAGTCTAGAGTTGAAGAGTAAAACCGTATCACCTCCATGGAACTCCTTTTTCTTGATGTGTGCATCATGCCACCTCTTTGCCTTTTCCTTGTAGAACCTGACATTATCATAAGCTTGCAGCTTTAATTTGTCCAACTCATTTAACTGCAATTTCCTCTTTTCTCCAATTGCCTTCTGATCCCAATTTATGGCCTTGATAGGCCAATAGGCCTTATGCTCAAGTTCCACAGGTAAATGACAAGCTTTCCTATAAATCAGCCTGTAAGGCCTTGTCCTAATACTGGTCTTGAAAGCTGTCCTGTAAACCCATACTGCATTATCTAATTTGATTGCCTAATCCTTCTTGGACTTGTTGACAGTCTTTTGTAAGATTTTCTTTAGTTGTCTATTCACAACCTTTACTTGACTGCTGGTCTGGAGGTGGTAAGGAATAGCTATCTTGTGTTGTACTCCATATCTTTTCAATAATGATTCAACTGGCTTGTTGTGAAAGTGGGTACCTCCTTCACTAATAATCACCTGCGGCACACCAAATCTGTTGATAATCTTTTTCAAAAACCTTTGCACCACTTTACTATCATTTGTTGGTGTTGTCATCACCTCAACCCACTTCGATACATAATCAACACTTACCAAAATATATTTGTTTTCGTAAGAGGACAGAAACGGTCCTACGAAATTCAGACCTTAAACATCAAAGACTTCAACCTCCAACATCGAAGACATTAGCATCTCGTCCCTTTTTGTTATGTTCCCAATTCTCTAGCACCTGTCACACTTCTTCAACCAATGTTGTGCGTCCTTAAATAATGTTGGCCAATAAAATCCTCACTCCAACACCTTTGCCACCGTCCTAGTAGCTCCAATGTACTGCATAAGAAAAATTATGACAGTGAGTTAAAATAACATTAATTTCGTTATTAGGAACACATATCTGAATCAATCCATCCGCACAATTTTTGTAAAGAAGTGGATCTTCTCACATGTACTGCTTACAATCATGTTTAAACTTTTTTCTGCTGCTGGTAAGTTAAATTACGAGGAAGGATACCACTTGTAATGTAATTTGTAATGTCAGCATACCATGGATGGTCTGATTCTTGTACCAAGAGTAGCATCTCATCAGGGAATCGCTCATTGATTTCCTCTTGTAAGCTTGGTTCCCCTCCTTCCAATCTTGACAGGTGATCAGCAACAAAATTTTCTGCTCCCTTTTTTATCCTTGACCACAATATCAAATTCTTTTAGGAGTAGGATCCACCTAATCAACCGAGGCTTGGCATCCTTTTTAGCAAAAAGGTACTTCAAGGCTACATGATCTATATACATAATCACTTTTGAACCAAATAAGTAAGAACGAAATTTATCGCAAGCAAAAACTACAGCTAATAGTTCTTTTCCTTTCATGGTATAATTAATCTAAGAATCCGTCAAAGTCCTGCTGGCGTACTGTTCTTGTCCTTACTTTGCCCTAGAACACACCTAATTGCGTAATCGCTAGCATCACACATCACCTCAAATGGCAAGCTCCAATTTGGTGGTTATAAAACTGGTGGTGAAGTCAACACCTTCTTCAACCTGTCAAAAGAAACTAAACAATCATTATAAAAAATAAAAGGAACATATTTAAGTAACAAATGATTAAGGTGTTTAGTAATTAAAGAAAAATGCTTTATGAATCGATGATAGAACCCGGCATGCCCTAAAAATGCTCGGACCTCTCAAACATTACTTGACAGAGGAAGTTTATCGATGAATTCAGTTTTTGCCTGATCCACTTTAATGCCTCTACAAGACATATTGTGTCCCAAGACTATTGCCTCCTGAATCATGAAGTGGCATTTTTCTAATTTAATACTAAATGGGCCTCTTCACACCGTTGGAGAACCTTATCCAAATTTGTTAGACACTGCTCAAAGGAATCTCCATAAACTGAAAAGTCATCCATAAATACCTCCAAAAAATCCTCAATCATGTTGATGAAAATGGCCATCATACATTGCTGAAATGTAGTTGGTCCATTACAAAGTCCGAACGGCATCCTTCTGTATGTAAAAGTACTATATGGATATGTGAAAGTTGTCTTGACTTGATCCTTTGGATAAATGAATATCTGATTGTAGCCGAAATACCCATCCAAGAAACAATAGAATGCATATCCTGTAACTCTCTTAATCATCTGGTCCATAAAAGGCAGTGGGAATTGGTCCTTCTTTGTCATTGAGTTGAGCTTCTTGTAATCAATACAAACTCTCTAACCAATGATCGTCTGTGTGGAAGTAAACTCACCCTTTTCATTTCCCACCAGTGTTGTTTTTGCCTTTCTTTGCTACACACTAAATAGGACTTACCCATCCACTGTCTAAGATTGGGTATATAATTCTTACATCCATTAACTTAATCACCTCATGTTTTACAACTTCCTGCATATTCAGATTCAAACGCCTTTGCCTATCCCTCACTGGTTTACATCCATCCTCGAGATTTATTCTATGCATCACAACACTCAGACTTATCCCTCAGATGTCTGATATCTGCCACCCCATCGCTTTCATCCTCCTCCTTTTAACTTCTACTACCTTCCTCTCTACTACCTTCCTCTCCTGTTCATCACTCAACTAGTTTGAAATAATCACATGTAATGTTTGATTTCCACCAAAAAATGTATACCTCAGGTGTGAAGGTAAAGGTTTTAACTCTAGGGTGGGTGCTCTCTCATTGGAAGGTGGTATGGGTGGCCTGGTCCTCACCAAAGGTTCCTTCTCACTTTTCTCTTCTTCCTCTCCATCCTTATCTCTCTTTCCGCTCTCATCTTCTTCATTCAATTCTAATTCTCTCTCACTCTTTGTTTTTATCATTCTACCCATTATCTCCTTTGCACACTCATCCAGCACATCCATTCTCATACAACAATTCGGCTCCTTCCTGCTTTTCAAACTACTATTCAGGTTGAACTTAACTTTTTCATCACCAATACGCAAAATTAGAACATCATTATTCACATCAATCAACGTCCAACTAGTATTCATAAATGAGAATCCCAAAATCAATGGACAATTTTTGTCCTCAGCAACATCAAGAATGACAAAGTCAACAGGAATCATAAACTTATCTACTTTTGCCAAAACATCTTCGATGACTCCAAAAGGCTTCTTTATGGACTGATCAACTAACTGAATATTCATTGATGTTAGCTTTATGTCATCCAAGTTCAACTTTCTGAAAATAGACAATGGCATTAGATTAATACTAGCTTCTAGATCACATAAACATTTAGAAAATTCAACACCATAAACAACACAAGGAATAGTAAACTCCCTAAGTCCTTTAGTTTCGATGGCATATTGTTCGTGATCACAGAGCTGCAACTGGCTGTCAATGCTACTGTTTGATTTGAACCCAAGTTTGCTTACGAGAAAGTAATTCCTTTAAGAACTTAGCATACTTAGGCATGTACTCCAAAACTTTTGGCAAAGAAAAATTCACATAAAACTTCTTCAAATTTTCCACAAATTTGTTGAATTAGGGCTTCATTGGATTCTGATTCACTCTCCCAGGAAATGGTAATTTCGGAACATAGAGTGGAGGTGGAACATATGGGGGTTCCTACTCCTCAGTGACTTTCTCCTTACCATTTTCCTGACTTTTCTCCACCAGATTAGCAACTTCCTTCAAGACTGGCTTTGGAAACTCCTTTCCACTTCTCAGTTGAATTGCCCTTAAATGTTCTTTCTGATAAGGTTCTGAAGTGTTGGGAAGGCTACTTGATACTATGGTTGCCAGCTGACCCATCTGCACCTCTAGGTTATAGATTGATGATGCCTGATTTTTAATCAACTGATCAGTATTCACTTGATAACTTTTCAGTGCCTAATCGCTCCGTGCTTGTGCCTCCTTAATATTGTTCACCTTTGATCCAATTGTACCAATCACTTCCATCATCTTTGAAAATTGGCAGCTTAGCTGTGAAAGTTGAGAATCTGTCCTTACAACTTGGGCTTCCATTTTTGCCTCTAACCTTGATTCAATACCTCCAAACTTTGACTTTAAGGCAACATGTGAGTTTTTTTCCTTTTCCTAAAATCCTGGGGGTCTTTGAGGTCTCTAATAGGTTCTTATGGGATTAGCCCAAGAAAAATTTGGATGGATTTTCCATCTAGCATTATAAGTACCAAAATATAGGTTATTACCTGACCTCTGTTGAAACCCTAAATCATAAGCTTATACTGTGCCTTTAATGCTCATCAAATAACATTATGATGAATTAAGACTGTCTGCTCCACAAATCTCACAATTTTGATGCCTATACTTTAAAGAACTAGATAAAGGTTGAAGATCACTTACATGTTTCCTTAATGATACAATTTTTGCAATTAAAGTAGCTGTTGAATTTGCTAACATAACCCCTTTCTGTTCCTTCACCTGTAGTGGTTTACTCCTTTCATTGTACCAAAGGTAGTTATTGGCAGCCATGTCTTCAATTAGGTCATATGCAGCATCTATAGTCTTCTTCATTAATGAACCTCCTGCAGTTGCATCAATGGTGCTTGTGGATGTTGAATTAACCCCATTATAAAATGTTTGTAGAAAAAATTTCCTAGATAGATTGTGATGAGAGCATCTCCTTTGCAACTCCTTGAAACACTCCCATGCCTCGTATAATGATTCTCCCTCGTGTTGCTGAAAGTCGGTGATTTCCTTAATGATCCTTATTCTATTAGTCAATGGGAAATATTTGGACAAAAAGGCTTGCACCAACTAGTCCCATGTTCTGACTTGTTCTGGAGTAAGGGAATTCATTCATGCCTTTGCTCGATCCTTTAATGTTTAGGGAAACAATCTCATCTTCACTACATCTTCCGACAGCCCGTTTTTTCTGAAAGTATCACAAATTTCCAAAAGATTGGCAATGTGAGTATTAGGATCCGCATGTGGCAAGCTATAAAATTGAACATTGCTCTGCAAAATATTAAGTAAAGTAGGCTTGATTTTGAAATTGTTCGCATTCACTAATGGTTTAGCAATTCCTTGCTGGTTCGGGTTAAACCTTGGCCACATAAAATCCATCAAGCTTCTTTCTTCACCACTGTGTTCCCTCTGTTTAACCATTATTTGGTTAATTTGATCTTGTCTCCTTGCCTTTCTCAATTCCCTTTCTATGTTGGTGATGTCAAGTTCTCACAATTTTTTCGCAACTCCTGCACGCTTTGTGTGCATACACCTATTACACACCAAAAAAGAATATCAAAGTAAAAATGAAAAGAACCCAAATCAAAACAATTCAAACCAAAATTGATGTTAGGCGTAATCCCTGACAACAACGCCAAAAACTTGATAGGTAATTTTTCAAAATTTAAATTAAAACCTCTTATCCTGCAAGTATACAGATCAGAAATGGTAGTATAGATAGGTATCGTCCCACAGGGATTGGTTAGTCACCAAAATGATCCAAATTTTATTTTGTTCAGGAAACTCAAATAATTAGATTTGGAAGATCTAAAAAATAAAAATTAAAAGTCATACATACACACTTTAGGGTTGTCACAAAAGTAAGAACACAAATTTAGAAAATGGTGAATCAAAGTATCAATTTAACAACTTAGGATTGTCATTACCTAACTATGTATTCTCTCACTTTAGCAATGTTCATTATGTTTATTCCAAAATTTTCTATGTCCTGGTTCTTTCACTCTCATTACTTGAACCAAATAAGCCCTGTTTAATGAAGTAAATGAATTATGTAAGCTCTCACTTCCCATTTATCACTTAACCATTAAAAGGATATGAACAGATTTTGGACAGCCACTTTTCCATTTAAGATCTCTCTCCAAATGGAAAGGTAGCTTGATATATGGAGTGTTCTTGGTGTAAGCCCAGTATCATGGCACTTACTAACACATTTCATAACTCCATATCTCTATGTGAGCTAAGCATGGACAACCATATACCATAAACATCAAACAACATCAAACACATCATAACATTGAATAAAGTGAGGTATTACATAGTTTAGGCAATAACAAACCTAATAAATACTTAGAAATCCATTAAAATCTCATCCAACATGTTCATAAAATATCCATACATCTTTCTCAATCAATAAAATACAACAATGAATCAAGAAAAGAGAAGAAGTAAGGCTTATATGTTGAAGAGCAAAGCTGGAATTCTATGGTGGAAGCTTTGTGTCTCTTTGAAATCCTTTGATTCCACCTTGAATTCTCTTGGTCTTTCTCTCAAAAACGCATTCTTCTCTCTCCCTAGGATGTCTTGCATGACCTCCCCCTTTTCTACGGTTTAAAATTGATTTTTATACCCTATTTAATGCTTAAAATGACGTAGAAAGGATGAAGTTGCCAGCTGGAATTTTCCCAAAATCTCTGTTTTCTGTCTTGACTTCAATCTGTGATATCTTATTAATATGAAACTAAGACAAAACATAAGCTAAACGCTAAACAAGTTAACAATAATTAATTTATCATGATTAACTAACAAATTATCCTATAAAAAGTATGTACAAATGCCACCTATCAATACCTAAAGATTTAGGATATTTTGTAACTCATTACAATAGACCTTCAAGGTTTCAAATTAAAATAAGTTTAAAAAGGATAGTATAAAGATAGACGAGGATAAAAACAAAGAAAGTTTAAGAACATTATCGAGTATTGAAGCTCAGATTGCCATTACAACAGACATGTTGGTAATATTTTTATATGATAAATTCATTTATATGTTGGCACCATATACAAGTGAAAGGTTAGCAACCTTGTTGGGAGACTGCTTGATAGATTTTAACATCGACACCAAATTATCCACCATAACAATCAATAATTGTAGCATGAATGGTGTTATGATTGAAAAGTTAAGAATAGATATGAGTTAGGAGCTTGTTGGTTGGTGGATGGTCCTTTTATACACATTGTTTTGTGCATATTTTGAATTTGATTATGAATGATGGATTAAATATGATAAAGGAAGCAGTAGATTCGATTCAGAATAGAGTAGTATATGAGAGTGAAACATCTAAAAGGGTTAAGAAATTTGAAGAAACTATACGATAACTATGTATTCTGAGTACGAAGATGTTGGTTTTGGATTGTCAAACTAGATGGAACTAAACCTTCAAGATGTTGGAGTTAATAATCCAATATGTTAATATGTTTACTAGATTAAGACAAAGAGATTCTGAGTACACTTGCATGCCTATAGAAGACTAATGTGAGTTTGCTAGAGAACTTTGTGTGAAGTTGGAATTAGTTTATAATATGATTGAATTTTTCTCGGGAACAAAATATCTAACTTCGTACTGTTGCCTTAGCACTATGTGTGAGATAACAAAAAAATTTATCTGATTGGGTCTTTGATTCCAATGAGGTTATTTGGGTTATGTCAAAGCAGATGATGGAGAAGCTAAATTCTTATTAGTGTATGCTTAGAGATAATGCTGTAGTCTTATTTATGTTAGACTCAAGATATAAGATGGAGGGGGCTAATTTTTTATATAATATGTTGTATTGTGATCAAGTTCAAGAGCATGTAGATGTTATTAAACAATTTAAGTATGATTTTTTTTAATGATTATCAACTTAGAATGAACAAAATTCAGGATCAAGATCATAATAGTTTAGGTTGTTCATCTCCGACTTCAATTTCAGATTTGAGCTTATTTTTTAAGAGCACTTTGTTACTTTTGTTAGCTTAAGGTTTATTTCTAATGATTTTGATGATAATTGTATAATATTTCAAAATTCAAATTGGATTTATTTCCTTGGACAATTAATGGTCTAATTCTCAAAAAGAAATAAAATCATAAGAAATACGCTTTCTTTCTTGCAGGAATCTTCTTTATGAACTTACCATATTATAAATGGTTTATCCAAAAGGATCCTATTAATTATAAAGGTCATATATTAGTTTCGTGATTATTAGAAGATTTTTAGCAAAGATGATATCGAAATTATTTAGACTCAAATCAATCCAGTTGACTAAGGATGCAAGTGAAGCAACAACTAATTGAAGAAATGCCTATTTAAGGAAGAACTAATGCAACTGTGAATAGCAAGTAAATGATACAGAAGCTTACGACGCTATATTGTCGAAATTCATCAAAAGCATATATACTCTTGAAAGTGATATCTTTGTAGAAATTCTCTTGTGCATTAGAAAGTAAAATTCTGTTAAGAGAGATATTGACACTCATATCGAGCAGACCTCATTTTTATTTGAGAGCTTTAGAGGCTAGTAAAATACTACTAGTGTGGAAGGCTGAAGAACCTTGAAAAATAATAACTTGTGAGCTTGGAGAGGCACATCAAATTATTACTTAATTTTATAGTAAAACACTCAAGTTGTATACTTGGGGACTGGACGTAAGCTTAGGTTGTAAGCCGAACTAGTATAAATTGACTGCATCCTTCTTCTCTCTCTCTCTCCTTATCTTTTATATTTCCAAATTATATTATGTGTGTATTCATTTCAGCAAGAGGCTCATTCAATTGTATAATAGGTTCCTTATATTTTCAACTTGTTGACGATTCCTTTTATTTTAACAAGCGCCTTTTTTTTAATTGTTTTCAATTGGACTTATTCTTTAGCAGGCTACTGCTGTTTAATAGGCTACTATCTTTTAATAGGCTCTTATTGTTTTAATTTTTAACAGTCCCTGTCTTTATACATATTGAATGTAACTTGAGAAATTTTTTTTAGTCACACATAATTCACCACCTCTTGCGTGTGTTTACTTTATCATTTGGTATCAGAGCAAGCTTTCACATTTTTGTGTTTTACAACAAGTGATAGATCGTGGCAAACAATCTGAGAAGTTTTGAAGGACAATCCGTCTCAAAGCCTCCTTACTTCAATGGAAACAACTACTCATATTGGAAAGAGAGAATGACAATCTATCTCCAATATGTTGATATTGAAGTCTGGCAAGCCATCATAGTTAGAGCTATACTTTTTAATTCAGATAACGCAGAGATGCTAATAGAAGAAATGCACAGCTAAACGCTAAAGTACAATATCATCTGATCTGTGCATTGTCTCCAGAAGAATAAGAGAAATCCTACTGTTGTACAACAAAGGAAATATGGGACAAATTATAAGTCACGTTTGAAGGAACGAATGAGGTAAAGAAGCATAGAATAAGTCTTTTTGTGCATTAATACAAAACTAATGACTTGAAACAAGGAGAGACCATAAATCAATTCTTCAGACCCTTTAATAACATCATCACAGCTTTAAAGAACTTGGGAAAGAATGACGAGCTCGTAACGAAGATTATGAGGTCACTATCAAAGGAATGGAGACCTAAGGTGATAGCACTACAAACTGCAAAGGATCTAGATACCATTTCACTCGACTGGCTACGAGGAAATTTGATGATCCAAACTAAGCTTAGGCGAGATGAAGGATCCTTCTACAGAAGAGGAATAACACTAAAAGCAACTGATGATTCAAGTCCATCGAATGGTGATGAAAGTGAAACTGAGCTATAGATAGATGGAGATGAAAAATTCAACTTCATGGTCAGAAAATATGCCTATTTCTATAAAAAGAAGCTGATGAAGGAAAGGGAAGGAAACAAGAAAGCTAGAAACATCATTATTATATCAAAAGGCAGCAATAATAATAACAATACACAAAGCAATCAAATCATATGCTATCACTGTAAGAAACCTAGACACACATGACCAAAATGTCCTCTTCTTCAAAAGTACAAGTTAGACAACAAAAAATACAGAAAGCAAGAGATGACTGCAGCCTGTTTAGATGAAGATTATGAAAACTTTGAAGAAGAAGAGCCAGAAGAAGTCAGCAATGTTTGCTTCATGGCTAAATTAAGAGATGATGAGGTATATTATTTTGACTCTAATATTGAAGTTGATAAATTGAAAAAAACATATCATAAATTATATGATCAGTACAAAAGATTGATAGTGAAGTATTTCAAAGAGGTTAAGAAGTCCAAGAGCAATGATGCATTTCTAAAAAGTAAGATTAAATCATTAGGATCTGCGAATGAGAATTTGGGGACCAGGAATATGTCCCTTGAGGTTGACTATAAGCAAAAGGTTTCTAAAACGGAAGCTCTAGAAGAAAGAGTAGCTAAGTTGAAAAATACACTACTAAAAAATGATTCTGATAAGGTAAGACTGTTAGAAGACAAAGTCACCATCTTAGTAATTGAAAGGAGAAAAGTGTTAGAAAGACCTTTTCTCTAGAAAAAGATCCAGAAAATTTCATTGATGGAAGGAAGAATCTTAATGCATTGCTTGGTAATTGTAAGCACATTTTTGGTAAGGTTGGAATAGTATATAATGAAAAATAACAATATCAAGCCATACAAAAACTTCTTTATTAAATCTAACAGTAATTATGGCCAAAATAGTAGGAACCTACTTAGTGGAAAAAATCATAACAACTATCATTCATTTGTTTTGTGCGATTACTGTGGTAAATATGGTCACATTAGTCCTTCTTGTAATTTTCATAAAAAGAAATTATCTCAGATGTATGTTTGGAGACCGAAAGGTCAAACTACTAACCCGAAAAGACCTAGAAAAATTTGGGTACCTAAAATGAGATAATACTTTCTGCAGATATGTTTCAAAATGGAGATAAGGTAGAATCAATGGATAGTTGATAGTGGTCATTACACATGACAAGTGAAATATCACACTTCAACTACATTGAAAGAAAAGACAGAGGTAATGTTGTCTTTGCAGAAAAAATAAAGCAAAGGTTTTCAAAATTAGTAAAATTGGTAATTTTGACTCTACCTTTATTGATAACGTTCTCTTTGTTGATGGTTTGAAACATAATCTATTGAGTGTGAGTCAGCTATGTGACAAAGGTTATAAAGTCATTTTCTATGGATCTGATTATGAAATTGTCAATATTCATAATGATAAGATTGTGTTTATTGGTGCTAGAAATCAGAATATATATTGTGCTCAACTCGAAGGCATGTCCTCACAAAGTGTTAAGTGTTTTGTCTCTCTAGAATAGGATTCGTTTATCTAGCACAGAAGATTTGGACATTAAGCATGAGCATTCTATCAAAATTTTCTGAAAATTAGTTAGTAAGAGGGCTACTGACCTTAAAGTTTGAAAGCAATTAGGTCTTTGAGGCTTGTTTAAAAGGTAAACAAGTCAGAAGCAACTTTCCTCCTAAAAATATTGTGTCTACTAGCCAACCACTTGAACTTGTGTATATCGATTTATTCAGTCTAGCTAGGACTCAGAGTTTTAGTGGTAAACATTATGGTTTTGTTCTAGTAGATGATTACTCCATATTTACATGGCTTTATTTCTTATCAAATAAGGATGATGCTTTTGAACTATTTGAGAAGTTTTGCAAAAAAATTCAGATAAAGAAAGGGTATTGCATCACTTCAATTCGAAGCAATCATGGAGGAGAATTTGATAACAAAAAGTTTGAAGAATTATGCAATAACAATGATATAACTCACAACTTCTCTTTTCTAAGGATGCCTCAGCAAAATGGAGTTGTAAATAGAAAGAATAGAACTTTGATTGATATGGCCAAGACCATGCTATGTGAAAGTGGACTATCTCTTGGATATTGGGCAAAAGCAGTATCTATGGCATGATATGTATTTAACAGATGTCTTATAAGACTTATTTTGAAAAAGACTTCCTATGAGCTGTGGAAAGGAAGAAAATCGAATGTTGCTTACCTTCGAGCATTTGACTGCAAGTGTTTCGTTCTAAATAATGGAAAAGACAACCTTAGAAATTTCGATACAAGATCAGACAAAGCTATTTTCTTAGGCTACAGTACTACTAGTAAAGGATTCAGAGTATATAATAAAAGAATAAATAAGATGGAAGAATCAATGCATGTGGTATTTGATGAAGCACTACCTTTAACAAAACAATTGATTCAGATGATGAAGAGCATCCTTTGATTCCTAAAGATACATCGGAGACTCAAACCATACTTATAGTGGCTTCAGAACCACAAGATCAAAAAGGTCCTTTTGAAGCTAGGAGAGAGCAGGCTCTTTCATTTTAGTAGGAGCTTATGCAACGAAAAACACCGAGAGAATGGAGATGTCTTGATACACATCAATTTATTCTGGGAGATCCCTTTGAAAGTCTAAAAACAAAATCATCGTTCAAGAACAACTTCGTTGCTCTCATATCATAAATAGAACCAAAGATCGTTGAAGATGTTGGGCCCCGAATTTTTTTTTTTTATTATTGATCTATTTACTTATTTGTTTACTTTAATTGCTTTTACTTTGCTTTACTTGATTTAATTATATATATATATATATGTATATTTATGTGAGCTTTGGAATTAGCAAGTATAATTGGAATTAGAATTTTGGAGATTAAAGTGAAGGATTAGAATT
>JAOTAX010000004.1:19083928-19110363 GCA_025629825.1 Erythroxylum guanchezii | reverse complement strand
AGTATTGCAAGGATCAATTGCACCTGACTCTCCACCAAGGGAGGAGAGTATTGATGAATCTATAGCCCCAGGAAATGCTGAGGCTTCGGTAGGGCAAGGTAGTGAGCCCGTCCAATGACAGTCACGAGAGTCTCCTCTTCCACAAGAGCAAGTGCCTACTTTGTTGGATCCGAGGATGTTTCAAGCGTTTGCTCAGGCCATGGGCTAGATGCCACAGCCTTTTGCTCCAGCCCCAGTTAAGAAAGGGAAACAGTTTGACAAGTTTAGGAAGTATAGGGTAGTAGATTTTTATGGGACAATGGATCCAGAAGAAGCCGAGACTTGGTTGAGAAAGACTAAAAGGATACTGGATTAGATGGAGTGTAAGGATGATGAGAAGGTAGTGTATGTTTCTAGTTTGCTTCAGGGAGACGCTCTACATTGGTGGGAAAGTGTGTCAGGGAGCCAAATAAGACTGCCAATGTTGACATGGAAAGACTTCTTAGTAGTGTATAACACCTGTCTGAGGTGTATATTCAACCGAAGCAGAGGGAGTTTCTAAGTCTCACCTAGCGGGGGATGACGGTGAGTGAATATGAGCATCGGTTTACACATCTATCTCGGTATGCAGCTGAATTGATGATGATTGAGGCGGCCAAGTGCCGTAGGTTTGAATCAGGTTTGCATCTAGCCATCAGAGAGAAAGTGGTGGTGTAAAATTTTTGTGATTTTCAACAGGTAGTTGAGGCAGCATTGAGGTTTGAGAACATAGAGAATATAAAGAGTGTCGTGAATAATAAGAGAAAGGGAAGAGAGCAGTTCAAGCGGGGAGGCAGTACTAGTACCCCTACGCCAGAGAGGAGTGCTAGACCTTTCCCTATATAGTTTGAGGAGAGGAGCAGTGGTGCAAGAAGGTCTAAACCAATGAGGACTTCTACTGTTTCCCATCAAGCCTCAACGGTAGGAGGCAGTAGAAGGGGAGAAGGGGACAAGTCATCCGTCCCTAAGTGCGACCATTGTGGCAAATTTTATAGGGGAGAATGCTATAGGTTAACAAGAGCTTGTTTCAAATGTGGTGAGAAGGGGTACATGGCTAGAGAGTGTCCACGGTATGCAAGAGGAGAGGGAGCACAGATGCAAGCTTCGAAGAGAACTGAAGCAGTAGGGTAAAAGACTGCAACTGAAGCTGGCAGCTCTGATGCAGTAAGGAGAGGGAACCCTCCAAGAAGACCAAGGGGGCAAGCACCAGCCAGAGTGTTTGTATTGACACGGGAGGATGTAGAGACCGCTCCAAAAGTGGTGATTGGTATGATGAAATTATTTGATGATGATGTGATTGTTTTGATTGATCCGGGTTTTACCCACTCCTTTGTTTCATCGGGTAGAACTATGTTTGGTAAAGATGTGAGGCCATTGGATACTCCTTTGATAATGAGTACTCCAATCGGCCAGCATATTGTCATTAATCAAGCGTATAGAGAGTGTAAGATATGTATTAGTGGGGAACATTTAGTGGTGGATTTAATGCCATTGAAAATGGGAGGTTTAGATGTGATTTTGGGTATAGATGCCCTAGAGAAGTATAATGCCAACTTAGATTGCAAACAGAAAACAGTGGAGTTTGAGTTGGGTGATGGAAGAAAGGTGAAGTTAATAGGAGATAGGAAATTTAGCTCATCGAGAATTATTTCGGCTTTGATGGTAGAGAAAATGACGAGAAAAGGGTGTGAAGCATTTTTGGCCTATGTGGTAGACATGCGGGCAGATAGAGGGATGTTCGACGAGATGCTAGTAGTCAAGGAATTCCCCGATGTCTTTCTCGAGGAGTTACTAAGACTACCACCACCTAGGAAAATCGAATTTTCCATTGACCTTCTTCCGGACACAATGTCGATCTCAATTCCGCCTTATCGAATGGCTCCAGCGGAATTGAAGGAGCTTAAGAAGCAACTGGAGGAGTTGTTGAAGAAAGGGTACATAAGGCCGAGCTCTTCACCTTGGAGAGCTCCAGTCCTTTTCGTAAAGAAGAAAGATGGATCCTTGAGAATGTGTGTGGATTATAGGAAGCTTAACCATGTCATTGTCAAGAACAGATATCCGCTTCCACGCATAGATGATTTGTTTGATCAGTTATAAAGGGCAAGGGTCTTTTCTAAGATAGATTTGAGATCGGGTTATCACCAGTTGAGGATAAAGGAGGCCGATGTGTCAAAGACCGCTTTTAGAACACGATATGGCCACTTTGAGTTCTTGGTCATGCCGTTTGGGTTGACAAATGCATCTGCAGCTTTCATGGGCTTGATGAATCGAGTCTTTAAGTCCTTCCTAGACCAATTTGTCATTGTCTTCATTGATGACATATTGGTTTATTCTAAGAGTGATATAGAGTATGAGGAACATTTGAGGACTGCCTTGGAGACTCTGAGAAAGAATGAGTTGTATGCCAAATTTAAAAAATGTGAATTTTGGCTAAGGAAAGTAGTGTTTCTTGGGCATGTGATTTCAGAGCACGGGGTACATGTAGATCCGAGGAAGATAGAAGCATATGTGAAATGGGAAGCACCTAAGAATATAGCAGAAGTGAGGAGTTTCTTGGGTTTAGCTGGATATTATCGGAGGTTCGTGGAGGGCTTTTCCATGATAGCAACTTCACTTACCAAGTTGACGAAGAAGAAACAGAAGTTTGTGTGGACAGACGAATGCCAGACAAGCTTTGAGGAGCTTAAGCATCGATTGACGAGTGCATCAGTTTTGGCATTGCCTTCAGGTGGTGACAGATATGTAGTTTATAGTGATGCCTCAAGGAAGGGATTGGGCTGTGTATTGATGCAAGGGGATAAGATGATTGCTTATGCTTCTAGGTAATTGAAGCCTTATGAGATGAATTATCTGACGCATGACTTAGAGTTGGCTACCATAATTTTTACGTTGAAAATTTGGAGACACTATTTATATGGGGTCACTACTAGGGTGTTTACAGACCATAAGAGTCTTAAGTACTTAATAAGCCAAAAAGAGTTGAATTTGAGACAGAGAGATGGTTAGAACTGTTAAAAGATTATGATTTAATGACTGATTATCACCCAGAGAAAGCTAATGTAGTAGCGAATGCACTGAGTAGGAAATCGATGAGGAAGGATATTACAGAGTATGTTAGTAAATGTATAGCGTGCCAGCAAGTCAAGGCTAAGCATCAAGCACCTTCAGGTAAGCTTACACCTTTGCCTATTCCGAAATGGAAGTGGGAAACGATTACTATGGATTTCTTGATGGGATTGCCAAGAGCCATTAGGAAGCATGATGCAATATGGGTGATTGTGGATAGGCTAACTAAGTCCGCTTATTTCTTACCAATTAAACAGACTGATTCATTGAGTGTATTGGCCAAGAAATACATAGATGAGATAATCAGACTTCATGGAATTCCAAGTTCGTTAGTCTTGGATAGAAGGTTCACTTCCAGGTTCTGGGGAAGTTTACAAGAAACTTTGGGAACAAAGTTGCATTTCAGCACAGCTTTTCATCCATAGACTGATGGTCAATCAGAAAGGACAATACAGACTTTGGAGGCAATGATAAGAGCTTGTGTTATGGACTTCAAAGACTCATGGGATGATCATTTGCCCTTAATCGAATTTGCCTATAATAATTCGTACCACTCGGGAATTCAGATGGCACCTTATGAAGCTTTGTATGGTAAGAGATGCAGAACTCCTATTTGTTGGGATGAGGAAGGTGAAAGAATACTTTTAGGGCCTAAATTGGTGCAAATTACAGTCGATAAGGTTAAGTTGGTGAAACAGAGACTTAAAGTAGCTCAGGACAGAATGAAGAGTTATACAGATGCACATAGAAAAGAAATGAAATTTGAAGTTGGAGACAAGGTGTTCCTTAGAGCTTCTCCATGGAAAGGAGTCTTGAGGTTTGGTAAGAAGGACAAGCTTAGCCCGAGATATATAGTCCCTTATAAGATCATTGAGAAGATTAGGGCCTTAGCCTATAAGTTAATTTTGCCACCGGAGTTAGCTAAGATTCACAATGTCTTTCATGTATCGATGCTGAGGAAGTACCGGTCAGATCCTCCACATATAGTTCAACCTTCCAAGGTTTAGCTAAGGGAGAATTTGACATATGAGGAGCAACCAATGGAGATTTTCGATTCAAAGGAAAAGGTTTTAAGAAACAAGGTTGTGAAACTAGTTAAAGTCTTATGGAGAAACCATTCGACCGAGGAGGCAACATGGGAGCATTTGGAAGCCATATAGGAGAAGTATCCACACCTTTTCAATGCCTTAGGTGAGAATTTCGAGGACGAAATTCTTTAAGGGGGGAGAATTGTTGGACCCTGGAAAATTTTTCTTAAAGTAAGCATGATTTAAATAAATTTTGGAGTTTAGATAGGGTAAATTTTTGGACTATGATGGTATCAAGGTTAGTAGGATTTGGATAAGTGGAATCAAAGTGTTGATGTAATAAGGATGTTCAAGGACGTTTTTAGGAGATGACTTGAGCATAAAAGAGCATAAACCTATAAGGAATGGTAAGATGGACTTTTAGGCTTATTAAGGGTAGAAATAGAAAAAGGATGTGTTGTTTTGCTTGTGAAGAGGTGAACAACGTGAATTCAAGAGGGAGAAGTGTGAGAAAACAAAATTTTAGAGAGAGAAGATAAAGGTTTCGATGGAAGAAGGAAAGAAGAGAGATTAATTTGTTAAGGTGGGTTCCATCTCTTCTTTTACTCTACTTAAGGAAAGGGTTTGTGTTGGAAGAAGATGGATTTTCGGAACCCAATTGATGTTAGGGTTTCTAAGTTAGGTCTAGGGTTTTTTAACCTAGATGGGTGATGGGTAGGTTAGATTTCAGTTCAATCTTTTTGCATCTGTTGAAATAGTAGGACTTTCCTGTTTATAAATTTGTTTGGAATGTTGTTTGATTGGAACCTTGGTTATTGTAGGGGGCCAAGGGAAGCCTATCCAAGAGCAAAGAGAAAGGCAAGCTTGACTTGGTTTTCGCAAGCTAACTAGGTGGGTAATATGTTTATAGTTTTGTGTGATTGGACATATTCTTGCCTATGTGTGAGCATGTGCTAAATGTTATGCATTTAAAAGATGCATGACATTTTGTTTGATTATGTGATTACTTGTTTGAAAATGATTTGTTGAAAATTCATGTTGATGTTTGATTTTGGGTTATACCATGAAAGAAGCAAGATTTTTGATATATCTAAATTATGACTTTGATCAATGTTATGCCTTGATATCTGTCATAACATTCTGTATAAATGAATAGAAAGAAGAAAAAGCATGAAAACATATCATTTTGATCAAATGATTATGAGCATGATTATGTGCTTCTATTTGGGCGAGAGTGAAACCATTATGTTCATCACGTGCACGTCGACAAGAGCCTTCCCCCGGCTGCCCTCTTGTGGCATGTGAGCTCCGAAATGGACTCATTATGTTCGTGGGGTAAACTTCGGTTTCCTCATTCTGTTCCATGGAACCCTCGAGCCGTTTGTTGTGCACTACATCTTTAAATGATCAAACATGAAACACGTTGAGTGTTATGTGATGGAGCAAAATTTGATGAATGTTTAAATTGCTTGAATAGAGTATAAATGCTATCTAGATATATATATATACATACATATGCTTGATTTTGGTCAATGGCTATGGCTATAAATATGTTAGCCACTGATCGGTGTAGCTCACCCCACCACTTCCTTCTCAGGTGCAAATCGAGAAAATCAGTGATCCTTGCAGGGCAATTGGATACTCCAAGCTAGCTAGGCGTCTTTTGTATTAAGTTAGTAACTTTGGATAGCATTATAAGCATATCAAACATTGAGCATCCATATGCAATTGTATTAAGCTTTTGATGAGCATGTTGATTTGTAATTAAAGCTGAATTTAAATTGTGGTTAGTGCTGTAAAGGAAATATGATTTCTTTTGCTTATGATCTCTTTTTCCAAGTTTTATTTTGCATTCCATATTTCGGACCTGTTATAAGGGTATAATTCGAGTTCAAGCTCTTGGAGAAAAATTTAGAATAATCTAAGTTGGATCAGATAAATCAACTCTGCTTCGTCTTAGTTTTGGGTGCCTAAGACGCATCGTCTTAGTTTTGCATCTTAGTTTGACTTCTATCATCTTAGTTTGACCAGGTCTACTTCGTCCTAGTTTTGGGTATCTAAGACGCATCGTCTTAATTTGCGTCTTAGTTTGACTTCTATCGTCTTAGTTTGATTGGGTCTACGTCGTCTTAGTTTTCGGTACCTAAGACGCATCGTCTTAGTTTTGCATCTTAGTTTGATCGGGTCTGCTTCGTCCTAGTTTTTGGTACCTAAGACGCATCGTCTTAATTTTACCTCTTAGTTTGACTTCTATCGTCTTAGTTTGACCGGGTCTACTTCATCTTAGTTTTGGATACCTAAGACGCATCGCCTTAGTTTTGCGTCTTAGTATGATGTCAGTATCGTCTTAGTATGACGTCAACATCGTCTTAGTCTTCTTTCGTCTTAGTTTTGCGTCTTAGTATGACGTCAACACCGTCTTAGTTTTCTTTCATCTTAGTTTCGGACCTAAGACACATCGCCTTAGTTTGACTTTGTTTGCATCTTAGTTTGACCTCTATTTCGTCTTAGATTTCTGCTTCGTCTTATTTCTGTTTCGTCTTATTTTCTGTTTCGTCTCATTTTTGCTTCGTCTTAGTTTCTATCGTCTTAGTCTTATAACTAAGACGCTTCGTCTTAGAATGTTCCATCTTAGTTTTTCCTTCATCTTAGATGTTTGCTTCGTCTTATTTCTGTTCCGTCTTATTTTCTGTTTCGTCTCATTTTTGCTTCGTCTTAGTTTTTATCGTCTTAATCTTGTAACTAAGACGCTTCGTCTTAGAATGTTCCGTCTTAGTTTTTCCTTCGTCTTAGATTTTTGCTTTGTATTATTTCTGTTTCGTCTTATTTTCTGTTTCGTCTCATTTTTGCTTCGTCTTAGTCTTGTAACTAAGACACTTCGTCTTAGAATGTTCCATCTTAGTTTTTTCTTCGTCTTAGGTTTCTAATTCGTCTTGTTTTTGTTCCGTCTTATTTTCTGTTTCATCTCATTTTTGTTTCGTCTTAGTTTCTATCGTCTTAGTCTTGTAACTAAGACGCTTCATCTTAGAATGTTCTGTCTTAGTTTTTCCTTCGTCTTAGATTTCTACTTCGTCTTATTTCTGTTCCGTCTTATTTCTATTTCGCCTTAGTTTTGCTCCGTCTCATTTTGGCTCCAATTTGATTGTTGGACGTCATAAATGGGGCTCAACAAAATTGGTCTTCGAGTTCTTTATAAAAGTTGTATATCTTGAAGTCCTCTTTCGAACCATATAAAGAACATCTTGATCAGATATCTGTAGGGAAAGTTATAACAATTTTCCCCTTCCTTCTGTCTTTTTGCTATCTTCTGTCTTTTTGGCCTATCTTCTATTCCATTTTTGACCCCTCAGAAGATAGAATTGGTATTCAAGTTCTTCATAAAATTTGTAGATCTTGAAGTCCTCTTTCGAACTATATAAATAACACCTTGATCAGATATCTGTAGGGAAAGGTAGAGCAAAGTTCCCCTTCCTTCTGTCCTTTTGCTATCTTTTATCTTTTTGGCCTACTTTCTATTCCATTTTTGACCCCTCAGAAGATAGAAATTGCCTTCAAGATCTTCATGAAAGTTGTAGATCTTGAATTCCTCTTTTTAACCATTAAAAGAACACCTTAATCCATTATCTCTAGAGAAAGTTATGGCAATTGTAAAACATCTTCTGTATTACTGTTCATAAACATCTTCTGGGTTACTGTTCATCCTGTATAGTCTGGTCCAATTTTGACCCTCTAGATGGTAGAAATTGTCTTCAAGGTCTTCATAAAAGTTATAGATCTTGAAGTGTTCTATCTAACCATCCAAAGAAAACCTTGACCCGATATCTCTAGAGAAAGTTATGGTAATTGTAAAACATCTTCTGTGTTATTGTTCATAAACATCTTCTGGCTTACTATTCATCTTATATAGTCTGGTCCAATTATGACCCTCTCGATGACATAATTTATCTTCAAGATCTTCATAAAAGTTGTAGATATTGAAGTTATCTTTCAAACTGTCTAAAGAACACTCCAATATTACATCTATAGTGAAAGTTATGCCAATTTTTCCAAGATAGGTTCAATATGACTGAGGACAAAACCAGATTTGATTCTTTGGCCATAATTTCTTCTCTAGACACCCAAATGACCTGATTCTTAAACCATTGGATTCATAAGACATTGCTCTACATCTCCTCTAAAAATCTTAGCCATTTGAAATGAATTGAGAAAGATTGAGTTAAAAACGTGGGACAGGTACGGTGAGTGTGCTCTTAAATAATATGAACTGGTGTTATTCTACTGAACATACTTCAGTATCTTGATGATATCTTGATCTGTAGAGCTTCAAATGAGATGATTTCTGACTTGTGATAAACTAGAGACATAGAGTTACAAATTATCTGAAGAAAATGAATTGTAAGTCAGCCTCTAAGACTTTCAAATTCTGGATGGAAGTTAGGTGTAGAGTACCGTTTTAGTCTAACAATAGTATGAAATGTTTGAGCCCTAACTTTCAGATTTCTGAACCAAATTGAATAATTTTAGTGGCAATAGAAACTTAAGACAATGGGCAACATTTTCTAGAAGAAAGTGTTATGTCAGAATGTTCAAGGGTATTTTTGGCAAGACACTTAAGTTTAAAAGAACATAAGCCTATAAGGAAGGATAAAATGGACTTTTGGGACTGATTAAAGGCATAATTGGAAGAAGAAGTATTGTTTTGCATTTTAAGAAGAGAGAAGAACGAAAATTGAGAAAAAAAAGAGAGAGAGTGTCATGGAGAAGAAAGAGAAATATGAAGAGAAGAAGAGAAGGAGAGAAAGAAGAGAAACAAGCTAGAGCTTTCTTTTGAGCTAAAGATCTCTTCATTTGGTGAAGAATGAAGGGATCAAGAGAGATAAGAGGAACAAAAGAAGAAGCATTTTGAGCAAGTCTATAAGCAAGAAAATCAAGGTGGGTACATGTTTATAATAAAATCAATAAGCCACTACTATTTTCTTTAAATCAAAGAAAATCACTGATTTCATTTGCATCATAAGTGTTGCATCTATTGTTATGAATGATTTGTAAAATCTGCTATATGCTTGCTTCATGAATTGTGTGATAATTTATGAAAAGTTGTTTTTAAAATGATTCTTTAAAATGATGCATGATCATGGAACCATACTTTTAGAAATGGTTTTTAAGATATAACAAGCATGCGAAAAGCAAGTTTTCAAGAGAATGTGCCTTTTTGGGAATCAAACTTACAAGATTTTGAAATCTATATGTTACGTGGGTTTGTAGTAATCCCTCAAGAACTGTCACATGCGCATTGACCCAAGTGTAGGCTTCTCCCACCTGTCCGCTAGAGGCATGGAACTCCCTCAAGGACTCCCTTAAGAATTCAGACTACACAGGACCATTTCATTGGAAATGTATAGTGCGTCATGTTTTGGACTTACTTAAACCATTTGATGTGTTTATGTGCTCATGGCAAGTTGATATGAGTGATGCATTCATGATTTGCATACACATGAATTTCTGCATTGAAAATGAGTTATAAATGTTTTGGCTGAAAGCCTAAGAAATATGTGTTTTGTAAACTCAATGAAAATTTTCTATGACAAGTAAAAATGGTTTCAAAAGTTTTGCTTATCTTTTTATTATAAACTGTTACCCACGAGCTTTCAAGCTCACCCCCTTCCTGTCCCATCTTTAGGTGATAGTTAAGAGATTAAGTGATCAAGAGCCTAAAGGAATTGCTTCAATAGCTTTTTTTTTGTATTTTTGTAATAAGCCAATGGTGTGATTTTTGATATGTAAATAAAGTTTTTCAAACTCTGTTGCTTGAGTAACTTCCTTGTAAAAAGGGGTAAGTTAGAGGAATAAGTTTGTTTTGATGTTTGAATGTTGTGGGCACGCCACCCTTATGGGACGATGCCCTATAAGGATTCATGGAAATAACCCTACAAGGTAATATGCACGCTCTAGTTAAGTATGATGATATTCGCAAGAGTTGGGTTTCGGAAACAAGCGGATCCAACATTTATGGTATCAAAGAAAGCGTTGGACTCTAGAAACAAGCAGGTTCCAACAGTTGTGGTATCAGAGCAAGAGTTGGGTTCCGAAAACGGGATCCAACACTCTCTCTTTTATTGGAAACTTAAAAACTCATAAGAAACAAACAAACTTAAAAACACACATGCATATAAGAAAGAAATGTGAAAATGCAAAGGAAAAGAAATTAACTTCTTTTAGATTGCCTTCCAAGCAGCACCTTTGTTTATTGTTGCTAACTCAACTCCTCATTTTCCTTATCGTGTGACAAAATTATAATCTTCAGGTGTCATATATGCTTCCTCCATACGAGGTTCTTCAGGATAAGGCCTAAGTTGATGACCTCTCATTTTCAACATATTTCTTATCTTCAACCCTTGATCTCTATTAAGTCCCCGCACTCTTGGAATATTTCGAATGTCTCTTCACCTTTTTCCTCCTTTTTCAATTTATCCAATTTATGTAAAGGTGAAGGGTTAGTATTAACAATAATTACGGACTCAGTACTCACCTTCAAGCTAAATGATGCATCCTTTTCTCCTTCGAGCACTCCTTCTCCACTTGTTCTTCATAAGCAATTCTTTGAGTAGTATTCTCAAGATTCTCAAGCTCTTCTTCACTCTGTAAGGTCTCTACACTAACGTCCCTTGGGTACATCTCAGATTGAGATAATTTCGTCCCTTTTCTTTGTGAAGCTCGACGGTTGATAGCTTCTCCTAACTGACCATTTGACTTACCAAGTTCTGGATTTAAGACATTGTATCTTGCTAGAATTGTATCATATCCTGCTAAACTTGCAAAGTATTAGCAATAAAACATTAACTAATTCTTCTGGAGATGTACCTAAGTTTTGCTCCACTCCAAATTTTGGATGCTAAACTTTTGTATCCTGCCAAAATTGTCTTTCCTCCTGCTGAAATTGCAAAGTGTTAGTAGTGACATCATTAACTAATTCTTCGAGAGATGGACCTAAGTTATAATAAGAAGCTTCTGGTCTATACGGTAATTATTGTGCATCTTGCAAACTATCATGGAAGTAATTTTGCTGGCTATCTCATCCGTAACTAAAGTTAGTATGATAATTCCAATATGAGCTATAGGATTAGGAATACGAATTATAAAAGAAACTACTTCCTTCCATGTTTTTTAAAATTTTTTAACACACAAATACTAAACAAACAGTGACAAGATTAAGAAATAACTTAAAAAAACTAATTATAAAAATATGTACAAAACACCAATTAAAATCAAGAAAAAAATAAAACATTGCATTCCCTAGTAACAACATCAAAATTGACGTAGCATATTGTAACACTACTCAAAATAATTAGACATAAAACTATAGCAATGATGAGTCTAAGTCGATCCCATAGGGAGTGTTCAGTTAACTTTTATTATGAAAAGAATTGGTGTTTAGGTTATGGGGGGTTTGTTGGTTTTAAAATAAGAAATTAAAACAAAACTAGGGTTTAGGTGAGCTAGCAAAAACTCACGGCCATGAGTGGTTGGCTCACGACCGTGATTGGCTTCTTTGAATCTCATGGCCGTGAGTTATTGTTGCATGGATGTCACGCCTATGCAAAATGAGTCATAGGTGTGACTAATGTGTCACAACTATGAAAAAATGATGCATGGCTGTGAGGGATAAATGCCTCACATGTTTTTCATTTTATATATTTTCTTGTCTTCTCTTGCTCTAATCATTCTCTTTCTTGCTCCATGAAGACAAGTGAGTGTGATTCTCAAGAAGATAACTTAAATATTGTGCTTTCGACTCACTTTAGCTTCCAAATTGTACCTAAAACCAAAAATGAACTAAAGTGAATGTCTTAAACATTTCATAGCAATAATCACTAAGTGTTTTGGAGTAAATATGTAATCAATTAAGCATATTTCACATATTTATAAGTCTTATAGGTGTAAACTATAAATATGTGTAAGAATAAGTTGTTTATATCTTGATTAATATGTATGTTTCTATTAAAGTTCATAAACATGATGGAATTGGTTGATATATTGGAACTCGTTGAATAATTGTTGTTTAAGACTAAGTTAATTTCATAAGGTTAAGACCATTAAACCATTAGTTTTATGATGCATGTGTGCATGTTTGTGTGAATTTGTGTGCATTGTGTTGTTTGTATTTAATTTTGCTTGAGGACAAGCAAAAGTGTAAGTGTGGAGGAATTGATAAGTGATATTTGTTATAGGATTGTCTAAGTCATTTTAGGTGATAATGTGTATGTTTAGTACACATACAAAGATGTTTAGTTTGTTATAGGATTGTCTACGTCATTTATATGATAATGTCTATGTTTAGTATACATACTAGGATATTTAGCCTAGGTTTTGTGATATTTTCATATAACTTGCATGTGAATGTGATTGTATACAATAAATTGCATGTTAGGTTATAAATGAAGGTTTTTAAGCTTAGGTTTTGCATGATTTTTATATGTTTTAATGTACATACATTTGCATGGTAGTATGTCAACATTTGGCTAGGATTAGGACCTTATTTGTGTTGACTATCAAATTACTTGCATATGTACCTAGTATAGGTATAAAAGGAGAAACAAAAGAAGAAAATATGGTTGGAAAATAACAAGTGGAAATTTTCATCTTTCTAGTTGGCAATTTCGACTTGCTCCACTTGCATCCTAAGTTAGTTTAAGCACCAAAAGGGGCATAAAAAACCCCATTTTAAACCTTAGAAAAGAATAGGGTCGTGCAACACACCAAAAGGAGGAAGATAGACACATTTTTTGGTGTATTTTTAAGGAGAATCAAGTGATTTCAAGAGATCTCAAAGCTGTCACACCAAGTTCCAACTTTGTTCTTCAAAAGCTTTCTATTCTCTTTTCTCTCATTTGTTTTTGTTTAGTTATTGTATGGAGAAGATGTACAGACTTATTTTGAGTATGTTGTTGATGATTGTAATGGATTTCTAAGTAGATTTTAGTGTTGTTCTTACCATAACTATGAAAGAACTCACTTTGGTTTAATGTATGGTTTGCTTTAATGCTTATGATGGTGGACTTTATATGCCTTGCTTATATTGAGAAATAGAGTTAAGAAATCAGTTTGAATGTACCATGACAGTGTGCAGCCTTGAGAACAGTTGACACATCAAACTAACATGACATTTAGAGAGAGATATTGGATGTTTTGATGGTTGTCCAATAGGTTACTCATATCCACTTAACGGTTAAGTAAAGTGTGTAGGTTGAGAGATCACATACTGAACTTTAATTCTTATTTCGGGATTAATTGGTTCAAGTATTGAGAGAGAAAGGGCTAGTACATTAAAATGCCTATGACTAAGCATGATTACATTACCCAAGTGAGGGATTACATGGTATAGAGAGAATGACCCTAGCCTTTATAATTTGATTCTCTAAACAAAAGTTGTCTTCTTATTTTTATGACATTTTGAAGTGTGTTTGCAAGCCTTTAAATTGTGAATTTTTGCAATTTCAATATCTCATTATTTGGTTTACGAAATCAAAATTCGATTTGAATTACAAGATGACTAACCAATCCTTAAAGGAACGACATCTTGCTATACTATTTTATACGAGCTCTATATTTGCGGTCTAGCAACTTCAATTAATTTTGAAACTTCAACTTAAACATGAAGTAGCTATATTAATATAAGATATTGAATCTTAATTTAGGCATAATTGATATTTTATTATAATTATTTATAATTCTAATTAAATTTTAATTTCAATTAAATTGCTAACATATTCAAAACTTATTATTAATAGGTTTAAGGTTTAATGGAGCTAACACTTCGTACTTAACCCTCTTTGTAAGAGTCAGTATATTCTGTGGATATCATTAAAAGTCAGACACTTGTAGAACTACGGTGGTTGAGATAAATTGATTTCATAAATAATTTGAAAGATACAACATGATAATGGTCAAGAATCAGAGTAAAGTACAAATTAAGATTCATACTTTATTATAATTTACGTATTAATCACTTTATAGAATTAAAGTGATCTAAATTTTCAAGAAATCAAAATATAAAAAAAAATTCATAATTATTTCGGGATTCTCGTGATCAGATCCCGTCTTTATTTCCAAACATTTATAATCTCAACAAATTCACATTTGTCTGTAATATTTTAGCTCGGTTGCAACTTTGTTTGCTGTGTTGCTTTGTTAGTTCATGCTTAGCAGAAACTTATATTTGTCTAGTTCATAGTTAGCAGAAACTTATATTCGTCTAACGTTTGTATTTGTCTACCATTTCCCTTGTAATTTACTTCTCTTGTAGCCTTTGAACCAAAGAACATGCGCCAATCTGAGTTTTCTTTACCATGTTTCGCGGCTTCCTCAGGTCCACTTACAGAAAGAGTCGATGCACATCTTTCAGTACGCTTACCGCCTCTCTTTCCCTACCTCCACCCTCATATCAGAGCAGCCACATCATGGGAACTCAAAATTTCAACTCTTTTATCCACCTATCTTTTTCTAATGTTCTACTTCCTAACCTGGTCTCCCACTACAAGTGGTCGCAGTCATGCATAGAACTCCCACACCTTTTGCCGCCTGATAGGGCTTCGGGTGCTTTTGACGTGTACGAGGATTTGGTCAAGAGTTATAAAAATTCATCTTGCTTAAACGATTCTAAACTTTTTCATTTGAAAATGATCAAACATGGGTTTGATTTTGATTTATTTCTATCTAATACCCTCATTAACGTGTATGTCCGAGCACGTGATTTGAGTTCTGCTCGTAAGCTGTTTGATGAAATGTCTGTAAAGAATACTGTAACATGGGCGTGTTTGATTTCGGGGTATATCAAGAATGCAATGCCAGAAGAGGCAGTTAATGTTTTCAAAGTGATGATTTCTGAAGGGGTTATGCCTAATCATTTTGCGTTTGGCAGTGCTCTTCGAGCTTGCCTGGTGTCAGCTCTTTGTGGGCTTAAACTCGGAATGCAAATCCATGGGATGATTTTGAAGTCCCAATACGCAAATCACGTGGCTTTGTGTAATGCGTTGATATCAATGTACGGGAGTTATTTAGGATATCTTGACTATGCTCGCCGTGTTTTTTATGAGAATGAGATCAGGAATTCGATTTCCTGGAATTCTATTATATCGGTTTATTCCCAAACAGGAGATGCTGTTTCTGCTTTTAGCCTGTTCTCAAGCATGCAGAGGGAGACTTCAGGGTTTATTTTGAAGCCCAATGAGTATACATATGGGAGCTTAATTATTGCTGCTTGTTCTTCCATTGATTATGGTTTATGTTTGTTGGAGCAGATGCTTACGAGGATTGAAAAATCTGGATTACTATCAGACCTCTATGTGGGTAGTGCTTTGGTCAGTGGATTTGCTAGGTGTGGATTGCTTGATTATGCCAAAAAGATTTTTGAACAAATGAATGTGAAGAACGCTGTTTGTTTGAATGGCTTGATGGTTGGATTGGTGAGGCAGAAACATGGAAAAGAAGCTGCAGAAATATTTGTAAAGATGAGAAGTGTTATTGATATTCCTTCTGATTCATATATAATTTTGTTAAGCTCTTTTGCTGAATTTTCCATTTTGGAAGAAGGAAGAAGAAAGGGTAGGGAGGTCCATGGATATTTAATAAGATCAGGGCTAAGTGATGTCAAGATTGCTATTGGCAATGGGCTTATAAATATGTATGCTAAATGCAGTTCTATCAATGATGCTAGACTAGTGTTTAGACTCATGGTTGATAAAGATTCAGTCTCATGGAATTCAATGATTTCTGGTCTTGATCAGAATGAGTGTTTTGAAGATGCTGTCGAGACCTACTATGCAATGAGAAAAACTGGACTGATGCCCTCTAATTTCTCATTGATAAGTGTCTTGAGTTCATCTGGAAGCTTGGGTTGGGTCATGCTCGGGCAACAAACCCATGGGGAAGGACTTAAATTGGGACTTGATTTGGATGTTTCAGTTTCAAATGCTCTTCTTTCATTATATGGTGAAACTGGATATCATGTTGAATGCCAAAAGCTCTTCGCCTTGATGCTGGAGTATGACCAAGTATCATGGAACACTATAATTGGATCATTGGTTAATTCAGAGTTCTCAGTTTCTGAAACTGTTCAAGCTTTCTTGAACATGATGCGATGTGGTTGGACACCTAACAGGGTGACCTTTATCAGCATTCTTGCGGCAGTTTCCTTGCATTCACTAAGTGAACTGAGCCACCAGTTACATGGGTTAATGCTCAAATACAACGTTATGGATGAGAGTGCTGTTGAAAATGCACTTCTGGCGTGCTATGGGAAGTGTGGAGAGATGTCCGAGTGTGAGAGAATTTTTTCTAGAATGTCTGACAGAAGAGACAATGTTAGTTGGAATTCCATGATTTCTGGATACATACATAACGAACTATTATCTGAAGCAATGGGTATTGTCTGGTTCATGATGCACAGGGGTCAACAGTTAGACTCTTTCACCTTTGCCACTGTCCTTAGTGCTTGCGCCTCTGTTGCTACACTGGAGCGTGGCATGGAAGTTCATGCTTGTGCAATCAGAGCTTGTTTAGAATCTGATGTTGTAATTGGAAGTGCACTGGTTGACATGTATTCAAAATGTGGGAAAATAGATTATGCATCCAAAACTTTTTATTCCATGCCTTTCAGAAATGTATATTCTTGGAACTCAATGATATCGGGTTATGCACGTCATGGACTTGGGAACAAAGCTTTGAAACTTTTTGCAAAAATGAAACGTGATGGTCAATTTCCAGATCATGTCACGTTTGTGGCGGTTCTGTCCGCATGTAGTCATGTTGGTTTGCTTGATGAGGGTTTTGAGCACTTTAAGGCCATGACTAAAGTATATGGATTGCATCCTCTGATAGAACACTATTCATGCATGGTGGATCTTCTTGGCCGCGCAGGTAGACTTGACAAGATAGAGAGTTTCATTAGCACAATGCCCATGAAACCGAATGTTCTAATCTGGAGGACAGTTTTAGGTGCTTGCTGCCGTGTAAATGGACGCAAGACAGAGTTAGGCCAAAAAGCTGCTGCAATGCTTTTTCAAATGGAACCTCACAATGCTGTGAATTATGTGCTCCTTTCTAACATGTATGCTTCGGGAGGGAAATGGGATGATATGGAAAAGGCTAGGGCAGCAATGAGAGACACAGCAGCGAAAAAAGAAGCTGGATGTAGCTGGGTAACCATGAAAGATGGTGTGCACGTATTTGTGGCTGGTGATAATCTACATCCACAAAAAGATGTAATCTATGAACAGCTGAAGGAACTTAATGTAAAATTGAGGAATGCCGGGTATGTCCCACAGACAAACTTCGCATTCTATGATCTTGATCAGGAGAGTAAGGAAGAAATCCTGAGCTATCACAGCGAGAAAATTGCAGTTGCTTTTGTTCTTACTCGCAATTCAAGACTTCCCATTAGGATAATAAAAAATCTTAGGGTCTGCGGTGATTGCCACACTGCCTTCAAATATATATCATTGATTGTTGGGCGTACAATAATACTGAGAGATTCAGTCAGATTTCATCATTTTGAGGATGGTGGATGTTCATGCGGGGATTATTGGTAATTGACTGAACTTTAGTTGATGCAGCCCAAGAATTGTTTGCAAGCAATTGATAATTGAGATGCTTGTGAGCAACAAATTCCTGGAGGTTGCTTTAAGCAATTAATAATTTGGGATCTTACTGAGCAACAGATTCCTGGAGGTTGCTTCATCGTGTTTTTAACAGATTCATGAAGCGAGGTAATCATGTTGTTTTTTGCTATCTATTTTGCAATAGTAATCTAAAGCTGTATAAAGTTTCCCAAGCGGTTGTACTAACAAAATGCTTGAATCTAACTAGAACGTGGATGAGGAACTGTGCTGCCAGTGGCAGATATCAGAAATTCAAGAAGACTTTATTTTTTAAGATGAATTTTAATGTTTATATTAAAATTTAATTTAGATATACTTTCAAATTTTTTAATATTTAATTTAAATTTTAAACTAACAAATTCTTAATCTTTTGTTTCTTTTTTTTATCTATGTTCTATTAATTTAAATTTATGCGACTTTTTTAATTATTTTTTTGTAAATTTCTCTCTCGCATATTTTATACACATAATGAGGGTGTCATAAGTATGTTATCAAGTTAATTTGACAATTTAAATTAAAATATTTATAAGAACTTCGCTTTGAATATTTTGCTATTAGACATTTAATTGTAGATTAGAATTAAAATTTTAATGTCGAAGGGTTAAAAGTTCAATTATCCATAACAAGAAATTGACTGACCTAAACAAACAAAAAAGAAAGAATTTTCTTTTTAATGAAACTATAGATGTAAGACTTTATCACAATTTTATGGGTTAAAAACACAAAAAGACTAAGTACATGCAAGTGAGAAGCTTGCATACATTACCGTGTAACCTATCCTCGACTATATTTAAAAGCGATGTTTATCTTGCACATTTAAATGCATATGATAAAATTTATGAAATAATTGTACATTACAAATAAAATTATGATACGGTTATAATTATAAGATTTATATTTTATTTATGTATTATCCCTAAATTGTTCATAGTGATTGTTTCGTTAAGACTGGACATTAGCAGAACGTAATAAGCCTAGCATATATTATATTTTTTCTTATGAAGGAATTAACTGGTTTTATAGACTAAAATATAGAAATACTTAAACAAACGTGTGAGTATTTGTTAGATAACAAATTTACTGAAATGTTTTCATATAAAAAATTTATTTAGAACATTACTTGTATGTTTATAGTTATTATCATTGTGATGATTGTTTAAGTGATCCATTAACTTAAAGTTTTCAAAATTATCTTATATAGGGTTGCTATTTTTTTTATACTATTTATGACCTATTCTAATCATGTGTGGTTCAGTTGGTACACATTATATGTAACATGAAATATATGGAAGTAGTTGTGTGATAAAGATAAGATTCATTATCCTAAAGTAATTAGAATGAATGTTTTAGTATTGATTCGAGAAATCTTTAGTCAAAGTAGAATGGTGTTTGGTAAATTGTAACAAACATGATTAATTGAATAAATAGCTAATGATAGAGAGTTAATATAATTGAACTCAAAATAAAGTAGACATTAATTCCATACTTCATCGTCTTCATGTCTAATTAGAACATTGTATGATGAAAGGATTAAATTATATAAAAGAAAATTATGTACGAAAATATTAGTCATAAATAATTTGACATTTTTAAATATTTGAGGGGTCATGAGTATTGTTAGATATCAATCTTGATCTATGGATATAAATTGTTTAAATAGAGAATTAAAAATAAATTAAAGGAGTTTAATTTATCTAAACTTAAATATGATTTAGGGTTACAATTTATATCTATTGTCAACATATTTAGAAACCTAGAATGGTTTAAAGAAAATAAAAATATTTTAATCAAGTTGAACTTGATTGTAAAGTTTTACAAACTTTATAATAAATATGGGATATTTAATGAATAATGATCAATATGAGATATTAGATATTATTTGGGCATAACTGATGTTTAATTAAAATTATTTGTAATTATAATTAAGATTTAATTAAAATTAAATTTCTAAAAAGTCTAAAACCTATTATAAATATGTTTAAGCTATAATAGAGTTAGCACTCTTTATTTAATCTTCTCTGTAAGAGTTACAGAGTTCTCTTAACTTGTTTTATAGATACTATCAGAGACCAGATATTTGTACGATAATTAAAATAAGTTAGTTTTTAAAACGATTTAAAAGATAAAATAAGAATATGATCAAACATTAAAATAAGGTACAGACTAATATTCATGCTTATTAATCATTTTTTAATTATATTCAAAAGAAATTTCGGAATTAATCTACGGTCGAATTTCGTCCCAATTTTCTGACAATCCAGACCCTATCTGCAAGTTATACTTAGGCTGTTCAAAAGAGTATGAATCGTCTCTTCTTTGATCGCCTACATGATGATAGCATCCAGGTGAGCATTCAACACTTCTGTGGCCACTTTTGTCATGAAAATGAATGGTGCAGAATTGTCATATAGGTTACTGCTTCTCACAGTTTAGTAGGGATGATTTCAACCTTTTTAAAGCTGCATTTGAAAGCACTATTTAGTATTTACACAATTTCGTTTCGTGGAAACTGGAAAGGGATAGGATCTGCAAGTTGCTTCTCCGAGGAAGATTAGAGAATCAGCATCTGGGAAGGCCCCATTCTTTCTCCATAAATGGATAATAAATGTGATCTTTAAATTTTGATGCGTGCTTCTCTCCTGTTTTAAAGTCTTTTTGTAAATCCATTTAAGACAATTTGGTATCTGAACTTCCGTAGTTTAGTGTCGTAAAATGCCTCGATTTAGTTGCTTTAACAGCCTAGCCTATATTTTAGGCCTAGAACTAGCAGACGCTTTGTATCTATCGCTTATGCCTTTAGCCTTGCAATTTGATTTTTTTTTTTCAATTTCTGAAAAAAGACTTAATAGTGACGAATTGCTTAATTGCAAATAGGCACGTAGTATTCATGAAATAAGATATGAAAGCTCCAGAACCCTTTCATTACTTTTCTTGGGATAGAGTTAGCCGGCCGGCAGCCCAAGAATCTTCATATAGATATATTTTATATTAAAATATTAATCAAAACCAGTAGAACTGAGGTCAACATAACATAAGTCAAAGGAACCCCATGAAAGAACAGAGACTAGCAAAGATAAAAAGGTGAGAGTATTTTCTTTCTATTTCATAGGTTTATATCATTGTTCAATCAGTCTACAGGGATATATAGATCGAGATGAGGATGTTCGTTAATTTTTGCGCTTTTCTGTTGGTGTCACTGTATGCGCACGCTTCTAATGGAGTGCATCTTGCACCTCCTCAAGGCTTCAGACATATATATTCAACTGGTGACCAGGTGCATGTCAAAGTCAATTCCTTAACCTCTATTAATACCATGATTCCTAGTAGCTACTACAGTCTTCCTTACTGTAAGCCCCTAGGCAGTATAAGGATAAGCAGCGAGAGCCTTGGGCAGCGAATTCTTGGAGATCAAATTGTAAACTCACCTTACATGTTCCGGATGAACGTAAATGAGTCCTTTTATCTCTGCACTACAAGTCCCCTGAATCAGCAAGAGGTAAGGCTTTTGAAACAAAGAATTCATGATTTGTATCAAGTGAATATGATCCTTGATAATTTGCCCGTTATGAGGTACGTTGAGCACAATGGGATTAACATTCATTGGACTGGATTTCCAGTGGGATACAATACATATTACAACAATAATGATTACATAATCAATCACCTTAAGTTCAGGGTCTTAATTAATGAGCATGAAGAGACTAGGAAGGAAATAGGTATGGCTATGTTCAATGAGACGGCACCTAGCTACGAGATTGTTGGTTTTCAGGTTTTGCCCTGCAGTGTTAAACATGATCGTGAAAGCATGTCGAAGCTAAATTTGCATGATATTGTCTCACCTGTGAACTGTCCTTTGGAACTTGACAAGTTACAAATCATAAAAGAGCTAGAGAGAGTTTCATTTACTTACGAGGTTGAGTTTGTGAAAAGCGAAATCCTATGGTTGTCTCGTTGGGATGCTTATCTGAAATTTGAAGGAAACAATGTACACTGGTTCTCAATCCTGAATTCAATTTGGACGCTCTTCATAGTAACAGGAGTTCTTCTTATCAGATTGTTGAGGATCGTAAGAGGGCGTGGAGAATCCGAATTAAAAGTTCAGTCACTGAATAATGTGGAAGTTCCTCGATGGAAACTTCTTGGGGGTGACGTGTTCAGAGGACCAGAAAACCCTGAACTTTTTTGCGTAGTGGTAGGAACTGGAACTCAGATTACTGTCATGGCAGTTGTTACAGCTGGCCTTGCAGCCCTCCGTTTACTGTCACCTGCTTCACGAGGAATGTTGCTGACAGGAATGATATATCTCTATCTTTTCTCAGGAATTATTGGAGGCTACATTGCAGTGAGATTATGGAGATCTATAAAGGGAACTTCCGATGAGTGGAAGTCAATTTCCTTGTCAGTTGCATGCTTCTTACCTGGAATTGTCTTCCTTGTTTTCGCTGCACTAAACTTAATTCACTGGGGAAGCAATAGCACTGCCACTATTTCCATTCCCTCGCTTTGCCTAGTACTTACCCTGTGGTTTTGCACATCAGTGCCACTCACTATTTTGGGAGGGTATTTTGCAATAAGAGCAGAAGCAACTGAGAACTCTATGAAGGTCGCCTCAGTTCCAAGGGAAATTCCTGCACGCAAATATCCTGGCTACCTCTTTGTGCTTGGAGCCGGACTTATTCTATTCGGGATCCTTTATGTTGAATTAATCTTCATATTTTCAAGCATTTGGCTTGGCAGGTTTTACACTGCTTTTAGCTACTTGCTGATTGTTGTTTTCCTAGTACTTGTTGGTTGTGTTGAGCTATCAGTCCTGGTCACTTGCATACGTCTCTCGGTTGAGGACTGGCGTTGGTGGTGGAAGGCCTTCTTTGCTTCTGGATCAGTTTCCTTCTATTTTTCTATGTACGCCATCAGTTATTTGATCTTTGATCTACAAGGTTTGAGTGGACCAGCTTCAACCACGCTCTATCTGGGCTACATACTGATCTTGGCAACAGGGATTATGCTGGCAACTGGAAGTATTGGGTTCCTTGCATCCTTTTACTTCGTTAAATATCTCTACTCCTCTGTCTCCTCCGCACTTCATGTTTGAGTTCAGAACCCGAAGATTATTACTATGTTCTGTAAAAGTTTAAACTCCCAACTACCGAGTTTCATTTCCTTTAATGAATGTCGTTGTCAGTCATGTTAAAGTGAGAATAATAGTTGAATAATACTTTTATGTTCACTATTTCTGAACTCCACAAAATTTATGGAGGATATCGTGGTTCACTATTTCTGAACTCCACATATTTTATGGAGGATATCGTGCCTTCCATTACTGAATCTGATTCAATTGTAGTGTATAGTGATATAAAGTAGCATAAAAATACAGCATTCTTGTGTTTACTGGTTAGTTTTGCTAATCTAACCAGTTCAGTCGAATGGAATTTTGCTTCAAAAGAAGCAATAAACTGCTTGGCAGTATACTTGGAATAATCGGCAAGCCATGCGACTAACAAAACTAAGTTAAGGAATAGAGTTGTTGATCCTAAAAAGAAAAGTCATGGAATTCCTTTATATTATACACTCTTTCCTTTTTTCTTTCAAGAAAACTACTAGTGAAAACAGATACACACATGAATTGGACATTGTGTTCATTTATAAGGACATTTTGATAGAATATTTTGCAGTATTCTTGTCAATTGACTTCAGGAGCCAGAATGCAGACGTTTGCGGTCAAGTTCTACTTGATAAAGAAGGTACACATGCAGCCTAATTCCAAGGATTAAATGCACGTATTGTGCCTGAAATTATGCTTAGATATCCAATCTATAGTCCTGAGGGCTTTATAATTTTTGTAAATGGAATCGAACAGATTCCAGTTGAGTCCTTGAAGATGAACCCAATATAATATGGATGATCCAGTTGCACCAAATATAACAATTAGAATCCGATAGCAATAAGGTCAGAAAGTCCCAGTCTAACCTCCAAAATTTTTGTTCTATGAGGCCAGCGGACAAACCGTGAAACATGCCGATAAATATAATTCAGTAGAGCTCGTCCAAAGAGATATCTTAATAAACTTAACACAAACATTCACAGAAGGATCTGCTAAAAATTGCTTCCTAATAACGCATGGGCAACCTAAACCTGAAATGGATAATTTAAAGAGCTGAATCAGCAACTACTCACCAACTGCTTAAGATATCATTTCCAGGAAACAGTCAGTCTCACAATTGAGTTCAACAAAGTCAGTATCACAAGACTTTCCCTCTTTTTCTCAATTCTTCCACTGCAGAAATCAAACCAGATTACATGAAAATTTTTATCAAATGCTTTATAGGATTAATTTTCTCAATCACTGAAGCAATTTGTTTTTGGAAAGAGAATTTTATTCATAAAATCCTCATAGGGATTAAGCAAGGTACAAAGAAAGCAACTACAGTAGCATATTAGGAAAGAAACTCATGTCATAATCAGATCAAGGAACTATAGAGGTCTATAGATTGAAAATAAAATCAGAATCGCTGTTAGTAAAGCTAAGTTCCAATTTATTACTAAATTGGTGCTTATTTTAGGATTCATTTCTCTGACAATTAGATTTTTCCTTATTCAATTCATTGTCCTGAGGTGCAATTGTTTGTTTATCCACTTTCATATTCTTAAAAATCTTGACATTTGTTTCTTTTAACCTTGAAGCTTGGATTCCCATTCAATTATGTTTAGGGATGGCAATGGGTAGGGTTCGGTTTGGATATTACTCTACCCATATTCATATCTATTTTTTATGACTCAACTCATACAGAAACGAATCCAGAAATTTTTTTGAGTGAGGGCAAAATTTTAATGGGAGCAAAATTTTATTTTTTTATGGGATCAAAACTTAAAATAATAAATTTTTATATGAAATTTTTGGCGGCAATGGGGACAAGTGCCCCTACTTGCCCCCAATGTGAATCTATCCCTGAACCCATATTTGTATTCATATCTATTGGTTTTTACGATTTACTACCCATATCTAAATCCATTGGATTGTTCAAGTTTTTAGATATTCATCGGGTTGTATTGTACATAAAAATATAACTTTTAAATAGAAAATATAAAGAGCAGATTTTTGCGAACACTCCAAATCAAAATTACTTTAATAATAATAAGTCAAGATTTTGATTTGTATGTCTTAAAAAACTATAAACTTGGAATAATAAAAATCATAATATCTAGTGCAAAGACAACATATATTTTTTACAATCAAGAACTGGAACAAAGATTGAAATATCCAAAGTTTCAAATTGTCTTTGCGTGAACTCCACAACATTCAAAACTCCATCTCCATATCATTTGCATTATTATCATCTTATAAGAAAATAAAATATCATGAAAAAGGTGAGGATTGAGGAGTAAAGTGGGGATTTTAAAGTTGTTTCTTCTCATAAAATATTAATATTTTATCATATTTAACCATAAATATTCAAGAAAAAGCAGAAAAAGTAGAGTTAATAAAAAAGGGTAAGATATGGGTATCCATTGGTTCGGATTATCACTAGACCCATATCCAAATCTATTTTTTAGCATCCATTTAAAATCAATTTTTAAACCCCCATGTCTATTTTTTCGGGTCAGATAGAGTAGATATTAGTCGGGTTGAAAATTCACTGTCATCCCTAATTTTGTTGCTTCATTTATTCATGTTACAATGCATATTAAAAAAAAAGCTAACATTTGCTGTGGATCATTGAAGAGTAGCTGCGATTGAAGAATATATGATTCAGAGATTCATTTTCCTGCTGACATAGTAAGCATGTAGGATTTATAGTATGAGTTAAGCAACGTGTATTTTTTGTCCATAGTCTCTGCCTTATTGCTAATCAGAATATAGACGAGGTTTTAGGATTTCTATTTTTATGTCAGACCAAACATTTCCATAGAACTGAATGGTGAGGATCTTTGAAGATTTCCAAGCAAGTATGGTTAGTGAATCTCTTTAAATTATGTATGGTTCAAATGATTGAGTCTTCTATAATTTGGTTTAGGTTGTGATTAGTATTTTGTTCATGAGAGTTGAGAATCCTATTGTGCTGACCATACTCATTCATTCTTGTTAATGAATATTTTTACTCTTACATTGTCTAAAATACTCTTTCTTAAGCCTTTTCGATTGTAGATTTAGTATTAAGGTCTTATCTCATGTCAATTTTCATACCAAAACTATGTTTTTTTTCGAAACATAATTAATTCGTTAATAGAAGAATATGTACAGAAAAAAAACTGAAGTTACAAGCTTAGATTCCTAGCAACAATTTGGAAAGAAGTCACTTAATCCAATAGCCATCTTTTCTTCATACTAGTAGATAGATTAGCAGCAACCGCTCTTGCTATCATGGAAAGTCCACATGGAAAACTATGTTCATTTGTTAGTAACTTTTCTTAATTTGATGTTGTTATTGATACGATTCTTCAAGACTAGGATATGTTTTAGAGTCCAAGATGTCTTATGTTTGAGCTTAATCTTCTAAATGCTTTGACTTTTGAGAAAGTGTGTATTCATCCACTTGAATCAAAGAGACTTCTTATCTACTGATAGGAATGAATTTTCTTATAATTTCCTTTAAATTTACATGTGATTTCAATCCTATTTTTATGATAAAATGCTTAATTTGTGTTCAATTTGAGTTGACTGCTAAGTTGA
>JAOTAX010000004.1:19046086-19071128 GCA_025629825.1 Erythroxylum guanchezii | reverse complement strand
AATAATAATAATAATAATAATAATAATAATAATAATAATAATAATAATAATAATAATAATAATAATAATAATAAAACCAAATATGTTTTTGTTTTCAGTTTTTTATTATAAATCTCAACCAAACAGGTTTTTGTTTTCAGTTTTTATATTGCAAATCTCAATCAAACAGGTTTTCGTTTTTTTAGAAAAAAAAATTAAAAACAGGAAACATAAACAAAAAACAACAACAGAAAAACAAAAGTGAAACCAAACGGCCCCTTATCTTATTAGAAATGATTCCATAACATCCGGAATGATCTTACTAATTTGAACAAATACCTCTAAAATTTTTGACAAAGCTTCTCTTGATGTCTAAATATTGGAAGATTTCAGGAGAGATGATATCGAAGATTCGTTAGATACAATGTTAACTCAGAATCAAAATGAAGCAACGACTTGAAGAAAATATCTATTTAAGGAAGATTCATTGGTTTTACAAACATACAGATTTTCGAAATACTTTAGCAGCAATAATATTTTTAAAAGTTATATCAAACTCCTTTGCCTTAGAAAGTGAAAACCCTCTATCGAGAGAGAGATTGTTATTCTTTGAGAGCTTACATTGAGTTTACCTTATGTTTATTTTTAAGAGCTTGTAGAGGCTTGTTAGATACTTCGAGTGTGGAAGGTTGGAGAACCTTGAAAAATATATACTTGTGAGCTTAGAGAGGCTGTCAAATTTAATACGTGGATTCTTATAGTGAAATACTCAAGTTGGATACTTAGACGTAGACTTCATTATTAGCCGTACTAGTATAAATCGACTGTATCCTTCTTTCTTTCTTCCTAACTTTTAAATTTCCGCATTATAAGTTTTTGTTTTCAAGAGACTCCTTTAGTTTTACAATAGACTCCTTATGTTTTTATATCGCAAAAGGTTCCTTCTGTTTTTGAAAGAATTAACAGATTGTTTTCGTTTTAAGTGATAACAGGCTCCTATTACTTAACAGGCTCATTTTTTTAAAGCGCTAGCAAGCTCCTTTCGATTAACAGGCTTCTTTCATTTTTAAACAATTAATAGGATCCTTTCATTTTCAACGTTAACAAGATTTTTTTTGAAAGTTGATAGGACCCTTCTATCTATAAATTATTTTGTTTAGTAGGATATTATCAATTTGAAAGTACCTTTAAAAAAAATTTACACACAATTCACCCCCCTCTTCTGTATATTTGCTTTATCATTTGATATCATAGCGAGGTTTCACATTTATTGTGTTTTACAACAAGTGATATATTATGGAAAACAATTTGAGAAGCCTTAAAGGATAATCTGTCTCAAAGTCTCTTTATTTCAATAGAAACAACTATTGTTATTGGAAAGAGAGAATGACTATTTATCTTCAATCTGTAGATATTGAAATCTGACAAGCTATAAAAGTTAGAGTCACACCTCCTACTACTGACGACATAGAAGTGTGGATTGATTCTGATAGAAGAAACACATAGTTGAATGCTAAAACAAGATATTATCTGATCTATGCACTATCTCTGGAAGAGTACGAAAAGATATCTTAATATTCTACAGCAAAGGAAATGTGGGATGAACTACAATTCACCTTTGAAGGAACGAACGAGATAAGGAAACATAGAATAAGTCTTTTAGTACATCAATACAAACTTATTTGCATGAAACAGGGAGAAACAATAGATGAATTCTTCGGACATTTCAACAATGTCATCACTGCGTTGAAGAACTTGGGTAAGATATATCCCAATGATGAGCTTGTGACAAAGATTCTAGGATCACTACCAAAGGAATGGAGGCCTAAGGTGAGAGCTATAGAAACTATAAAGATCTCGACACTATCTCACTCGACCAGTTAAGAGGAAACTTAATGATCCTTGAGGCCGAACTTAGATGAGATGAAGGATCCTCATACAAAAGAGAAATGACACTAAAAGAAACTAATGAATCAAATTCATCAAGTGACATTCAATTACAAATAGATGGAGATGACGAATTTATTTTCATAGTCAAAAAATATGCTGGCTTCTACAAAAATAAGCTTATGAAGAAAAGAGAAGGAAACACTGAAAACAAAAAACAAGTTCCCATCGAAAGGGAACAACAGTAATAGCAATACACAAAATAATAAAATAATATGTTATCACTACAAGAAGCCTGGACACACAAAACTAGAATATCCTCTTCTTCAAAATGACAAATCAAAAATAAAAAACCTAAAAAGAAGGCTATGACTGCAGCTTGATTAGACGAGGACTGTGAAAACTTTGAAGAGGAACAACCTAAAACAGTCAGCCATGTTTACTTTATGGCCGAATCAAGAGACGATGAGTTATATTATTCTGACACTGATATTGCAATTTATGAAATAAGAGATGCATATCATGATTTATATGATCAATATAAAAAATTAACGGTGCAGTATTTCAAAAAGGTTGAGAAGTCAAAAAATAATGATACATCTTTGACAAATAAGATTAAATCACTAGAATATGAAAATAAGAATTTGTTGTCTAGAATTATGTCCCTTGAGAATGACAAGTAATAAGTCTCTGGAAAGGAATTCTTGGAGCAAAAGGTAAGTCGGTTAGAGAATGCATTGCTTGAAAATGATTTCGTTAAGGTAAAACAGTTAGAAGAAAAAGTTGGTTTTCTAGAAAAAGATGTTGTCAATTTTGTTAATGGAAGGGATAATCTTGATGCATTACTTAAGAATGCTAAAGGTGTTTTTGATAAGCTAGAATAAGATATAATGAAAACAATAATACTAGGTCATACAACAATTTCTTTGTTAAATCCAGCAGTAGCCATAGTCAAAACAACAGGAACCTGATAAATAGCAAAATTACTGTAATTGTCATTCATCTATTTTGTGCAATTACTATGGTAGGCATGGTCATATTAGTCAGTCCTGTGACTTTCAAAAAATGAAGAGATTATCTCAAATGTATGTCTAGAGACCAAAAAGTCAAACTACTAAAATGAGATAATATATTATTTGGTCCTACTAGGACTCAAAGCTTTGATGGTGAACATTACGACTTTGTTATAGTACATGATTATTCTAGATTTACATGGTTTATTTTCTATCAAATAAGGATGATAATTTTGAAGTGTTTGAGATTTTTTGTAGAAAAAATTAGATTGAAAAAGTGTACTGCATTACTTCTATTCAGAAGACTTCCCTAACAAAAATGGGATATCTCATAATTTTTCATGCCTAAAAACTCCACAACAAAATGGAGTTGTCGAGAGAAAGAACAGGACTCTCGTTAATATGGTCAGGACAATACTGTGTGAAAGTGGTCTACCTCATTATTATTGGGCAAAAGTTGTATCTACTGCTTGTTACATTCTTAACAGGTGTCTTATAAGACCTATTTTGAAAAAGACCCTCTATAAGTTATGGAAAGGAAAAAAAATAAATGTCGCTTACTTTAGATCATTCGATTGCAAGTGATTTGTTCTAAATAATAGAAAAGACAACCTTGGAAAGTTCGATGCGAGATAAGATGAAGTTATCTTTCTGGGCTATAGTATTGCTAGTAAAGGATTCAGAGTTTACAACAAAAGAACAAAGAAGATAGAAGGATCAATATATGTAGTATTTGATGAAGTACTACCCTTGACAACAACAGCTGATTTAGATGATGAAGAGCATCCCTTGAATCCTAAAAATACACCGCAGACTCAAATTACACTTATAGTATCTTCAGAATTACAAGATTAAGAAGGTCCTTTTGAAGCTAGCCCAGAGCAGGCTCCTTCCTTTTAGAAAAAGCCTATACAACGAAGAACACCAAGAGAATGGAGAGGTCATGATACACATCAATACATTATAAGAGACCCCTCTGAAAGTCTAAGAACTAAATCATCCTTCAAGAACAACTTTGTTGCCCTCATGTCACAATTAAAACCAAAGACTGTTGAAGAGGCTCTTACTAACAAAAATTGGGTTTCAGCTATGAAAGAAGAACTAAATAAGTTTTACAAAAACAATTTTGGAATATAGTACCTTGTCCATAAAACAAGTTAGTCATTTGAACTCATTGGATATTTCAAAACAAACTTGAAGAAAACGGTAAGGTGGTAATCAACAGGAATCAACAGGAAGGTATTGATTTTGATGAGACTTATGCACCTATTTCTAGAATGGAATCGATTAGAATTTTACTTGCCTTTGCATGTTATAGAAACTTTAAATTATTCCAAATAGATGTCAAAAATGCCTTCTTAAGTGGATATATTAACGAAGAAGTGTTTGTTAAGCAACCTCTAATTTTTGAAAATGAAAACCATCTTGATTATATGAGGAAGTTGACTAAAACCCTATATGGTCTAAAGTAGGCCCTTTGAGCATAGTATGAGAGGTTAAATAACTTTCAACTTGAAAATAACTTTGAAAGAGGAAAGGTAGATAAAAACCTTATTTATTAAGAAAAAGGAGAATGATTTACTCATAATGCAAATATATGTTGATGACATAATATTTGGTGCTACTAATCAATCTTTCTGTAAGGAATTCTCAGCATTACTGTAGGAGGAGTTTGAAATGAGCATGATAGGAGAACTACCTTTCTTTCTCGGATTACAAAGCAGACAAACAGAAAAAGGGATCTTCATTAGCCAAGATAAATACACAAAGGAACTTAACAAGAAGTACCATTTTGAGAATGCCAAACTAATGGGCACTCCTGTGTATATTGGAAATAAAATTGTTAAAGATGAAGAAGGCAAGGCTACGAATGAGACAAAGTACAAAAAAATGATTAGGTCACTACTATATCTTAGTGTGTGCCTTTATGTACGCTTTCAATTAAATCCAAAAGAAAGACACCTTCAAGAAGTTAGGAGGATCTTTTGATATCTTCATTGTACTATGGATTTCGAATTATGGTACCCAAAAACTGATTCATTTAACATAGTTTGCTATTGTGATGTAGATTATGCAGGTGATAAAGTCGATAAAAAAAGCATAAGTAGTCACTGTTAATTTTTTGAAGAATGTCAAGTTTCTTGGTCTTGCAAGAAACCAAATTGCACAGCACTTTCAACAACCGAAGCGGAATATATAGCAGATGCCAATTGTTATGCTCAAATCTTATGGATGAAGCATTAACTATAGGATTTCTCTCTGAACTTTAATCATATTCCTATATTATGTGATAATACTAATGCAATAAATCTTTATAAAATTCTTGTGCATCATTCTAGGACTAAGTATATAGAAATCAAGCATCATTTTCTTAGAGATCATGTTTTAGAAAAAAAACATTGATCTTTTGCATGTTAATACTGAAAATCAGGTAGTTGATATCTTCACTAAGCCACTCTCTGAGGATAGATTTTGTGTGTTAAAAAAAGAGCTTGATATGTGCAGACTGTCTGATATTATTTATGTATGAATTTTCTATGTTACTTCTCATTGCAGACATTGGTAGGCTCCTTCTAATATGTTTCTTTAGAAGCCTCCTCTTAGTTTAGTAGGCTCCTCTTAGATTAGAAGGCCCCTCTCAATTTAGAGGCCTCCTCTTAGTTTAGTAGGCTCATTCTAGTTTAGAAGACCCCTCTTATTTTAGAAGGCTCCTCTTAGTTTGACAGAATAGGATACACGTGTCCTAAAGTTACTTAATGACATTGTTTCAACTTTTAAACAAGCGTGCACGCTGCCCTGATAGCTTTCTATACTTGATTGATAGAAGATACGCCGACGATCACTCTTCCTTTATTAGCGTGTACGATTGCTAATCTTCACACGAAATCAATGCCCTAGAATCATTAAGCAGACTTCTTTCTTTTACTCATCTTTGTCTTTCTTATAAGCACCGTTCCTTAGTCTCTACACCCTAACTCTCTGTTTCTTCCCAAATTTCTTAAACCTCAATGAACTTACTCACAGTGGCACGAACAAAATCAAAAGAACAGAAGAAAACCTTGACTTGCTCTAGCCATGACGAAACTCTCAGCTATGAATAAACTCTGATTTCTGAGTCTTCGTCTCTGTCACCAATAGTAAGATCATTAAACACCCCTACTGAACTTGTTTCTATTTCCTTTAAGCCCCAAGTATCAGAAACACCCATTCAAGAGACTCTAAGGGAGAGAAAAAGGCAGATTTTGGCTATGCTATCTCTAAAATCAGACTTTGATTCAACATTCAAGAATGAAAAACCAACAATCATTAATGTCTTTGACTCCAATGAAGAAGAAGAGGAAGAAAAAGAAGAGAAAAAAGATGACGAGAAAGAAGGACTCTTGTCATAAAAAAGGCTCCTTCAATTCATGATTGGGGTAAGAACATATAAAGTTTACAGGTATCTTTCGAAATCCTTTATTATTATTTGAATTTTGAAAATATATTTATTATTGTTTGTCGTCATCAAAAAGGAGGAGATTGTTAGGTCAAGGTTTATGTTTAATGATTTTGATAATAACTATATAATATTTCAAAATTTAAATTGGATTTATTTCGTTGTATAGGTAACGATATATTTCTTAAAAAGGAAATAAAATCATAGGAAAAATACCTTCTTTCATATAGGAATTTTAATAAACTTACCATATTAGAAATGATTCCAAAACATCTGAAAGGATCTTACTAATTCGAACAATTAGCTCCAAAATTTTTGACAAAGCTTTTCTCTTAACATCTAAATATTGGAAGATTTCAGCAGAAATGATATCGAAGATTCGTTAGTTACAAAGTCAACACAAAATCAAAATGAAGGAATGGCTGGTTGAAGAAAATGTCTACTTAAGGAATAGCCATTGCATTTGCGAATATACAAATTTTCGAAATACTTTAGCAACATCAATATTCTTAAAAGTTATATCAAACTCCTTGTGCCTTAGAAAGTGAAAACACTCTATCAAAAGAGAGATTGCTATTCTTTGAGAGCTTACATTGAATTAACCTTATATTTATTTTTGAGAGCTTATAGATGCTTATTAAATATTTCGAAAGGTTGGAGAACTTTGAAAAATACGTACTTATAAGCTTAGAGAGACTCGTAAAATTTAATACTTGAATTCTTATAGTGAAATACTCAAGTTGGACACTTGAGGACCGGACGTAAGCTTTGTTATTAGTCAAACTAATATAAATCGACTGTGTCATTCTTTCTCTCCTCCTAACTTTTAAATTTCCGCATTATAATTTTGCATTTTCAAGAAGCTCCTTCGGTTTTACAATAGGCTCCTTATATTTTTGTATTGCAAGAGTTTCCTTTTGTTTTTGAAACAATTAACAGGCTCCTTTCGTTTTAAGTGTTCACAGATTCTTATCGAATAACAAGCTCCTTTCTTTTTGAGCGCTAGTAAGCTCCTATCGATTAACAGACTCCCTTTTTTTTAGCGCTAGTTGGCTCCTTTTGATTGATAGGGTCCTTCCATTTTTAAACAAATAATAAGATCTTTTCGAAAGTTGATAGGACCTTTCTATTTATAGACATATTTTGTTTAGCACGATATTATCAATTTAAAAGTACCTTGCTTCTTCTTTCCACCCAATTCACCCACTCCCTTTTGCATATGATTGCTTTATCAGAAAAGAGATAATTTAAAAGAATAAATAACTATTCAGAACTAAAAGAATTATAGAATATGATTAAGTTTTTAATATAATTCCTAGTCTTTTAAATTAGTAGAAGATGTTTTATTATAAATCTCTTCATACAAGTGCATTAATCATTATGAGTAATAAAAAATTACCAATCAATTCAAAAAAGTTTTCTTTGAAAGTAACTCAAAGCAAAGACATAAATAACACACATAATATTGTCAACAAATAAATAATAGAATCAAAACAAATAAAAAACACATATGGTTTTTTTATTTTAAACTTATTATTTGCAATAACACTCACTTTAACTGCTTAGCAAAAAAAAAAAAACAAAATATAAAAATAACCCGAACAAGATTAACTCAATTTATACAAGTTGAATTAGTATGTTAAAGCACCTAATATTGTCAACAAATAAATAATAGAATCAAAACAAATAAAAACACATATAGTATTTTTATTTTAAACTTATTATTTACAATAACACTCACTTTAACTGCTTAGCAAAAAAAAGCAAAATATAAAAATAACACGAACAAGATTAACTTAATTTATACAAGTCGAATTAGTATGTTAACATCACTACGAAGATACAACTCTAGAATTAAACACTTTCTTTTTACTCAAACCATAAGTAGTCATATGAGCTTAAAATTTGTGCAACCCATTTTAAGAGTATTCCTAAATTAAACCAATACTATTTAATATAAAACATAAATATATGGGCATGCAGTAAAATTTCTATACAAAACTATTAGTACTCATACTTTTATCAAGAAAAAGTAAGATTATGAATTCTCTTATATGTTAGCAGTTTTGAAAATTGAAAAAGAATATAAAAGAATTAACTTTTAATTTCCTTGTTTGTTCAAGAAAACTAATAATATGGGAAAAATTAGAGTAAAATTTTAATCTTATATGTATATATTTGTAGTTGTATGAATTATATGATTTTATGATAAAATTAGAGATATTGTATTAGTATTTTTAATGAATTAATGAATTTAAATTTTATACATAATATCAAAAATATGTCCATGATTCTTAATTCAGAGACATTGATTTGGTATTTTTTTGATGAATTTATATGAATACAATTTTTATACATAATATCATAAATATGTCCATGATTCTTAATTCATATGCTTATATTTTTAAATATATTATAAGTGTTTTTTTATTTTGTATTATGCCTATTCTTACTCGTATAAATAATTTGATTTTAATTTGTTTATACTTAAATTATTTCTTATAACTTGGTTTATTTAAGTTAAAGTTAAAAATAAAGGGTTTCATGATACATAACTATTTCATAGCTAAAATTGTCACAGAACAAGATTAAATCCTTAGAACAATCTTCATCTTTTCAATTAATTAAAGACATTTTATTACAAATTTCTTCGTGCAATTACATTAATCACCACAAGTGACAGTAATAAAAAATTACTAATCAATTCAAATTTTTTCTTTCAAAGAAATTAAAAGCAAACATACAACAAAAAAAAAAAACAATAAAATCAAGAGCGTATGAGGAATGAATGAACAAATATTAATAACCACCAACGGGGTTGTTGTAGCTTATTGTAGGGGTTGGTTTCGAATCGAGTTCTTGTTCAGGTTTAGCAAAAGTTGGTTCTGACTTGGAATTGTACTCAATACTGATCGTGTCTGGTTTTGAGCTCGGGTAATTATCTTTCTTGGTAGTTTCCAGTTTTGAATTCGGGTAGTAACCTGGCTTAACAGTATCCGGTTTCGCAGCCTTAGGTTTTGGGTTGGAAATGTAGTTTGATTTTTCAGTCTCCGGTTTTGGCTGAGGGTAAGGCTTGTAATCTGCTTTGACAACGTCCGGTTTAGGGCTCGGGGTGTAGGTAGGTTTTACAGTGTCTGAATTGGTACTTGGGCTATTGTATGGTTTAGTAGTGTAAGACGTAGGATTTGGGCTATAATCTGGCTTGACATCATCTTGTTTTCGTTTTGTGTTATAGTCTGCATCGGGTTTTGATTTTGGGATATCATCAAGCTTAACAACAAATGGCTTTGGAGTTGCACTGTAATTCCGCTTAGCAACATCTGGCGTTGGCTTTGACGTATAATCTGGTTTGAAAGCATCTGATGATGTTTTGGGGCTGTAATCCGTCTTAACAACATCAGGTTTGGCTTCAGCCGATGATGGTTTGGGACTATAATCTGGCTTGACAACATCTGCTTTTGGTTTTGAGGTATAATCTGGTTTTTCTTTATCTACTGATGGTTTAACATCTGATGGCTTTAAGGTGTAGTCTGGTTTAACTTGATATGAAGATGCTTCTGGCCTGTAACCTGATTTAACTTCTGATGATGGTTTTGTGGCGGAACCTGGCTTGATTTCTTCTGATGAAGTTTTGGAGCTGTAATCTTGTTTGACTTCATCTTGTTTTGGTTTTGGGGCATATTCTTGTTGGACTGTGTATGGTTTTGCCCCACTGTTCGCCTTTACAATGTATGGTGCTGGACCTGAGGTTGGCTGATAGTTCGACTTTACACTGTCCGACCCAGGGCCGTAGCCGTAATCTCTAGCAGAGCTGATCAACAACGGCAGAAGTAGAACGGATATTGCAAGAACAACACGGGTAAGAGCCATTGGTGTTGGACGATTGATGGAGAGGAATGGGATAAGTGGGTGTTGATGAGTTGGTGTAAGAAGAATGGGGCTTTTATAGAACCATTGTACTGTCAACGAATAGTCGAAATATACAAGTGCTGGTCCTAAGAAACTTGGTTGCACTACAAGGAATAAACGAGAGTACTTAACCAACGTGGGCTTGTCTCATATGCAACGTGAGGAGCACAATAGGTGGTCAGAGCATCCAAATCATGATTCATTATTATATGATGCATGCATCCGTTTTGGACATTCTTCTCTTAAGTTATAAAATAAGTAATAATCATAAAGATTGTTCAGAACATCGCAGCAAAACACTTGCGAGTCACAAATTATGAATACCCATGACAACAAACGAATTACAAACAAAAGTTGAAGGTTAAAACTAAGAACACCTTTAGAGAAAGATCAAGATAATTGTAAACAATTCGTAAGTCACCGAAAGCTCAGCAAAAAGCTCATGCCTTCAGGATTTCTAAAGCCTCCAATTTGTAAGAAGAGTCGTATCTTGTTTAAATATAATTCCCACGAGTTAAAATTGATGCGCTCTGCGATCCGTACGATTTGAAGAAGCATGCTCTATTTGGGACGCGGTGAATTGGTGCATGCCCACTAGCTGAAGTTTATTCCCAAAATGGTACATGAAGAGAATATAAAGGTGTACATTACTAATATGTGAATACTATTCTTCTATGCAAAGTACTTTGTTACATATTGATGTTTGCCAAGACAGGATATACAAAGATTTGATTCCTATGTAACATTTTGATTTGAGATCCTTTTTTAGTACATTCTTATGTTATCACCAAAGTTTTTATGTTTTTATACGTCAAATTAAAATTGATTAGAAAACAACGTACAATACATTGGGAGGTGTTAACTAAAACTGGTTTTGTTTATATCAATATTTTACTTAATAGTATCTTCACATATTCACTTCTAATACTATCTTTCGTAATTTAATGGCAAATCCTATAAAAGAGCCCCTGTGATATACTTGATTATTCATTTTAGCCCTTGTGTTTTTAATTCGTTCACCTTAGCCCCTGTGTTTTTTATTCTCACTCAAGATACCCCAATTGGGTATTTTCGGACAAATTTGCCCTTGGAATCAAGAGATTAAAAAAAATATATTTCAATAATCTAAGGGCAAATTTGTCCGAAAATACCCAATTGGGGTATCTTGAATGAGAATAAAAAACACAGGGGCTAAGGTGACCGAATTAAAAACACAGGGGCTAAGATGAATAATCAAGTATATCACAAGGGCTATTTTATGTGATTTGCCAATAAAATTGTATGTCATGAATGTATGTACAAGAATTTGGCGCAGTGTGAGTGGGTGATTGTAGGTTCCATATAGGGGATGTTAAAATTACACAAAAAAATCATGCACGGACATTCCTAAATATTTGGGTGGTCATGATGTGTTACTAAGTGTCAACCTTGATCCATGATTATAAATTTCTTAATTGGAGAATTAATAATAAATTAAAAGGAGTTTTAATTTATCTAATTATAATTATGAATTATAGTTATAATTTATAATTATTGCTAATATATTTGAAAACCTAATGAGTCTTACATAAAGAATTGGTTGAACGAAGCAAAGTTATTTTAATTAAGTTGGATTTGATTGTAAAGTTTGAGAAAATTTATGATTAAATATGTGATATTTAATAAATAAGGATCAATATGAAATGTTGAATCTCATTTGTTTATAATTGATATCTAATTAGAATTTTTTAATTCTAATTAAATTTTAATTGAAATTATAATTTAATTTTAATTAAATTACTAAAACTTTCAAAACATATTATAAATAGGCTTAAGTTCTAATGAAATTAGCACTTTTTGTTTAACCCTCTTTGTAAGAGTTATAGAGTTCTCTCAACCCACATTGTGGATATCGTTAGAGGATGGATATTTGTGTGACTATGGTGGTTAAGACAAATCGATTTCGAAAATGGTTCAAGGAATACGACAAGACAAAGATCAAGCTTTAGAATAAGGTACGAATTACGATTCCTGCTTTATTATAATTTATATTTTAATCATTTTATAGAATTAAATAAATCTTGGTTTTTAGGAAAACAAAAGTTATGAAAAATTTTCATAATTATTCCATTGTGATCGGGATCAGATCATGACCCGGTTTTCTAATAGTGGTATTAGAGTCAGGTTGACAAAGTCTGATGAATAAAGATTCATAAATTTGGGTTAGAGTGACTCAAATGACTTCGCAAGAGCTATAGGTTGAGGGGGAACTAGTTCGATATGGATAAATTTACTTGTAAAGGAGAGATGTTAGAAATTCACAAATGAAATCATTTCATATCAGAAAGAGTCATATGGATAAACCCTAATGTTTGGAAAACTTTCAAAACTTCCCTTGACTCGACAGAATTATTCACGAAGTTTAGCCTTCATCAGGGAGATGTTTTGAACATTTTTCTAAACGTTAGAGTTTATTTTGAACATTTTGCAAACATTTGAGTTCATTTTAAGCGCTTTGAAACGTTAGAGTTCAACTCAAATTTTAGTATAAACGTTGGGGTTAAATTGCTCTTTTTGTGGATTAAATATGAAAAGATTTTCATAATAATACTAGATAAACCCTAGCCCACTAAATTAGACATCCAGATTAAAGCTTCTGGAATTTTTTAATTCCCTTTATTAGAATTAAACTTGGGTCAATTATTATCAAAATGACTAAGACTAGTCATTCGAATAGTTAACTCTTACCACTTATAAATTATTTAATATTTTTAAGTTTAGTCAATATGAGGTACTTTAGCACTCCTCAAATGTAACTGAAATTAGACATTCAATTGTCACTTGAAATTAGGGACGGATTCAGAAATTTTTTTAAGTGAAGGTAAAATTTTAATAAGAATAAAATTTTATTTTTAATGGGGCAAAATTTTAATGAGAATAAAATTTATTTTTTAATGGGGGCAAAACTTAAAATAATATATAATTTTTTAAAAAATCTATTAGAGGCAGTGGGGGCAAGTGTCCCCACTTACCCCCATTGTAGATCCGCCATTGCTTGAAATAAACGCAAGATAATCGGACCGACCTATTGAGACTAAATATTTAGATAAGCAACCATCAACTTTAATAATATATTAGAATTAACCTTAAATTCACTATTTTAAAAATGATTTAAAGTAATCATTTAAATAGTTAGCAAATTACTAGTTACAAATTTTTTAATATTTTCATTTTTATTCAATTAGACGCCATAACACGAATCCTGTTTGGCTCTCAAAGTTGTCTTACGTAAATCTCCTTCTTTTAGTTTGTTTTTGTTTTCGCTGGCTTACACGATTTGTAGTTCTCCAATGACTGAGTTCCCTCCCAATTTGGATGATGGTAAATTTTGGCTCCCATCTGGTATTTTCGTCAACGAAACAGGGCCCTCCAAGTATGGCTCTCTCTCTTGCGTGGACAACCACCAACATGCTCGGCATTTCGCTGCTTTCTCTCTTCTTCAAAGTCATGCTCTGGCCAACTGCCGCAAACCTACTCAATATCTCGCACAGGTTGTTTAGTTTTTGAAGCTTTGTGACGCGTATTTGTGTTACCGTCTTGCATGGATTTTTGTAACTTGTCTTTTAGTTTTATTTTCCCGGTTGTCAGCGAGTTCAACCGGTGGCCCGGAACTTCTCGGTGAACCGTGTGATGCCACCTGGATGCTTCCGTCGTCAAAGGCTTCCGGGCTACGAGACAATTTCACTTTTTGCCCGGCCTGACCCGTTCTGCGAGTTCCGGATGCGAGTGAAACCACAGGTGTGTGAGTGTGTTACACTTTCCAATGGTCTGTCCTCTCAACACCTTTTTCGCAGCTTTATTAATAATGGTTGATCCAAAATGGGGTCTAGTTGTATGGTGTTAACGAGCTGGTCAGTTGTAGGTTGCTAGCTGTATGGAAACAAGAGCTGGGCTTGTGCAGAGACAGCACAAAGGCCGAGTCCTAAGCCGAATTCACTCCTTTAATGGGAGTGGGCTTGGGCCTGGAGTTGTGAAAGAATCTGGTGGTACTGGCGTGTTCCATCCCCGCAGTGTAAGGCCTACGACATTAACTGAAGCTAGAAAGAAACAAGGTGATTACTTTCTTGCATCTATTCGGAGGAATATGATAGATAAATAGATATAACCTTGTGTTTGTCCCCTACAGGTTGGAGGTCGGTCTTTTAAATTTATAATAATTATTCTGGTGATGTACATATTAAATTATAGTATGTGCATATAAAGTTGCTATTTTTATTGGTCTCTTCCCGCTACCTCACAGAGAGCAACCTACATTAGGTGTGATATTACTGTAAGCTTAAATTAAAAGAGGTTCAATTTGATACATTCCAAACTTGAACCAAGGTTTAGCTTAATCTGGTGGTTGAAATGCAAATTAGGCTCCACGCTCTGTTGACCTTTTTCACTTGGAAGTGACCGTACTCAAATTTTAGTTTCTTGTTTACCTTCGTAGATTCCCTTTAAAAAGCACCTCCACACACCATCCTTACTGTCCCTATTGGCATTCTGTAAAAAAGCAAAAATTACAATATCTGCAAAACTTGAATTGCTTTTCTTGGTAGTTGTCAGAGGACAATGAGGTGTACCCCGTTTAGTTCCCTAGAAAATGAAGAGGAAATCGCCAGAAATTAGTATAATAAGATCAAGGTTATGCATAAAGGTTACCAAGTGTGCTAGCTAATTATTAAATACAAATCTTTTTGATCCACTTCTGTGGCAATTATTGGAGTAGCAGGAACTACACAAGAGAAACCAGTCACACGGCAAAGAAATCATATGACTACGGAGGCTGCTAGCAAGCTGCAGGAGGATTGCTATTATCATCTCCCCCCTGAGATGGGATTGCCTCAGGACTGGACTTACTGAACTTGAGCACTAGCCTTTGTTGTGCAATAGAATAATAGTTGTAGGAGAAGTGTAGATGTTTAAATAAATAATCTTTTGGCTTTTTTGCATTGGAAGTCGAAGGCTAGGAGAAGTTTGTGTTTAATTTGTCTATGCTATCGAACCATAAACCAAAAGAGAAGGGTTGTCTATTGTAGGAGCGTACATTAGTAAAGCTTTTGTAGAAATGAATAAAAGTTTACGAGGGAGGGTGCTCTTTCGCTTCTGGACCACTATTTTATGACTGACTGTGTTTCTAACTTTTATTTCAAATAAAATTAATTCTAATATAAAACTAAAATAATGTTTTTATTTCGTTAAAAATTCTAAATTTTTCACAGCTCATAAACTACGACTTTATCTAAAATATTTCCATCAACATCTTTTATTGCATTTAAATAAATTATAAATTAGTACTTTATGAAATTATTTTCTATTATAATACATCTTTTAATTTTTAAATGTGTTTAATATAAGGTAACAATTGATTATTAATAGATTTTTTTAATTTATTTTGTCGTGACAAATGTATCTTTTCTATAAATCACTTTTTCAAGTTTATTATAATTAAGATCAAACTATGATTTTTTTGTCTAAATATTATTATGGTAAATACAATCAATATTGATTAGAACATATGTTATCTTCTTTTTTTTTTGAAAATGTAAATAAATGAATTAATACAATGAGGCATAAAGCCAAATAACAAAGTTAGCTAGTACACCACTAGGCTGCAGGCCACGCAATATGTTTTAAAACATGGGAACAAAGGATAAAAGAGAGAATTTTATCTCTTAAAGAAGACAACTGGACAGCCATTATAAGAAAACATGATCAAGCGTATGGCTATTACATTAATCTGACCGGATGTCTAAGAGACAACCATCTTGCATGTTGGTTAACCAGGGAGATTTAGCTTCCTCCATAGTCATTTCCTTCTGTTCACCACGTTTCTCCCTTTCCATGTAACGATTCCGAGTGATATCTAACCCATTTCCTTGTGTTTCAGGAGGATCGCTGGGTTGAAGGAGCAGCTCACAGCAAGTTCCTCGAAGTTCCTTGTTCCAGCAGGTGAGATCTACTATTTTAGTTGCTGCTTCTACCTCTCTCAGAGAGTCTTGAAATTTAATTGGTACTTCACAAGAATATGCATGCATGTCCGAATAATGTTGATGTAGATGTAGTTGTCGGTCTCTTCTTGCTCAATACTTTGAATAAATAATAGAAAATTTATAAATTAATCATAAAATATAATTGCTTTAAAAACTACAATTCAATCAATAAAATATCTATTATTTATCCTCAAATTATAAGTAACGTAAACAAGGGCATTGAATCATTAATATTCTACAATTTCGTTTCTTTATATGAAAAAGTTCAAAAACATTCCAATTAAGTCACATGATTAAGTAATTTAATATTAAGTTTTCTTAATATTGGAGCACTTTCACCTAATAGTCTCCACTACTTATTTGTATTTAAATTAATAATTACAAAAATAAAATAAATATTATTAATAAGTAAAGGATGACACTAAAAACATGAAAACCAAGTTGTATGTTTTCATGATAAGTTCTCTATTCACAAATGATCTAGGAAAATGCCTTAAACTTTTATGATGCACTTTAATTTCATTTGATGTCTTTGATTACTTTTTATTAGAGAAAATGCCCTTGCATTCAACTACGAAAAAAAAGACTACCACTAATATCAACATATGTACATGTATCTCCACTATGTAAGTAATATATACTAAGAAAGTAAGCTACTAAGTGGATTATTTAAGTAAGATATTTATCTCATTGTCAGTCAAGAATATTTGTATAAGGCTTGTAGAATTTCTCATTCCCTTTAAAAGCATTCAGTATTGTTTTCCAAACTCTGTATGTACCTTCATATATGTATCCTAAAGATGACTTTTTATCTAAGTCTATAGTCCTCTATAACTTTATAAGTGGAGCCACAAACTTCACAATAATTAAGCAAGCATTCCAAAATTTGTCATCCATAATAATATTATAAACTTCTTTTCTTTTCACACTTTTTGATAGCTTATGTCTTCAAAAATATTTAATTTTTAATAAATTTTAAAGTTGTTCATGGTTATAAGCACTTTTCAAAGTTATAAATGTAGTGTCAAAACTAATATCAACAAGATGCACAATCTCAACACAATTTTCTTTCTTTATTAACCAAGACAAAAATGTAAGATGATTATACATAAAAATTGTCATCTTAGGTGCATATAAAGCAACATTAGAAATATAGTATATAAAAAATATCTTTTGAAAAGAGATTTATATAATGAGTTGCACAAGAAGACCAATAAATATGCTCATACTTTGATTGTAACAAACTTATAGTGATCTTAAATTTTTGTTTACAGCCAATTTATTTAATTGCTTAACAAACTAAATTGTCATTAGCTATTAAAATCTTATCAACTTATAGCCATTTTAAGGCTAGTTCTCTATGTAATTCAAATGCTCCCATATGTAGTTTGATGCCTAACATTGATGATTAGGGTAATCACCCCCACAATTATCACAACACACCATGGATATCAATTGAACTTCTAAATACATATCACCATGTCTCTCATTCCAAGCTTCCAATGTTTCCTTGCTTATTCTTTTACCACTGTATCGTCATAGGTTGTTAATATGTATTTTCTCGAGCCTTCGTTGAGCCTCCTACAAACCCCTCATCTTTTTGTTTTCTTCTCTTTTTCCCTTTTATAGCTCAAAATTAGAGTCTTCAAAGTGGACACGGTTATGCACATGACTGTGTGCATAACCATGTCCCTCAATCTTGCTTAAATTTTTTTAGTGAAGAAACACGATCTCAAATAGGTCTTTCATCAATAAGAGCCCCTTCAAAATAGCTCCAATTCTTTCCTTTTTGTCCTAATTGTGGCTCTAATTCTTCTCCTTTTATTCATGAAGGAAAATAAGACCTAAAAACACAATAAAAATAAGATAAGTACCAAAAAAGAAAAGAAACTCTTAAATAAACAAGAAAAAAATTAATTAAATATAGGATTAGAAAATATAGTCTATTTAGCATTTATTATAAATATTATCCAGTAAGCTTAGATTGAATATACTTATAGGAGAATAGTTTTCAAGATAAGTAGTGAGAGTAAAATGAGGTTTAAAGAAGTTCAAATCTTATAACTGTACATCCAAATGAAACTAATGCCTTTATTGATACATTTGATGCATATTCAAAAGGTTATAAGATGTTAAAGATTCACTTTCATGTTGAATTCAAAATGTTTGTTTTGGAGATGATTATGGATTTTTTTATCGACAAAATGGTTATTGGAAATATCTCTGCACTCTTCAATGGGAGCATGTAGAGACATATTGCTTATTGAGCACAAAAATTCACATTTTCAATTGTTGAAGATAAGATAATCTATAAACAACTCTTATTGGATATGAAAAAAGGTGACAACTTAATTAGGGGAACTAGATTTATAAAGATAGATATAGAAGTTGTTTACCTATTCTAGTATAAACACACATATAATTTACTAAAGGTTTTTAGTATTTAAGATATATGATACCTATAAAGCATTAAGATATCCATTATTCTCTAATGAGTTGATATTTGAGTTCGAGATCATATTAATATTAATTTTAGAATTAAATCCTAGATAAATATATTTTACTTGGACCAATACTATTTTTAGATTAGAAAGCTTCCAATGTAGCATTAATTACTAATCAAGCCATAATAGATTTTGGAAATGATTGTTTGGATAAATAAATTCTTTAGTGAGCATATAGTTCTTTGAATTATTGGAATAGTAATGTACTATAGAAAATTAGAGCCAAAGATTATATTTAGGAAGTCTCTCTTAATTATAATAATAATTGAGATAAAAGTTGTAAGATTTAAGCAAGTGCTTACTATAGAGAATCTTATAGAATTCTCTTAGTAAACCACTATCCCAATAAGCAACATAATCATTGTATGGAGATATGGTATAAGATAGTTAAGTGATTAACTTAGTGTAAGTGAGATATTGTTGGTATATAACCTACAACCAATTGATTGGTTGTAGATTTTAAGACATAATTAATTAAAGGCACTATATTTCTTTATGAATTTTGCTATCTATATTTGATATTTTATACCAAAACTAAAATACTTAAAATAATTATTCTGCAACTGAAATTGTGATGAGATTATAATTATGAGATTCAATCTGTATTTTATATTATTACTAAATTATTCCTCGTTGTAGTTTCATGAAGATGAGATATTAATGAAACAATAAAACTAGCATACGTTATGTTTCATTCTCATGAAGAAAGTAATTGATTTTATAAATTAAAGTATAAAGATACTTAAACAAATGCGTGAATGCTTATTATACAACAAGTTTACTAAATTGATCCAATTAAGAGAATCCCAAATAAAATATTACTTATATATTTGTGGATTTTTTAATTATGATGGTTGTATAATTATTCTTTAGACTTGAGATTACTAAAGTATCTCTTGTGGGAATTACTAAGACTTGATGCTACATATGACCTATTCTATTTAGGGGTAGCTCAATTGGTAGTACTTAGATATAGTATAAATTATATAGAGATAGAAGAGTAATTTAGTAAAGGATTTTTCACTTTAAAGTAATTAAAGAGAATGTTCTATTACTCTTAATTAGTAATAATTTAAGGGATTCTCAAGTCAAAATAAATTGATATTTTAAAAAAATTAAATATCATTTTTTAATTAATTATTAATGGGCAAGAATGAATATGATTAGATTCCAAAGAGTAGATATTATATCCATATACTCTTTGTCCAATTAGAACATTAAATGATAAAAGGATTAAATTATATATCATAAATGTATATGAATTGAGTCAAACTGATTTGATATTCCTTATATTTAGGTGGTCATGACATGTTGTTAGACGTTAATCTTAATTTATGATTTTAAATTGTTTAATTGTAAATTTAAAGATAAATTAACATGAATTTTAATTTATCTAATTCTATTTATGGATTAGAATGATAATTTATAATCATTGCCAATATATTAGGAGTCTAATGGGTTATGAATAAACTCGTAGTTAAAAAGAGAAAATCAACTTAAATTAAATAGACTTAATTATGAAGTTTTAGAAATTTCAAAAATCAAATATGAGATATTAAACTTAATTTTAATAGCATCTTTTTCTATAAATAAGAAAAAGATATAAGGGTGCTACCACTCTCGCCTCTTGCTCTAAAGTATTTATCTCTTTTTCTATGCTTAATGGATATGTTAGTGATTTGATATTGTGATTGGCAGTTTGAAAAAAATTATGTAGAAATTTAAATAAGGTACATTTCAACATTTTATTTATTACGATTTGTATTCTTTAAATTATTCAATTAAAACATCAAATTTGAAATAATGACATGATATAGTTTTTTCAAATTCTATATAGACATTGCATAATTTATTTTATTATTATTCTAAAAATAGTACCCCATCTTTTTCTTTTTTTCTTTTTAAATCCCGATGATGTTGCCCTTTTTAGCGTTGTGGTTAAGAAGAATCATAAGCATTTTGATAATCATTTATCTTCCATAACCAATAACTTGAGCATAGGAACCCATAAATTAGTTAATGGAATCTTCCTACACATCTTAGTTCCTAGTATTTAGCGTTTGTCTCTCTCTTCTATATCACAAAGCTCACATCATACCTCTATCGTCGCCGAAACAAAACATTAACGAAAGCCCAATATAACATACTTTGTCCATATTTGCTTAAGCTTGGCGAATTAATAGTCCGATCTTTCCATTACTTAATCTTTCTCATATCCCAACAAAAAGATGAACAAATACTCCTCTTTGTTTTCCTCTCTTTCCATGCTTCTATCCTGAGGAATTTTTGGGGGAGAGATCAAATTACCATTAGCAATGGCTTCTCAATCCAACCAAGATCAGCATCATGATGAATCCAGAAAAGAAGCAGGTCAAACCTCCGACAACGATCATCCTCAAACGGCCGCAGGTGGAGGAGGTCATTATCCTCCACAAGTAATGAGCTATCCTCCGACAATGGCCCACCCTCCAATGCAACAAGGATACAATTACTACCATGCATATAATACAAATGGATATGGTTACTCCTACGCACAAGCCCCTCCGGCGTCGTATTACCATCCACAATACTACCAATCACAGCAAATTATGCAACAATCTTCAAACTTCGTACGTGGCATGCTTTTGGGATTCATTTTCTTGCTTCTCTTCATGTTCTCTACGAGCATAATCATGTGGCTCATTTTGCGTCCAGAATTTCCTGTTTTTCGTATAAACAACTTCTCTGTGACCAACTTCAACGCAACCCCTCCTGTTATATTCACGGCCAACTGGGACGCAAACATTACAGTTGAAAACCCTAACACCAAACTTAAAGTTGACTTCGATCGCATAGAGAACGTCGTCTATGATGCCGAAGATGACCAGCTCGCGTCGTCGTTTTCGCAACCCTTTTCGCTGGAGACCAAGACAAGTCAGGTGATGGTGGCGACGATGTCGGCGAACGGAACAAGTCAGTTAGAGGAAGGCAGCTTGACGGTGGAAAAACTGGGGAAGGAGCGGAGCTCCGGTGATGTGACATTCAGTGTTAGAATGGTGTTTTGGACAACGTTTAAAGCTTCGTGGTGGACAAGACATGCAATTTTGAAGGTATTGTGTAATGATATGAAGGTTCCTTTTGTTGGTGCTTCAGGTAATGGAAATTTGCCCTCTATGGACGCGGGCAATTGCTTAGTTTATGCTTAAATGTTAATAATTAGGATTATGCTTATTCAATATTGAAATGAAATCAAAAAAAGGATGTTGACTTTCTTGGGAATTCTACGTTTCTGAAATATTTTGTTTATGAAGCTATTATGATCTGGAAATCCTGGAGTTGTAGTCATGCTGTTATCTAATATAGAAACATTATCCGCGTGTTTTTCACCGCTAATTTGTTTGTATTAGCTGAACGAAGAAAATGTATACGAGAGTGATACGACAAAAGTTGGAAGTTGTGTTCTTAATTTGGTGTGTAAATGGTTCTCCAACTGCATGATGATCATTTTGAAATCTATATAAATATTTGAATTACCTAGCAAGAGGTACAAGAACAAATATAAGTTTAAGGAAAGAATGTAGTAAATTAGATAACATTTTGACTAGGACGACAACCTCAAATGTATGCGATTTATAACGAGTGTGTAGTAAATAGTAAAATCTACTTTAAATATTGTATGGATAGATTATCTAAAAATTTATTAACTACACATGTAATTCTAATTTGAGCATTAACTTTATTTTATCATTAAATACACAAAAATTGTAAGTTATGTTGAAGCTAAGGGTTTCCCTCTATCTTCAGAGAAGACGTTGATGTAACTGTTCATACTTAAACAAGAAGATGATACCACCTTTTTTTCATCATAGTTATTCCTTTCGTTATTTTTCTTTAAGGATCAATTATTTTTCTTCTTCCTTCTATATCTGTTTATTTTGTTTATTTATTTATCTGTTCACCATTTTATGTAAAAGTCGAGCAATGATTCAAAAAAAGAATAAGGAAGAAGGTACCAGACAACCGATAATATATAGTAGAATAACATGTTCACCTTAAATTAAGAATACTATCACTAGTATGAAGAACAATTAAAACTACACTCAATCATTATACATCTAATACCATGCTTATATTGAAAAATACCACTATCTATTACAAATAAGTCACACATTTATTTTAAAATGGGAAGTACCATCAATCAGTACGAAGAATACTATACATCAGTTAAAATTACATTTAATCATCTTACATATAATATCATGCTTATGTTTTTAAAAAATACTTCCATCTATTATTGAGAAGTCACATATCCACCTTAAAATGGGAATATCATTACTTAGTATGAAGAATACCATGTCTTAGTTAAAACTATATTTCATTTTTATACATATAATATCATACTTATGTTAAAATAAATCACCGCCTATAATAAATAAATGACACATTTACCTTTAAATGAGAAGTATCATCGCTCAATATGAAGAAAACTATGCATTAATTAAAACCATACCTTATTTTCATACATTTAATGTCACTCTTATGTTAACAAAATATCATCATCTATAACATATAAGTCACACAATCACCTTAAAATGAGAATGCCAAGACCCAATTAAACTATACCAGAACCTTATACATACAATACCATGACTATGCACAAAAATCTTTAACACCTATAATAGAGAAGTTACACATTCACCCTAAAATGGGAAGTACCATTATTGAATATGAAGAATACCATGCCTTCGTTAAAACTATATCAAAATTTCACACATTTGATACCACGGTTATGTTTAAAAAATACCCTTATTTATAATAGATAAGCCATACATTCACCTTAAAAGGAGAATACTATCATTGGATTACTATCATACATCTAATACCACTCTTATATACAAAAAATACCACCACTTATGATAGATAAGACACTTGTTCACCTTAAAAGGGAAGCACCATTAATCAATATGAAGAATATCATGCATTATTTAAACTTATTCTTGATCTTTATATATCCAATACCAAGCATTTGTTTTAAAAAACTACAATCAATAACATATAAGTCACACATTTACCTTAAAATGATAATATCATCGTTAGCTATGAAAAATAACACGCCTAAGCTAAAACTATATGAGAATTTTATACTTATAATACCATGGCTATGTACAAAAAATACCAACACTCATAATAGAGATGTCACAAGTTCATCTTAAAATGGGAAGACACCATGCCTTAGTTAAAACTATAGCAGACCTTCACATATACAATACCACCATTACAAAAATACCCCTGCCTATACATCTAATACCATGCTTGTGTATACAAAATACCACTACCCATAACATATAAGTTATACATTCAGCTTAAAATGGGAAGTACCATCAATCATTGTGAAGAATATCATGCATAAGTTAAAACTATCTTCATATATCCAATACCACACTTATGTTCAAGAAATACCACCATATATAACATAAAAGTAACATGTTCACCTTAAAATGAGAATTTCATAACCAAGTATGAAGAAAACAACATTTCATTTAAAAATTAGATTAGAATTTCATACATATAATACCACGAATAGATACAAAAATACCAACATTCATAACAAAGAAGTCATGCTTTCACCTGGAAATGAGAAGTACCATCATTGATTATAAAGAATTTCATGCCTTAGTTATAACTATACCAGAGACTTCATGTATCCAATACCATGGTTGTGTACAAAAACACCCCTGTCCATAATAGAAAAGTCACATATTCACCTTAAAATGAGAATACCGTTATTAGGTTACCTTTATACATCTAATAGCAAACTTATATATAAAAAAAATGCCACTTTTTATATAAGATAAGCTACACATTCACCTCAAAATAAAAAGTACTATTAATTAGTATGAAGAATGTTAAGTCAAAATAACTTCACGTCTAATAATTTTAATGAAAATCAAATAATTATAATATTAGAAATTGATGAACCGTTTTGTTCAGAAGGAAAAAACTAAGGTGGAAGCAAAAGTAAGACAGAAGCAAAAGTAAGACGAAAGCAAAACTAAAACGGAAGCAAAAGTAAGATGGAAGCAAAAGTAAGACAGAAGCAAACTAAGACGAAGACCCGACACTACGTCGAAAGGTTAATCAGTTTGAGTTAGTTACAAAACTCAACTGAATAACGATTTTTACAAGAATTAAGAAACAAGAAGAAAGAAGTAGTTATCAAGAAATAGTTGAAGACAAAGGCTATAAATATAAGTCAGAGTCGAAGACTGAAAAAGTTAGTGAATTCAATCAGTGATTTGAGATAGTGATCTTAAGTTTTTG
>JAOTAX010000004.1:19023014-19041074 GCA_025629825.1 Erythroxylum guanchezii | reverse complement strand
TTGTGATTTTTACTTAATAAACTTTGAAAAAGCAAGTTTTCAAAGAAATATAAAAAAGGGGATTGTATTCATGAAAAAGAATACACAATTCAACCCCCCTTGTTGTGCATTTTGTATATTGAACGTAAAGTCTATACTAACGCATGTTTTACTTCAAAGAATACCATGCTTTGTTTAACATTATACTTGATCTTTATACATCTAATACCATGCTTATGTTAAAAAAATACTACCACCAATTACAAATAAATCACACGTCCACCTTTAAAGGGAATATCTTCACTTAATTTAAAGAATACCATGTCTCATTTTAAATTATATCAGATTTTTACATATGCAATACCAAGCTTATATTAAAAACATACCACGAACTAAAACAAATAACACCTTTAATATAAAATGTGAAGTACTATCACATATTACGAAGAATACCATGTATCAGTTAAAACTATATCCAATCTTTATATATCTCATACTACGCTTATGTTCAAAAAACACCACTACCTATAACATATAAGTCACACGTTCATCTTAAAATGAGAAGTACTATCACTCAAAACAAAAAAATCCCATTCATAAGTTAAAAGTATACTCGATCTTTACACATCTATACCATACTTATATTTAAAAAATCACCACCCATGACATATAAGTCACATGTTTACCTTAAAATGGGGACTATAATTACTCAATATGAATAATACCATACATTAGTCAAAATTATACTCTATCTTGATACATTCATTACCATGCTTATATATAAAAAATACTACCACTTATAACAAATACGTTATACGTTCACCTTAAAATGGGAAGCACCATTACTAGTAGGAATAATATATCGTATTATTTAAAACTATACCTAATCTTCATACATCTAATATCACGTCTATGTTCAAAAAATACTACCGTCCATAATAGATAAGACACACTTCCATCTTAAATGAAGAAGTACCATCACTTAGAATAAAAAATATTATGCATCAGTTAAAATTATATTTGATCTTCATATATCTAATACCACACTTATATTTGATCTTTACACATCTAATACCACACTTATATTAAAAAAAATCACCATCCATGACATATAAGTCACACATTTACCTTAAAATGGGGAGTATCATTACTCAATATGAATAATACCATACATTAGTTAAAATTATACTCTATCTTGATACATTCATTACCATGCTTATATATAAAAAATACTGCCACTAACAAATATATTATACATTCACCTTAAAATGGGAAGTAACATCACTTAGTAGGAAGAATATTATGTATTTTTTAAAACTATACCTAATCTTCATACACCTCATACCACGTCTATGTTCAAAAAATACTACCACCCATAATAGATAAGACACACTTCCATCTTAAATTAAGAAGTACCATCACTTAGAATAAAGAATATTATGCATCAGTTAAAATTATATTTGATCTTCATATATCTGATGCCACACTTATAATTAGAAAAGAACAAATAGTCAAATATAAAACACTGCAAGTAACACCTGTACTTTTAAATGGGAATATTGTGACTAATTGGAAAGAATATCATGACTCAATACAATTTATACCAACACTCAATACATTTAATACTACAACTATAAACAATATATACCATGTCACAATTAAAAAAATGTCACAACTTTAGTGTAGAATAGGAATAAAATAAATTATTCATAATAATACTAAGCATCATTGTGAGGAATATGGATTGATACACATTTATGCAACCAAATGTGTCAAAACTAGGTATTGTCTATTATGATTAAATACACATTCATATGTTAATATTTGTAACAATATGAGTCCATTAAAGTTGTCAACAAAGATGAATAATTATATGATTGTGAGATCAAACATGTCTTTTATGTAATATATGATGGGAAATTATAAATTACATGATGACCAATAATAAAGATATGCTCTTAAAAGTTTTTCTCTAGCACGGTTTATGGACAACTGTGTAGAAAATTGTGTCTATTTAAGTTTTTTTCTTCAACTTAATTAACTACATAGTCGTATGGTAACTAATGGGTCGTGTTATGATATCATGAATGGGCCATGATATGATGTTATATATGGGTCGTATTATGATGTCTAGCAGTAATAATAATGCATAGGACCTATAATAAAGCATAGGCCCTTTTCACTTGAAAAGGGGAAGGGAGCTCATGATAAGTAGCCATAAGCCACATTTATGATTGCATAACACTAAAAATTTACATATGGGTGTTAGTTTTTTTGCACACATTGAAAGAAATGACATGTATTTTAACCTTGTATTATCATTCACTACTCATATAATTAAACTAATAATCCCAGTTGTTCTATCATAAAAAGCAATTATATATATTACTTATCTTCTCCACTGTAAAATACAAGAGTAAATGAAAAACTCATTAAGTGATCAAGGCCCTCCAAAGATCTTTAACCTATTATGGTATGGTATTATTTTATGTATCCACTGCATACAATACACAAGAGTTAACCCATAACATTCATTGTGTTCTTCCTTTGAACCTTGTCCACCTATTATTGTACATAAACTCATCATCTTAGTATCTTGTTTTAGCAAGCGATAAATATATAGGCAAAGCACTTAGATAACGAGAGTGCAATTTTAGCCTTGTAAATTCTTAATCAAACTTATGATTATGATAAGGAATATATACTCACTAAAATTCTAGCCTCTATTACTCATTGTCTTTGTCTATGCTGGGTGTCTCATCTAAAGATTAAGATTGCTCTGTTGGAATATATTTGAACCATTATTATTATTATCAAAATGTTATTAATCAAGGCTTAATTGTTAACCTTTTTGTTTGTTCTAATAGATATGAATCTAAATACGATAAAATGGTGATTGTTAAACCTTTTGATCAAACCATTGGATAACTGAGGCACACAACATTTTAGATTATTCAATATGTATATATTCCTAATAGTTAAGGTGCAGTTATAGAGAAATAAATTCTCCTTTTGGAAAAAGTAAATAATGGATTAATCTATGTTATCCCTAAAAATGTGTGACTGTTAATCTAACATAAGTGAACTAGAGGTACAATGATTATGTAGTGCAATCTATATTTTGGCAATGAATATATGGATAATCTAGCAAGCCTATCTAAATCATTTATACATAAATCCAAAACATTAAACACATAATAACATAGTTAATCCCAAAAAATAGTAAAAACAGCATCACTAGATTAATCAATGCCTAAACATGTTCGTCAGCCTTGATATTCCTTTTGAACTAGAAAGATGAAATTTGGCTCCTCATAACTCTCCAAAGGGAAAGGAATCTACCTCCTCTTGAGTCTCTAATGTCTTCATACCATTTCTAGCCTATTAAATGCCCATTTATACTTAAAATTAAGGTTATATCACAATATATGGTTTGTTATACGAGTGAGTACGTAACCATATATGTCAATTTTTTCAGAAATAATGAACATACACGTTTAGAATGAGTTTCATAGCCTAAGTCCCTGCACAGCCATATATGTTGTAGAGATGCTTAAAACTTCATCTTTATGCTCTTACACACTTTTAGAGACTCATGCAGTCCCATATATGGTCGTGCATGTCATATAAATAAGCGTGTGTATCTTTACAAGGGCATGTAAGTTGTAGTGACTATATTTCTTGCATTATTTATCTCTTCGTCACCCTAACTCATCTCCTTTTTGCTTCCATTAAGGCAAATAAAATTGAACATCGATAGAACGACACCAAGGACTTATCATGTCTTGTTCCTCCAACTTGTACCTAAAACAAAATATAAACCAAAATAAGTATCTTAAGCAAAACAAAACATTAATAACTAAGCATTAGGGATTAAAATTTATATTCAATCAAGCACTTATCATATGCACTACATTTTCTTCACATACCATTTTAATTATTCATACCACTAAGGTTACTACTTTCAGTTCCTAGCACCATAAGCTCGTTAAAGTCCCTTTTGGTGAATTTCCTCTCATAAGTCTCTAGACCATGCCTTCAGAATTAAGAAGAGATTTTAATTGATTTTAAAGAGATCATTTATAGCTCTTAACCTCGCAATTCAAATAAATTCAAGGCAAAAGGATACATTTTTAAACCTAAGGTTTACATCCTCTAAAAAATTTAACCCTAACATTTTATAGAGTACAAATTAAACCCTAAAATTTGACAAACATTAAAATTCAACCCTATATTAACTGAGAAACTAACGACAATGTGATGCCATCATGTTTTTTGCCAGGTCAGTGATGACATGACACATATTTATAATTTTTTAATGGTTTTGTGGCTCCCACGATGCAACGTGGATTTGACATGGTTGTGTGAGACCCTTCTACTTTAACTATAAAATTTAAAATTTAATTAATATTTTTAGATGTGGGATCCATTATAATTATTTAACCATAATTTTTATTAATATAAAAAATTAACTTAACTAATTAACCTATTAACTTGACAGATAAGTTAACCCTAAAATTTGTTAACCTAGCAAAATAACTTAACAAAATTCCTAAATAGTTGCTAACCCCAATCCATGGAGCTTCAAGTGCATATCTTAAATTTCAATTTAAAACCCTGCAAACAAACCCACAAACAATCTTGCTAAAGAAAACATGCACAATCACTGCATTGCTCCTCTCTTCTTCACTCTCTCGTGTATTTTATTTTTTATCAACGTAAGCCTATGTCCTTATTCTGTTTTTGAACTCTTTTTCTACATTTTGGTATGTTTTGTTCTTCAAGTTCCAATCTTTATGGTTTATTTGGATCTCTTAATTCATAATGAAAACGAGTTATGTTAGAGCCAACGAGTTACCCTCACTAGTGACAAGGAGCCTATTCACAACAAAAGCTTCTCTACTTCGATACCGGAACAAAGAGATCTTCAATAACTTACCCAAGTCTCAATTCCTTTTCTCCAAGGTTTCGCTAATGAGTGTTGTGGACGCCACCAGTTTCTCCAAACTTGTTGGCTCCAACACCTACAACACCTAGCTCCAACACCTACAACACCTAGCTCCTGGTGTTTTGCTCCACTGTAAAACTTTTCTTCTTTCCCAAATGGTAATGGTTGAGGACTTTGTCGTGGATCATAATCGACTGATATGTATCAAAACAAAAAAAAAATCTCTAAATAGTCTAGGAATTCTACAATGAAATATGGGTCGATAAGGGTGTGTTCAAAGTATAGATGGATAACAACAAGAATACCTTTAGCAAGAGGGACAATATTGGCGATAAGGATATAAGCGGAGCCATTAACAACAACAATAATAGTAGGAATTAGGGGTTTTGCTTCTATTAATTTAGTATGTAGGTTAATTAGTTTAGTTAATAAAATTATTAACTATTTAAATTAATAGATCAATTAATTAAGTTAATTTATTATAGTAATAATATTTAGGGTTAAATTATATGGGTCCCATAATGTCACGTGGATCTATCGTGGCACCTTGGGAACTGTTATGTCTAATTCTATTTGATTTTGCTTGCATTAATATCTTGATTTTAGTTACAAATTATTGTATTTTTAATCCAAATTTGAGATGAATTAAGTGAAAATGGTGTGAATATTGCGTGAATGTTAATTGGATTGTCTTGTGAATGTTGTATGGAAATCAAAAAAATTATGCATGAAAGAATGAATTTGGACGTGAACTATGCATGTAACATGAATTAATTAAAAATATTCATGTAAATTGACATGTTACATGCAAGTCATGGGTGTGACAATGGGAGTCACAGGTGTGACTCAATTTACATGAATGTTTTTAATTAATTCATGTTACATGCAAGTCACGAGTGTGACAATGGGAGTCACACCTGTGCACACCCATGACAACTTATTCTCCACTCATTTTTAAATCTAACATGTGCAGGTTTTGACGGCGTAACAACCCTAAAACTAGACTTGTGCTATAAATAGAAAAGGGAAAGTTGGTTAGGGGCTGGGTATTCTGGGAATAAAAAAGAAAGAACAGAGAGAAGGTGTGGAGGTAGAGAAGCAGAGAGCTTCGGTTGAGAAGAAAGAAGAGAGAAAGCATAGAGAAAGGAAGAAAAATAGAGAGGTGAAAGCAGTGTGAGCATTCGATCATCTGGGTGAGAACCAAGTGAAGACAGAAGGCGAGAGCTGATGCAGGGAGCTTGAGACTCTCTCATCTGAACACCCTTGTTTGCTTATCCTGTTTTATATCTGTTACTTTATTTCTCTATTACATTATGGAAATTCTTTATTGAACTTGTTTTTTTTGTTAAATTCTTATAGTCCATTTTGGTTTATTCACTGTTTTATTGCTTTGATACTTCTCTGTTATTGTTCAATATGAGATTGAAGTATTTGAAGATGATGAACCATGCTTATTCTATGATGGGATGATTACTTATTCTTGAGTATTAATGTGGCTAATTTAATTGATTATGTATAATGAAGGGGCTATTTTATTGTCTCATTAATTGCTATAGTTTCTAAGTTTATTGGATGTAATAGCATGATCAAACTTTACATCATTTTGGTATTTAAGGAAGGATAGAGAGAAGAAGTTTAATTTAGAATAAGAAACTATAGATGCTTAAGTTATGAATTAAAAATATATTAACTTAAGTGGGCAATTAGTTGGGTCTAATAATTAATTTGGATTATAAACTTTTCCAATAAAAAAGTTAGATTAGTTTATTATTATAATTGATTTTAGAACCCAATTGGTAATTTTAGCAAGACAATTATCCAATTAATTCACCTTCGTCATGCATAAGAGATTAAATTAGTGAAATTAATTTTTAAGAGTTTCCACATTGATTAATCAATTCATTTTTGCTTCCAGCTAAATCAGTTGTCTTTTTGGTCTAATTGCATAATTTTTTTAAAGTTGTTACTCAACAAATCGGGATAGAATTGTAACACCCCTTATAGGGAACCTACATCCATTAACACACATAACAACCAAATTCCTGTACATGCATTCAAGGTATACAATTTTATTCAATGTTATACATATACACATTACAAAACTTCCCAATGCTTAACATTATCATTTAACAGTAGTAAAACATCTTTACATTTACATGAAAATCCAAAAGAAGATATACAATTTCCATTTTTTTTACACGTGCAATCATCTGTAACGAAAAATACATTCCAAAATTACTTTTTCTTCTATCTGTTGGCCTTGGTCCCTGTAGATGTACCTTGTACCTCACTCCTATAACTTGGATCTACATGGATTAACACTCGTGTTAAGCTTAAAAGCTTAGTGGAGAAAACAATTAGTTTGGATGATCACCCACAGCAGTCATTCGCCAAGCACATACATTCATGAACATTGCTCAAATATAAATAATGATGACATGCTTAATCAAATAATTAATGCAAACATGCTTCAATATTTTTTTTCATATACCATAAATTCACCTTCAAAACTCAAACACTGATATTCAACACTCAATGATACAAATTATCAATACAAATGCAAATGCTCATTCATATACCGATTATTTATGTTGTCATACTGTATTTCTCATTTATATCTCTTTACTTTACTTTATGTATTAGGCCTACACATTTTCTATGGGTGTGGATAACGAGTGCTGTTGATATCTGAAGATATCAAATTGTAGATACCAGAAGGTATCGAGCTGTGGACCCCCGAAGATATCAATCTTTGGACATCGGTGGTGACAAACTGTAAAAGTTGCACTGTAACCCTAAAGGCTGCCTATTTATCCATACCCATGACAATAGAGCAGGCACTGTAACATTTCCTTTAACCATTTTCTAATTTCACAATTCATGTATTGACAATTCAAATTATATACATCTCAAGTCATAAAATTTGTATCTATGTTCATACATGCAAGTCATGACTTACCAACATTAGAAAGGTGTCAAAATCACATTTATATAATCACATTATACACATATGAGCAATAAATATACATATCAATCATTTATGTACATGTAAGTTTTCTTTGGAATGCATTATACTCAATCTTAAATTCCCATGTTCAATTACCCAATTCACATATAGTAAGTCCTATTTCATTTATTTGTGTATGTTTGAAAAGATTCATACACATTCAAAGAGGTTTGGATAAGATTCAGTAAAAATTGGAAATGACAACAAACTCAAAATAGTGCAATTTGGGCAAAGCCCACAGTGGTCTAAAAATAGGCAAACAATCAGTCCAGAAGCAAATCACATGATGGACTCCAATTGTTCCTTAATATGCTTATAGAAACGTTCGAATTAGGTTTTGAGGTCTTCTATACATTTGTTCCCCTATGTATCTAGTTTCCATTGAACTAACAATCAGACCATTTAAACATCCCAAACATGAGATACAGACCAAATAACATAAATTGCTCCAAAACAGGGGCAGTATCAGGTCACTATCTTAATTTTCAAGGCCATAAAGCCATAATTAAGTTAGAGTCCCTTCTAGAGATCTTTAGTTATATGTGTTAGGTTTCATATGAAATTGAAATCACACAATTTGGAGCTATTTAGGCTAAGTTATGACTCAAACAATGTGACTAGTTCAAAGACCCTAGACAGAATTCCACTACATGATAATCTCTTATCATATTCAACCAATTCTAAACAAGATAACACCAAAATAGCACAAAGGTATTATCCCAACAACCATTCCACATTCAAGTTTTCATAAAGGAAAATTGTGTTCTGAACTCAAAGGAAAATCTGGAATAATTTAGGAAGAATTAGACAAATTTGTCTTCTCGAAAGTCGTAGATGATCTTTTTAGCTTTCCGACGCTATAAAGTTTGTAATTTTTGGACATCGGATTGAGGAGATATGATTATTACAAGTTGGGATGCTGCTTAGGATTTTGCATGTATGGCAGCTATGGTAATTGATGAGAATTTGTGGTTTTTATGAATCAAATGGGTTGAGATTTGAGAATTTTGTGAGATGAACTTGATGTTTGAGTTGTTATGAAGTGTTTATGCATTAGAATAAGTTAATTTGGAAAGATTATAAGTGGTTATGTTGTTAGGAAGGTTGTTGGAAGCTTTGGAGAGGCGTTGGAAGACTTTGGGGAGCCCCAATGTCCGTTAAACGGACCTTCTCGGGTGTAAAAACACCCCTTGGCCAGTGTATGTACGGACATGAATGTCCGTTTAACGAACCTTCTCGGGTCATTTTGGCCTCCCAAGCCCGATACATGTCCGTTTAACGGACATTCACTGGACAAATTGTGATTGTGGACCCTTTTAGAGCCAGAATCTGACTTTGTGGTCTTCATGAATGTTTTATATCTCGAAGTCTGCTTTCCAATGGTCCAAGAACAAAATCAATCCGACATTTGTGGTGAACGTTATGACAATCGCGCCAAGACATGTCGCTGTATGATTGAGGGTGGAAGTATGTTAGATTCTTTTGGTCACAACTCCCTCATCCAACCTCCAATTGAGGTGATTATTGAAGCAATGGATTCCTAAGACATGTATGCACCTCTCCATGAAAATTGGTGTCTTTTGGAGTTGTTTTGAGAAAGATTGAATTAGAACAAGTAAGAGATCGGTTGTGAGAGTATGATTAGGGCTTGAGCACTCTTCGGCTTTTTAAGCATATCTTGAGTTATAGAGCCCCGATTGAGATGATTCTTTCTTCAAAGTTAATTAGAGACTTAGAACTATGATTTCTTTGAAGAAGTCAAACTGAAATTTAGGTTTTAAGATTTCCAAATTCTGTTCATAATCAGGAGAAATGAGTTTCGACATGGTGACTGATTTGTATGGGCAAGTCTTTGAACAATTTGTGAGGAAATTTTTGGGATGTTCTGAGCAAGAATTCGAATCGATGATGGTTAAGGAAATCCCATAGGATTAAGCTCACGTGTCATGTGCTTGCAAGAGTTGGATTCTGGAATCAAGCGGGTTTCAACATTTGTAGTATCAGAGCAAGCGGTTGGGCTCCGGAATCAAGTGGGGTCCAATAGACGAATGAGTCCGCAAGAGGTTGGGTTCCAGAATCGGTGCCCAACATAGGTGGTATCAGATCAAGAACTCATGTTTTATGGTTCAAGAGTTGGGTTTCGGAAACGGGATCCAACATCTTTGTTTTATCTTTCCAACGGTATATAATATGAAATTTTTGGACATCTGAGCTGAACGTTATGGTCCTTATAAAGAAAGATGTATCTTTTGTGTTTTGCTTCTTCTATGTTTTGCTTTTTCTGTGATGACGTCATATGGTCTGTGATGATGTCATATGCTCTATGTTTTGCTTTTTCTGTGATGACGTCATATGGTCTGTGATGATGTCATATCTTCTATGTTTTGCTTCTTCTACTTTTCACTTCTTCTATGTTTTGCTTCTCCTACTTTTTTGCTTCTTCTATGTTTTGCTTCTTCTGTGATGACATCATATGGTCTGTGATAATGTCATATCTTCTATGTTTTGCTTCTTCAATGTTTTGCTTCCACTACTTTTTGCTTCTTCTATGTTTTGCTTCTTCTGTGATGACGTCATATGGCAGACATCATATCTTCTATGTTTTGCTTCTTCTACTTTTTGCTTCTTCTATGTTTTGCTTCTTCTGTGATGACGTCATATCTTCTATGTTTTGCTTCTTCTGTGATTACGTCATATCTTCTATGTTTTGCTTCTTCTATGTTTTGCTCCTTCTGTGTTTTGCTTCTTCTACTTTTTGCTTCTTCTATTTTTTTGTTTGACCTATCTTCTACTCTATTTTTGACCCTTTAGAAGATAGAATATGTCTTTTAGGTCTTCATAAAAGTTGTAGATCTTGAAATCCTCTTTCAAACCATATAAAGAACACCTTAATCCGAATTCTGTAACGAAAGTTATAGTAATTTTTTCCATTTATCTTTCTTTTTCTATTAGTCTATTTTTCGTCTATATCTATATTTTGCTCCATTTTTGACCCTTCAAAAGATAGAATCTGTCTTTAAGTTTTCGTAAGGGAAAATTCTTGTTCCTACTTTAGGGGAAAATCTGGATTAATTTAGGCTAAATTAGGCAAATGTGTCTTTTAGAAAGTTGTAGGCCTTTCTTTTATCTTTCCAAAGGTATATAATACGAAATTTTTGGACATCTGAGCTGAAAGTTATGGTCCTTATAAAGAAAGATGTATCTTCTGCGTTTTGCTTCTTATGTGATGATGTCATATGGTCTGTGATGACGTCATATCTTCTTTGTTTTGCTTCTTCTACTTTTTGCTTCTTCTATGTTTTGCTTTTTCTGTGATGACGTCATATAGTCTGTGATGACATCATATCTTCTATATTTTGCTTCTTTTAGTTTTCGTTTCTTCTATGTTTTGCTTCTTCTACTTTTTGCTTCTTCTATGTTTTGCTTCTTCTATGATGACGTCATATCTTCTATGTTTTGCTTCTTCTACTTTTTGCTTCTTCTATGTTTTGTTTCTTCTGTGATGACGTCATATGGTCTGTGGTGACGTCATATCTTCTATGTTTTGCTTCTACTTTTTGCTTCTTCTATGTTTTGCTTCTTCTGTGATGATGTCATATCGTCTATGATGATGCCATATATTTTATGTTTTGCTTCTTCTATGTTTTACTCTTATGTTTTGCTTCTTCTGCTTTTTGTTTCTTCTGTTTTTTTCCTGGCCTATCTTCTACTCCATTTTGGGCCCTTCAGAAGATAGATTCTATCTTTTCAGTCTTGATGAAAGTTGTAGATATTGAAGTCCTCTTTCTAACCATCAAAGAACACATAAATCTTATATCTGTTGGGAAACTTATAGCAATTTTCCCCATTCATCTGTCTTTTTCTATTAGTCTATGCTAATTACCCCAAGGCGGGTGCAATATGATTGAGTTCAAAACTATGTTAAATTCTTTCAGCCATACCTTTATTATAGGATCTCCAAATGAGTTGGTTCTGGCCTATAAATAAATTATAGATTTAGAGTCACAAATGTTCTGAACAAGTCAAATTGAAATTCCTTTATGAGGTTTGTCCTAGTATGGGCATGCCACCCTTATGGGGTATGCGTTCAAATGTGACTTAGGACATCAGGCCCGTAACTCACGAGGGCCGAGTGCCCAAGACTTGTGGTATCAGAGTGACTAGGTTAGGAGTATCCTAGGCATGCAATGTGTAGTTTAAGATAAGAAAGATTTAATTTGTTTCACATGATTTGAACTTGTTTTATACGATTTGAACTATTTTGCATACTTTGAATTTCATTTTGCTTGAACTAAAGGTTATCAATGGTTTTTTTATTCAAGGAGTGAAAAATGCCGCCTCAAAGGAGAACTCAAGGAACTGTGATTCGATCTAGCTCTTGCCTAAGGAGTACAGATGAATCTTATGTCCCGCAAGATGCAGGGACACATTCTGCTCTGGCTCCTAAGGCACCTAATGTGCAGCATGAGGTGCCTCTACCTCCTCCTCTTATGTCTCAAGCAAATCCCATGGATCCTCGTTTCTTTCAAGCTTTTGCTCAGGCTTTCACATATGCCATGGGCCAAGGGTCGCAATTCTCGATGTAGGCTCTAGTGGAGAGGAGTGGCCAGTATGATAAGCTTCGCAAGTATAGAGCTGTAGATTTCAATGAGACTATAAATCTCGAAGAGGCTGAAGCCTGGTTAAAGAGGACCAAGATGGTTCTGATTCAGATGAAGTGCTCGGAAGAAGAGAAGTTAGATTATGCAGTGAGCTTGCTACAGGGGGACGCACTTCATTGATGGGAATCAATGCCCCACAGTTAGGATATGCCTCTGGTGTTGTCATGGAGAGACTTTTTGGAGGCTTTCAGGAGGAAATACTTATCAAGGGTCTATATCCAAGAGAAGGCTAGGGAGTTCCTAAATCTCACACAAAGGGACATGAGTGTGAGTGAATATGAGCTGAGGTTCACCCAGCTGTCACGGTATGCGGTCAATATTGTTGCTAATGAAGAGGATAAGTGCCGCAAGTTTAAGGGAGGATTGCATTTGGGGATTAAGGAGAAAGTCCTAATCCATAATTTCTATGACTGCCAGCAATTAGTAGATGCTGCACTCCAGCTAAGAAGCTGGAGAATATCAGGAATGAAGTGAGCAAGAAGAGGAAGAACAGGGGGTAGTCTACTAAGAACGGAATGAGTACTCCAAGGCTTGAGAGGAGTACAAGGAGTTACCATACTCAGAGTGAAGTGGGAAACAGTGGCCCTATCAAGAACAAGCAGGCAAGAGCAGTCTCGGGGTAAGCCTCAAGTGTAGGAGGCGCCGGAAGGACGAGGAGGAACAAATACACAAACCCTCAATGTGAGATGGGAAGCTTCACAAAGGAGAGTGCTTTAAGTTACTTGGAGCATGCTTCTGATGCGGAGAGAAGGGACACATGATCAGGGATTGCCCCCAAGCAACAAAATAAGAGGGGTCCTAGTTGCAAGCCCCAAGGAGAGTTGAAACAGGGGGAAACAGACCAGTCACAGAGGTGGGCAGTTCTGGAGCTACAAAGAAGACTATTCCTCCAGGGAGGCCAAAGGGTCAGGCACAGGCTAGAGTATTTGCTATGACCAGAGAGGATGCTACAGTCGCACCTAAAGTTGTCACGGGTATGGCTCAGTTACTTAATTTTAAAGTATATTTTTTGATTGATTCTGGCTCCATGCATTCATTTGTTTCTGTAAGCATGACATTACATGATGTTGATTTGAGGCCTTTGGATAGTCCTTTAATTGTTAGTACTTCTCTAGGGAGGAATGTGATTATAAGTCAAGTGTATAAGGATTGTAAGTTTTTTATCGAGGGTACTCAACTGGTAGTGGACTTACTACCCCTAAATCTAAAGGGGCTAGATGTCATACTGGAAATAGATGCCATGGAGAAGTATCATGCAAATTTAGATTGTAGCCTTAAGGAGGTGGAATTTGACCTAGGCAATGGTGAGAAAGTGATTTTCAAAGGGGACAAGAAAACACCATCACCAAGAATCATTTCGGTTTTGCTAGCTGACAGGATGATGAAAAAGGGGTATGAAGCCTTCTTGGCATATGTTGTGGACACTGAAGTGAATGAAGGGAAGTTAGAGGATTTTCCAGTTGTGAGGGAATTTCCAAACGTGTTCCCAGAGGACTTACCTGGTTTGCCACCGGTAAGGAAAATCAAGTTTGCCATCGACTTAATTCCCATAACTGCACCCATTTCTATACCACCCTATAGAATGGCTCCAAGGGAGCTGAAGGAGCTTAAGGAGTAGTTGGAAGAACTGCTAGAGAAAGGGTACATAAAGCCGAGTTCGTCACCATGGGGAGTGCTAGTTCTGTTTGTTAAGAAGAAGGATGGAACATGACGCATGTGCATTGATTATCGGAGACTCAACAAGGTGACCATTAAGAACAAGTATCCTCTGCCCCGGATTAATGATCTGTTTGACCAGTTACAAGGAGCAAGGGTCTTTTCCAAAATTGATCTCAGGTCAGGCTATCATCAACTCATAATCAAGGAGTCTGATGTAAGCAAGACAGCCATCAGAACACGGTATGGACATTATGAGTTTTTAGTCATGCCTTTTGGATTAACTAATGCTCCATCCGCTTTTATGGATCTAATGAATAGGATTTTCAAGGAATATCTGGATCAGTTTGTGATAGTGTTTATTAATGACATTCTAGTATATTCCAAGAGTTAAAGGGAACATGAGGAGCATCTCAGGATTGTGTTGCAAACATTGAGGGAGAAGGAACTTAGAAAATGTGAGTTTTGGCTTCAAAAAGTGATATTCCTTGGGCATGTGATTTCAAAAGATGGGGTACATGTTGATCCAAGGAAGGTTGAAGCAATGGCAAATTGGCATGCACCCAAGACAATGACAGAGGTGAGGAGTTTTCTGGGTTTGGCAGGATATTATAGGAGATTCGTTGAGGGATTGTCTATGATATCTGCTCTGATGACTAAGTTATTGAGGAGGACTCAGAAATTTATCTGGAGTGAGAAATGTCAGAAGAGCTTTGAGGAGCTTAAGCACAGATTGACCAACGCGCCAATCTTGACCCTGCCTATGGGAGATAAGGATTATACAGTATACAGTGATACTTCGAGAAAAGGTTTAGGTTGTGTGCTGATGCAAGAAGATAAAGTAATAGCTTATGCCTCACGACAGCTAAAGCCTTATGAAATGAATTACCCGACGCATGATCTGGAGTTAGCAGCAATAGTTTTTGCCCTGAAGATTTGGGGACATTATCTGTATGGCGTTCAAATGAGGATTTTCACGGATCATAAAAGTCTTAAGTATTTGTTGAGCCAAAAGGAATTGAATTTGAGACAAAGAAGGTGGTTAGTTGCTCAAAGATTATGACCTGTTAATTGAGTGCCATATAGGAATGGCGAATGTGGTAGCAGATGCCTTGAGTAGGAAATCCTCTATAGCTCATGTTCAAACAGATTATCTGCCACTATTAGAAGAGATGGATAAGCTTAGGATAAGTTTGAAACAGTAGGAGCCTGAATGTATTGTTGCTGTTTTTAGAGTGAGACCGATACTTAGAGAGAAAGTTCAAGAGTTACAAGCACAAGATGCAGAATTGAGTAAACTCCGAGAAGAAATTCTAAATGGAAAGAAATCTGAAGTGGTAGTGAGGGACGATGGACTTATGATCATAGGGAATAGACTCCGTATCCCAAATGTCAAGGAAGTAAAGGATGAGATACTTGATGAGGCACATAATGCCCCTTATGCCATGCACCTAGGTAGCACTAGGATGTACAGAGATTTGAAAGAGCATTTCTGGTGGAAAAGGTGTGAAGAGAGATATAGCAGAATATGCAAGTAAGTGTCTAGTGTGTCAGCAAGTTAAGGCTGAACATCAGGCACCATCTGGCAAGTTAAGGCCCTTGTCCATTCCTGAGTGGAAATGGCAATGGGTAACCATGGATTTTCTAATGGGTTTGCCCAAGACCCATAGGAAGCATGATGCTATATGGGTCATTGTTGATCGGTTGACAAAGTCAGCCCATTTTTTGGCAATTAAACAGACTGATTCTTTGCATGTACTAGCCAAGAAGTATATAAATGAGATAGCGAGACTGCATGAGATTTCGAACTCCATAATTTCTGACAGAGATCCTTGGTTTACTTCGAGATTCTGCGAAAGCTTACAAGAGGCTTTAGGAACCAAGTTGAGTTTCAGCACTACTTTCCATCCTCAGACTAATGGTCAAACTGAGAGGACCATTCAGACCTTTGAGGGAATGCTTAGGGCATGCGTGATGGATTTCAAAGGAGCTTGGGATGAGCATTTGCCATTGATCGAATTTGCTTATAATAATCCGTACTATTCAAGCATTCAGATGGCTCAATATAAAGCACTGTATAGAAGGAGATGTAGAACTCCGATATGTTAGGATGAAGAAGGAGAAAGGAAACTGATAGGGACAGAGTTACTTCAGATGACAGTAGACAAGGTCATCTTAGTTAAACAACAGCTTAAGGCAGCACAAGATAGAATGAAAAGTTATGCTGATGCACATCGAAAGGAGATGGAGTACGAAGTCGATGAGAAGGTTTTCCTTAAGACATATCCTTGGAAAGGAGTCATGAGATTTGGAAAAAAGGGCAAGTTAAGTCCAAGATATGTGGGTCCTTACGAGATTCTAAAGAGGATTGGACCACTAGCCTATAGGTTGGCGTTGCCACCAGAATTATCATAGATTCATAAGGTTTTTCATGTTTCGATGTTGAGGAGATATAGATCAGATCTCTCCCACATCATTTGGACCACTGAGGTTCAATTGAGAGATGATCTGAGTTATGAGGAGATTCTAGTGGAGATCTTAGACACCAAGGAAAAGGTCGTCAGGAACAAGACGATTCAACTGGTCAAAGTCTTGTGGAGAAACCATTCTGTTGAAGAGGCCATATGGAAGCCCTTGGAAGCCATGAGGGAAAAGTATCCACACCTCTTCAATGACTCAGGTAAGAATTTTGAGGACGAATTTTTTTTTAGAAGGGGAGAAAATTTTGGCCCCTGAATTTTTTTTTATAATAAGCATGATTAAACTATTTTTAGGCTAGATTAAAGTATGTTGGGATTAATTAGCATGTTAATGTGGGTAAGATAATATGACATAGGTTAAGGGCATTGAAGTATTAAAGTAGTGAGAGTGTGTAAGGCCAATTTTGGTAGGGCACTTAAGTTTAAAAACCATAAGGCATTAAAGGAAGGGCAAGGTGGACTTTTCTCAATCATTAAGGGTAAAATTGGGAGAAATAAATGTTGTCTTAGTCCTAAAGAGGGGAAAAAAGAAAATGGGAAAGGGAGAAGTGAAATATCAAAGTCAAAAAGAGAAAGAAGAGAGGTTTTGGTGGTTGAGAGGAAATAAGAGAGTTGAGCTAGGGTTCCATCTTTTCTAAGCCTTCAAGAAAGATTTAGGTGTTGTGTAAGAAGGGAAAACGGTAGAGGAGGATAAGAGCTTTCTTTCGAACCAAGCATCTCTTCATTTCGTGAAGATTTGAGGTAAGAGCATTTTAAGGCTTTGGATTTTGGAAGGGTTTTGGTTTCAAAAGCTTGGTAAATGCATTGGTTTAAGTGCTCTAGGATCAATTTATACATAAGTTTCTTTGGGTTCTCATTAGGAAATTCCTATTGATTTTGGGAATTGTATTTATGTTAAAAAGGGAATCAAGAAGGACAAGGGGAGCAAGAGGACAGGCATATTCGAACAAGCCATAATCAAGGACTTCAAGGTAGGTTCCACTTTTATAGTTAAGTAATAAGCCAACAAAAGTTTTCTGTCAAGAAATGACAGTAAATAATTGTGCAACTACCTCATTCATGTGCATTTAATGTTTTTAAATGTTGTAAGATTGTGCTACATGCTTATACATGATTTGTGTGATGATTTATGAAAAGTTGTTTTTTAAAATGATTCTTTTAAATGATGTATGATTATGAAACCATACTTTTGGAAATGGTTTTTAAGATATAACAAGCATGTGAAAAAGCAAGTTTTCAAAAGAATATGCCATTTTGGGCATCAAGCTTACAAGATTTTGAAATCTATGTGTTATGTGGGTTTGTGGTAGTCCCTCAAGAACTGTCACG
>JAOTAX010000004.1:18992643-19005586 GCA_025629825.1 Erythroxylum guanchezii | reverse complement strand
TAATAGTGTGCCTTATGTTGATCATCACCCATTGGTTGGCTGCAGAATAGTAACAGGAAAAGGAAGCAACACTCTTCTTTTGGAGTTGCTAACAGTATTGTTACAGGAACTACAGTGAGTCCTTCACCCAACTCTCCTCCATCTATTCACACCTCTGGTGATGGCATGACAACAACTAGTGGCTTGCATCATGTTAATAATGGTTCAAAAAGTATGATGATCTATGGTCCAAATGGGACAAGCCTTGCACCATCTTCCAGTATGCTAGTATAATTGTTTTTCATTTAAATTTTCAGGATGGAAATTTTGATTTTAACAAAAATTCACAAAATGCAGTTTCTAGTTAGTTCATGTCAGACTTCCTCTTGTATTGTACAATGATGTATATGCATCTATAAGCATGGATACCCTAGGATGGAAGTCTCATCTTCACTGTTTATTTACAAGTCTACCTCTGAGCATGTAGTTTCTATTTACTCAATGTAGAAGTCCAGCTGCATGTGTATATGAGTTTACTGTTCTATGATTTTGTAGATCTCAATGTCTAGTATGCTTTTTGTGAACTTACTTTCTCAAAAATGGCATCCTGTAGTTGAGGCAGATAATGAATTTGTTAACCATCAAGGTTTTAGCTCCGGTAGGTAGTATTACAGAATATAACAGTTACGTAATTTTAGGGATTATATAGTTAATGTAAATATCATGGTTTTAGGGATTTATCATGATTATAAGGATTATTTTCCTAGTTTAAACCTATGTATTCCTGTATAAATACCTATAGTATTATTCTAAGTTAAATACAAAAAACTTTTTCTCATTCTTCTTATGGTATCAGAGCCTAGTCGTGTTTTTGGGTCTCTTCCTTAGTTTTCTGTCTTTTGTTTTCTGGCTTATCATAAGGCAATATACCGACTGTGTGGGTGATACATTTTTTGAAGACATTTTTTGTCAGCTCCTCCTTCATAAGACACTATTGGTGCCAATCAACCATCCTCTAAAATCCGATCATCAGATCTTGAGCGTGTGACCCTGCACGTGCCACCTAGTCCGAGATGTTGCTTTCACGCGTTGACATGTGAGCCGCCGTCTTCCAAACTGGTTTCTTCCTTCGGTGTCACCTCCTCTGCCCCTATCTAAATATCCGATCAGTTTCGAGGTAGCTGGTCTGTGTTGGTGTAGTAGACAGCCGTCCTTTCTTTTTTTCTTTAGTGCTTCTGATGTTTGGAGCTCCCTTTTGCTGTGTTGGTGTGGCTGCTGACATATTTATGTGGTCTTGTTGAATATTTCTGATTTACGTAGAGGTATTTATTTAGTCGAGAAGCATCTTGTTCTAAACAGTCTGAGGTATCCTCTTTTTTTGTTTTTGTCGTTTCTTTCCTCCTTTATTTGCGTAGTATTGTCAATTGGAAAATGGTTGAGAGTAGTGATATGGGTGGGAATAAGAAGACTATTACTGAAATTATGTTGGTTTCATCCAAAATTACCGATAGGAAATTGATTAGAAAGAAAAATTATGCACAATGGAACAGGACTATTCACATATTTATGACTTATTTAGATTTTGAAAATCATTTAACTAGTAATCCGCCTCCTAAGATTGATGTTGTTGCTCAGAAGAAATGGTAAATGGAGGATTATAAATTGTTTAATCAAATCCAACATACTCTAGACCCAACTATTGATGATGTTATGAATCATTGTGATAGTGTCAAAGAATTATGAGAATATCTGGAATTTTTGTATGCTTGCAAACAAGATCGATCTCATGTTCATGAATTATTGTTAAAGATTTATCAAGCGGGATAAAGAGGTTGCTCCCTGTTTCAGTACTATTCTGAAGTAAAACAAGCCTTTGAAGAAAAGCGAGCCTTGTTTCCAATTATTGCCGACATAAAGCAAATGCAAGAACAAGAGGAGCAGATTGTGGTACAGTGTTTCTTAGCATGGTTGAGTTCCGAATATGACCTGACACGCACACAATTGTTAACTAGTGAGACACTTCCTTCTTTTACGAAAGTATATGCCCATTTGCTTCGAGTTTGTAAAAGCGGAGATGTGACTTCTAATATGGTGACCAATGACTCAGTGGAATTAATGAGCAATGTTTCAAATAATAATCACGGTGGCAACGGTGGGAACAATAGTGGTTTTGTTATTGGGAGCAGTGGCACCCCTCACACCTGTAATTATTGTGGAGTCGAAGAACATATCAAGAAAAATTGTTGGAAACTATATGGTAAGCCTCCCAAATACTCGAGTAAGAATAGTAACAGAAAATTTGCAAATATGGCTACTCAGGATGACATCTTACCCTTCCTCAGTCATCCTTGCCTTCTATCACGATTTCAGTGGATGAGTATGCCCGTTTAACCAATGCCTATCAACAAATTTTGGCCACTCTTGATTCGCAACAGCCATCTCCTACGACTTCGGCTTTGGCTAATACAAGTAACCCTACTGCTTGTCTCTCCACCTCATCTCGTAGTTAGGTTATTGACTCAAATGCTACTGATTGTATGACTGGCAACACAGGTATTCTCTCTTATTTCAAATCTACTATTGATTTACATTGTGTTACTTTACCCAATGGACCTACTGCTTCTGTAATTGGGTGCGGGACAACAAACGCAACAAATTCTTTCCCTTTATCCTCTGTTTTATGTTTATCACAATTCCCTTTTAGCCTATTATCTGTCAGCCAACTCACCAAAACTCTCAACTGTTATTTTGTTTTCTATCCCAATTATTGTCTTTTTCAGGATCTTGGGACGAAGCAAATTATTGGTAAAGGGCATCTAGTGAATGGCCTGTATGTTCTTGATTCAACTTCTGAGACAATAGCTCGATCGATAGCTTGCACAAACTCATGTTCCCTTTTACAACTTCATTGTCGTTTTGGTCATCCGTCTATCACAATTTTACGAAAGTTATGTCCTAGTCTTAAACAAGAATTTGTCTTAGAGGGTGAAGCTTGTCAATTTGCTAAACATTATAGGGTTTCTTATTCTCCTAGACTAAATAAACGAGTTGAGTCTTCCTTTTACTTGGTGCATACTGATGTAAGGGGTCTTTGTTTTATTCCATCTAAATCTGGTTTTTGTTATTTTTTGACATTTATTGACGATTATTCTCGGGTTGTTTGGCTTTATCCTATGAAATCTTGATTAGAATTGTTTACTTTATTTTGTGCCTTTCATGCCAAAATTAAGACCAAATTCAATAAATCCATCTGCATTTTGAGAAGTGATAATGCTAAAGAATATGTTTCCCATACTTTTCAATCTTATCTCCCTCAACATGGTATTATTCATCAATCATCATGTATTATTACCCCTCAACAAAATGGTGTAGTAGAGCGAAAGAACCGTCACTTGTTAGAAATTGCCCGGGCACTAATGTTCCTTATGCAGCCCTAAAAGTTTTCTCAGCCGATGCAGTTTCTACTATTTATTTCCTAATCAACCGAATGCCTTCTTCTATTCTTGACGGTCAAATTCCATATTCCCTTCTCTTTCCCTCATATACATTGTTCCCTCTTGCTCCCCGAATTTTTGTATATACTTGCTTTGTTCAAGATGTGCGACCTTAGGTCTCAAAATTGGATCCCAAATCGCTCAAGTGTGTCTTTTTGGGATATTCTCGTGCTCAAAAAGGATATCGTTGTTACTCTCCTTCATTAGGTCATTGCTTGGTCTTTGTTGATGTTACCTTTTTCGAGAATACCCCTTTATTTGGTTCTCCTGTGCCTTCTTCGCACTCTAGCGATTCAGGGGACAATTTTCTTATTTATACTGTCAGTAAACAAGTAGTTTCTCCTTCCTCTTAACCTGTTATTCGTCAGATTTATTCTCGACGTGTGCAGCAGTCTATTAAGGCACCTCCCATCGGCCAGGACATGGACCCGACCCATTCTGCTTCATCTCCAGATTCCTCACCACTACGTAATGCTACCATTTATCTTCCTATTGCTCTTCGTAAAGGTAAACGTATATGCACTTACCCTGTTTCTTCTTTTGTATCTTATCATGCATTATCTTCCTCCTCCAAGTCTTTTGTACTGTCCTTAGACTCTGTTGTTGTCCCAACATCCCTTGTTGAAGCACTGGCTCATCATGGATAGCAAGCTACATTGAAGCAAGAAATGATGGCCTTAGAGCAGAATCATACCTGGGATCTTATGCTTCTTCCTTCAGAGAAACGACTATTGGTTGTAAGTGGGTGTTCACTATTAAAATGAATCATGATGGTTCTGTTGCTCAATTAAAAACTCGGTTGGTTGCTAAAGGATATGCTCAGACATATGGGGTGGATTATTCTAAGACTTTTTCTCCAATTGCAAAACTTTCTTCTATCCGTCTGTTTATGTCTTTAGTTGCCACTTACAATTGGGCACTTCAGTAACTTAATGTGAAGAATGCTTTCTTACATGGGGATTTATCTAAAGAGGTTTACATGGAGCAACCACCTGGATTTGTTGCTCAGGGGGGGTCAGGGAAAGTGTGCAAATTGCGAAAGTCTCTGTATGGCTTGAAGCAATCACCTCGTGCCTAGTTTGGAAGATTTAATGCTGTAACGATTGAGTTTGGCTTGCGAAAAAGTGCATATGATCACTCAGTGTTCTTTGCATCATCTAGTTTTGGGTGCATATTTTTGGTTGTATATGTGGATGAAATAGTGATCACTAGAAGTGATGAAGTAGGGATCACAAGGTTTAAAGCATTCCTTGGGACTCGTTTTCAAACAAAGGATTTAAGACCATTGAAATACTTCTTAGGAATTGAAGTTTCTTGCAGTCACAAAGGGATCTATCTATCTCAAAGAAAATATTGTTTGGATTTATTAAATGATGCTGGTTTTATTGAGGCAAAGACATGTGATGCACCTATGATACCAAATATGAAGTTAAAAATTGAAGATGGAGATTTACTTGAGAATCCTAAAAAATATAGGAAAATTGTGGGCAAATTGAACTATCTTACTATCACTCGTCCTGATATTGCCTTTCTAGTAAGTGTTGTGAGTCAGTTCATGTCATTTCCTAGAACCTCACATTGGGATGTTGTTATTCATATTTTGAGATATCTAAAAGGTGCTTCAGGACGTGGCATCTTATATTGAAATAATGGTCACCACACTATAAAAGAATTCACAGATGCTGACAATGCAGGAGATCTTTCAGACAGGTGCTCTACCACGGGTTACTGTGTTTTTGTTGGAGGTAATCTTGATTCTTGGAAGAGCAAGAAACAAAGTGTTGTATCCCGATGAAGTGCAGAATCCGAATATAGGGATATGGTGCAGACTACATGTGAACATATATGGTTACGTCATTTACTTAGTGAGATTGGGTTTGTTCAATCTAAACCAATGAACTTATGGTGTGACAATGAAGCAACAATCTATATTGCAAACAATCAAGTGTTTTATGAGAGAACCAAGCATATAGAAGTCGATTGTCATTTCACCTGGGAAAAGCTAGAAGATGGATCAATCTCAACTCAACATGTCAGAACAAGGAGCTAATTAGCTTATGTGTTCACCAAAGCATTACCGGGAAATCGGGTTAATTATATTTGTAACAAGTTGGGCATGATCAATATTTATGCTCCAGCTTGAGGGGTAGTGTTACAAAATATATCAGTTACGTAATTATAAGGATTATATAGTTAATGTAAATATCATAGTTATAGGGATTTAGCATGATTATAGGGATTATTTTCCTAGTTTAAACCTATGTATTCCTGTATAAATACCTGTAGTATTATTCTAAGTTGAATACAGAAAACTTCTTCTCATTCTTCTCAGGTAGGAATACCAAATATCAAAATTGGATTGGTACATGTGATGAGGAATGCTTGCGTATGTTAATGCTTTCTGATGTGTAAAAAAAAGTGAGGTGTTAGTTAGATAAAAGTTAACATTTGAAAATAAGAAACCGTAGAATGAGGCACCAATTTGCATTAAATATCCCATGTATTCCTGGCGCAGGAAGATATTAATCGGTTTGGAGATCTTACTGCTTTAGATGATAATATGGAACAATTTCTTTCACATGATGGAGGTGATGGAAATGATATATACATCACTCAAGCAAAGTCCTACTGAGAAACAGAAAGTGTGTTCCAAAGGTAATGGCTTGATCCTATCATGACATTGCGGAGCTGGTGGACTAGCTACCTTTTGCTAATTATGACATGTTTTTCATTTAGGTCTAGCCAGTGCTGGACATGACAAAAAGATATAATATTGGTGTTAGTCAAAGCAAGTTAAAAATTTAATCACGGCTAATCTCATCGCCACTTGTTGTAGAATGAATAACCTGCCATTGTAGTCCTAGCAGTAATGTAAGTAAACAAGTTGACGTGGCTTAGAATCCTAACTCTGGGCAATGTACACTTGATAATTCCTTTGTCTTGAAAGTGATGAGAAGGCAATGGCCCCTCGCACTCAGTTTGCACTTATTCTGTAGGTTATAGACCTATCTATAATGCCATTGTCAGTTGTATAGAAACGTATTTGGTTACACCCAATATATGACAACTGATCTTGTTAATAGTTGACTGAAGAAAGAAAGTTCAAGGGACCTTGTGTGTTTATGTTTTGTCCTATGGATCAGGTTGTCCTCTGGAATATGGATACTATGCAGACAAAGGTCATGCCTGAAGAGCATAAGCTGGTTGTTACAGATATTCGCTTCCGAATTAATACAACTCAACTGGCAACAGCTTCAGTTGATAAATCTGTGAGATTATGGGATGCAGCAAATGTAAGAGAGATTTTTCTGTTCATGTAATTGGCTTGTTTCAAGTTGTGGCTCTGTGGAGCAATGATCTTACAATTGAAACAATGGTTTTCCATCTATTTTGTTACCTTCTATTGCCTGCAGCTTTGCTTTTCACTGCAATGGTTCACACATGTTAAGTTTTTGTGGCAGCCAAGTTATTCTTTGCAAGCATATACAGGGCATAGCTCACCTGTTATGTCTCTAGACTTCCACCCTAAGAAAACAGATCTTTTCTGCTTTAGTGATAACGACAATGAAATTCGCTATTGGAATATCAATTCATTTTCTTGTTCTCGTGTGTCATAAGGTATGTTTCTGTGCAGATTACTCTTCCTTCTTTGCCCTTTTGACTTTCAATTTGAAGAAGAATCGAGAACTATATTTCAACATTGACCAGGGAGGTACTGCATAAGTGAGATTTCAACCAAGAATTGGGCAGCTATTGGCAGCAGCATCAGATAAAGTAGTGTCGATTTTTGATGTTGAAAGTGACAGGCAAACATTCTCATTCTAGGTATTGAACGTTGGATTGCTTGATGAGTTATGTTATTGATGTTGCTTTTTGAACTTTTTTTTTCTTTTTTCCTTTTTAGCCCTTCATTGTTTGCGCCTATCATTATAATTTATAAGCTAAATCTCTTTTTGCAGGGCCACTCTGAGATGGTAAACTACATTTGCTGGGATGCAAATGGGGATTACTTGGCAACTGTGAGTCAGACCTTGGTGAAGATTTGGTCATTATCCTCAGGGGAGTACATTCAAGAGCTCAATGGGAACCAGTTTCATTCATGTGTTTTCCATCCAAGTTATGCGACTCTGTTGGTTATTGGGGGAATCTCGGCAGGTCAAATTTTAATTCTTGCATGGATTGCATTCCTGTTGTGATGACCAGAAGATTATATGATAGTATTATGATGTTGAATTAAAACCCTTTGGAATTTGGTCCACATGTTATGAATTGAGCAAGTAGATTTTTGAATTGCAAGAGTTCTTAATGTCTCAATTGTATTCATTCCAATTTGGCATATCGAAATGAATCCAGTTTTGCTCTGAAACTTATTTTCCTAAACTGAAGCCATGTTTCTTTCACTATAGTATCTTTTTGAGTTACCTATATTTCGTGCTACGATGCCTTATCTTCAATACCTTGAAATTAAATTATGGTTTTCGTGATCTGGTTGTTGCAAATATTTGTGTTGCTATTTGTACTGCTTTACTGTAAACCTTGATTGATATTAATTTGATGTCTTTTGCTTCCTTTTTTTTTTTCTTTGGAGCACGGACTGCAGTCTCTGGAGTTGTGGAATAAATGCATGACAATTCCAACTCACAAAAACATCATCTCCGGTTTGGCAAAGTCACCTGTTACTGGAATGGTTGCTTCTGCAAGTCACGACTGTTCTGTTAAACTATGGAAATAAGTCTGTAAAATGGAAGAATTGTGATAAGTCCATAAGGTAGAGGTTGAAAAAATAAAGATAAAGAGGCTGGTATGGCATGATGTTCCTAGGTTCTTGAACATGAAATCCCAAACGTCATCTCGTGAGAATTGCTTAGGCTGAGGCTGAGGCTGAGGCTTTCCATAATTTTGACTCATCATTTTTTTTCTTATACGAAAGAGAAGTGTCTTAAGCTTCCGTTGTTCTTCAAAAAACTTGTGTTAGGTACTTTTTTCATTTCAAGTTTTAATTAGACTTAAGATTTGGATCTTATGTCATTTTAAATTCCCCTTCATCTTTTTCTTAAAATTGAAACTTTGCGTCATTAGATAAACAAAGTTTGCAATAAATTGGATAGTTGTTCAATAAAACATTATCCGATTGATTCACAATTTTTTTATTACTTGAAGCCTTTTCTTTCTTTCTATTTTGACGGAGGGAAGAGTTGGAAACTGGCGCTAAAGCTGCATCAAAGAAGGTCAAAACGGAGTTCACATAAGCATTACGCAACCAAATCATATCGAGGCGAGAAGTTAACATTTGGACGCCTGCCGACGGACTGTCAGTGTCACCATCAATGCGCTACACTATTCTAAGATCAGATATAATAATAATAATATAAAAGAATTTGAAAATTAATTTTAAAAAACAGTATAACTCGTGCAACGTGCCAACGTCGCATTGCGTTGTATTCACCGCCAACCTAAGCCTCCTATTATATTAATCGGATCCCTCTCTCTGCCTCTGTATCTGGAAAATTCCCCAATTAGCTCTTACCTATGGAGGAGAGTCGACGAGATCAAGTTCTGGAGAATCCCGTTCAAACGGAGGAAACTATTTCCGACTCCTTTGTATGTTGCGTTTGCCTGTAAGTTATCCTACTCTCCCTTCTTGTTTTTTTTTAATTATTATTATGAGAGAAAAGAAAAGGGGAGAGATCTATCTATGGAGGCCTTGTTCGACGGACCATTTCAGGTCTTGTTTGGTATTTAGTTTTCTAATGTTCGTGGTGCCTGAGGAACTATTGGGTAAGCAGGAAATTACAAAATAAAAAGAAATATGTTCTTCTTCTTCTTCATTCTTAAAATTGAGCGATGCTAAGTTGTACTTTTTTTTTTGGGGTTATTTCGTAAGCAGGGACCTTCTGTACAAACCCATTGTTCTCCGTAAGTCTTTTATCTATCCTAACGAAATTCTATTTATTACATAATGGATATTCTTTTTCACATTTATTTGTAATCCTATTTTCACTACAGCTTGCGGTCACATAGCCTGTTTCTGGTGTGTCCATAACTCGATGAGTTTTCTGCGTGAGTCTCATTGCCCCATTTGTAGGCATCCATATAATCACTTCCCGACCGTCTGCCAGATGCTCTATTTTGTGCTTCTAAAGATCTACCCTATTGCTTCTAAGAGGAGAGAGGATCAAATTCTAGGTATTTCTTTACCCTCTCCTTCCATAGAATAGAATCGTGCTACTTAGATTAAACATTTGCATTTTGAATGTACTGATGTTCCTGCTATCTGAAAAATAGTTATGCCGTAGACTCTGCTCTTTCTTTTATATACCTTCATGTTGTTGATATGCTGGTAGATTGAGGATGACATTTGTCTGATATCATGTACATATAACTGCATTCAGCATAAATATCTGTTTTGCAGGTAAGGCATTTTTCAGAGGCTGAGTTAATTGATTAGTCTCAAATCAGGAATATTAGTAACTAGAGCTTCTTTATAAGTGATCAGGCTAGACTTTAATTGTAGCACCTCTTCATCCATCTGAGTTCATTTTTAACTCATCAGGGCAATCCCCTAATACGAGATTATGTTGTTTCACACCGTTGTTATTTGTCTGTAACAGAGGAGGAAAAGAAAACAGGCTGTTTCTCTCCACTGTTCAACATTAATGCATGTGATTCACATACCAATCAACAATATGATAGCCAGAGGCATCTTTCATGTTCGTCATCCACGATAATCAAGTTCAACTTGTCTACCAGAGAGAGTATGCAGCAGATGGAGTTCAATCCCATGAACCAAGATACTGGCATGTGTATTCCCATTCAAAACTCCGATATGAACTATGAGGTGACCAAAAGCAATGAAAGTGACCAAATTGTCTCACCTACATATGAACCTAATGAAGATTGCAAGCAGGTTTCAATTGTTGATCTCCAGTGTGCTGCATGCAAGCAACTGCTTTGTCATCCGGTGGTTCTTAACTGTGGCCATGGTACTTCTACTAGAATTGTTGATGTATAGTGTGCTGCTTCCAACCAATTGCTCTCTTAGTTGAATTAGCTCTCTGATATGCTTTGAGGTACCATTGCCTTTCTATCTAATATTTTTCAAATTTGATTTTGTTCTTTCCTGTCATCCTTTAATTGTTTCAGTGTATTGTCAAACCTGCATCATTGATCGAGAAGAGGAGATGCTCAGATGCCAAGAATGTCAAATTTTGCACCCGACGGGTTTTCCAAAAGTATGTTTGGAGTTTGATCATTTCCTAGAAGAGCAATTCCCCAAAGAGTATGCATTACGAAGAAATGCTCTTCAGCTGAAACGACAGCCTATCAAGAATGAAAACCAAAACGTCTGTATGTATTGCTTGATTCTCCTGCACTATCCAAAGAATATTGCTTTATTATAAATGGTGTATAACAATTTGCATTTTTTAAAATATAGGATTTTTTATTTTTTGTTCTATAATTATCTATAAACTCTTCTACAAAGAAACTCCTATAAATATAAATTATAAATAAAAAAATTCTATGAATCCTAATTTTTTTCATTCAATTTAATTATTTTCACTCTTTTTTGTTTATAATATCTATGCTTTAGATTTTATTCCATATCTACTGAATATTAATTTAGGACACTTACATATTAACATTGACTGCGCTGAGGGAGAAAGGAGAACGTGAAGGTTTCAACTCAATAGTGCATAATGAGAGGGTAGGGACAGGGCGAAGGCGAAGTCTTAGTTATAGGTGTATGAGATGGCACCTCTTTCTTTTTTTATGTTTACCAACCCTGATATCAGAAATTGTTATTGTGAAGCTTTGACTAAATGATGTTTGTATAAATTAAGGCCAAATTCCATTGTTTGTTACTGATACACATCTGCTTTCAGGTTCTACGAAAGCTAGTAAAAGTTGCTCTCCATTACACTCTAATACAGGGGAACAACATGTACAATCGTGGGCTGATTCTCAATCAAAGGTTCATGTTGGAGTTGGATGTGATTCTTGTGGGGTAACTTTTTGTTCCTTAGTTATGTTTTATTGGTCCAGCTTGTATCTTATCATTTGGAGTTAATCGTACCCTATGCACTTTTGAATACCATTCTGGCCATTGTTTATAGCTTGTTACATTTTCTACTATATGTCAACAGTTGTGCCCCATTGTTGGTGATAGATACAAATGTAAAGATTGTGTGGAGAAAATAGGTTTTGACCTCTGTGGAGACTGCTACAATACTCGGTCCAAACTTCCAGGGCGGTTCAATCAGCAGCATACTCCAGAACACAAATTTGAGCTTGTGCACCAAACAGATCTCATAATATATTCGCTGAGACTGGCAACTGGGCACTTTGAGGATTTTACTACTTTAACCAGTTTTGATGCTTCAGAAATTTCAGAAAATGAATTCCTTGCTCCAATCTTATCTGGTGATCCCAGTGAGGGTACTGAAAACAGTTCGCCTAGAGGTACCAACCCTGAGGGTGCAGAGGATCAAAATGGGAGTGAATCTATAAGTTAAATATTTCTTCTTGTGCATCTTTAGCAGGGATTTTGGGTTTGCAGAGGTTTGGCCGTGTCAGATCCCAAAAAGAAAAGTGGAATTTCTACTCGGAATTCCTTCCTGGTTGCTACACCTGTGGATGTTTGTTCTCGAAGGAGCTTTTTGATTATTTTCTTTTAAATGCATGCTGGGTTGGGTTGCTATTATCAAGCTCTTAACTCGAATGACGACAAATATCTAGTTTGACCACGTTATTTATTTTAAGGGGAGATACCTGAGGCTCCATTAGAGTGCTAAAAGTCAGCTGCATTCAGAGTTTGAGACATTGCTCAACTTCGTCAGGCGTTGAACCAGTTGCATTTAGTGGTAACTTACATTACTATATTTATTATTGTGCTCTTGTGAAGCCACTATCTGATAGAACTCAATGAGATTTGGATGAATTAATGTAAGAAAATGAATAGAATGGATCAAAATGGTCTCCTTAATTCAATATTGTGTATTAGTATTTTGTAAGTATCTATTCGGTTACAACAGAAGTAAAAGCAAGCCTATACGAGGGGCTGCTACCTCCCTAACTCTATTCTTACTCTCGTATGTCCCTGTTTCATGCCATTCCCGTCCTTTTATATATCTTCCTTTTTCAATTATTAGATGACACCTGTCTCCCTTTAGTAACAAACTCACGTGCTCTGGTTCACCAGCTTCTTCTTGCGCCTATTGTATACGAATAGCATTCTAACTCTATCAATACTCCCCTCCAAAGCTTGCACCTTGTCCTCAAGGTGGAAGGTCGGAAAATGCTCTTCAATTGAAGCATATGATTCCTGGGAATTCTCAAATACCGATAGATCTTGCCATTAAATTAACACTTAATTGTTCCCATTCGCATCTTTTCTGATTCCCAAAACCATGCCCGATTGTAAATCTAGCTCTCACTCATCTGTCAACTATTTAAGTAAGGGTTGTATCTGC
>JAOTAX010000004.1:18972223-18983715 GCA_025629825.1 Erythroxylum guanchezii | reverse complement strand
TCTTTCATCTTGAACAGCTCGTACTGATGCACAAGAATACTTATCTTGGATTCTTTAACTTGGTTCGTACCTTCATGAGTGATGGATAATGTGTCTCATATCTCCTTCGCAATATCGCATTCGTGGACTTTATCGTACTCACTTCTGCTTAAGACACAACTCAAAAAGAACTTTGCTTTGGAGTTCAGCTGAAATCTAGCCTTCTGATCAGCCGTCCATCTGATTTGTGGAATTGGATTTCCTTCTTCATCCGCCTGTATGTATGGTCCGTTCTCTATCACGACCCAACGGTCAACATGAGTAGATTCAATAAACAACCGCATCCTATCTTTCTAGTACTGATAGTCTTCTCCGTTGAACGTCGGAGGTCTAGTGACTGAGGCACCTTCAGCAATGTATGTATGTGATTCCGCCATAATCTTTGATCCACACTTCATTACAGTGATCCCTGGACACCAAGCTCTGATACAATTGAAGTGAATCAAACGTTAATATACAACTTAATAGTGATATTTAGATGCACAAGAAGGGAGGGTTGAACTGTGTATCCTTTTTCGTTTAATCCCCTTCGTCAACTAATTAGTTAAAAGAAACTTTTTCTTTTCACAAGAACTACTGAAAATTAAAGTTGTAAAGTATTTTCGAAAATTTGTGTAACAACAGTAAGACTGAAACTTGTAAGATGAGAGAGATTGAGAGTTGAGGGATTTCGACGCAATAATTTTTATACTGGTTCACCCCAAACCGTAGGCTACGTCTAGTCCTCAGATGTCTTTCTGAGATTCCACTATCTCTCAAAACGTTACAAGTATTCTTTGTTTCCGAGCCTCTTCAGGTCTCTTACAATCAGTATTCTTTCACACTTAGCCTCTTTATGCTATCTGCACTACTTTCAACTGAAAGGTGTTTCGAGCTTTGTTACAGAAAAATAGCTCTAGATTTTTTGTACAATAATTTCTCTCAAGAAAATGCTAAGCTCTTTTATTTCATTAACTTCAGTAACTTTGCAATCTTCGACTCTGACTTATATTTATAGCCTTCGTCTTCAACTGCTTCTTGATAACCACTTCTTGATCTTTAAGAATCAGTTATTCAGTTTAGTTCTGTAACTAACTCAGACTGATGTCTTCTGACGTGTTTTGCTTCTTCCGTTTGTTTTCTTTCGTCTGCTTTCTTTTAACTTCCGTCTGCTTTTCTTCGTCTGCTTTTCATTTTAGCTTATTATTTGTTCTTCATCAAAATCATTAATCGTAAAGTCATTTTGACTTAACAGGGTGATCTTCTTTCTGAACCGACTTTATTGCGCCAATTAGTTGGAAGCTTGAATTATCTTACTATTACCAGACCTAATATTTCTTTTGCAGTACATCAAGTTAGTCAATTCATGCATACTCCTCGTCATCTACATTTGGTGGCTGTTCTTCATATCATTAAATATCTTTTAGGTTCTCCCAATCGTGGCTTATTCTTTCCTGTTGGTTCTCCTCTTCAGCTTGTGGCTTTTAGTGATGCTGATTGGGCTAGATGTCCAGATACTCGTCGTTCTGTCACTGGTTGGTGTATGTTCCTTAGAGATTCATTGATATCTTGGAAGAGTAAGAAACAGGACCGAGTTTCAAAATCTTCTACTGAGTTTGAATATCGGGCTATATCTGCTGCTTGTTCTGAGATTGTTTGGCTTCGTGGGTTACTTGCTGAAATTGGTTTTCCTCAGTCACGTTCTACACATCTCTATGCAAACAACGCCAGTGTTATTCAGATTGCTACGAATCCAGTTTTCTATGAGCGTACTAAACATATTGAGGTAGATTGTCATTCTATTCGAGAAGCTGTAGATCAAGGTCTCATTTCTCTACCTTATGTTTCTACTGCTCTTCAAATTGCTGATGTCTTTACCAAATTGCTGACTCGACAATGCCATCAATTTCTTGTTGGCAAATTGATGCTTCTTGATCGTGCATCATCAATTTAAGGGGGGATGTTAGTATGACCATTATATCTTTGTAATTATTACTTTCATATATAGTCGTTACATATATTTGTAATTATTATGTAAATAGCTTTCTCTAATTAGGATTACAGCTAGCTAGTCAATCTGTCTATTTAAGGAGTATATAAATTTCCATTTTTAGGATAATCTGTTTATTCTCTATTTAAGGGAAAGAGTCTCAATGAAAGAGGCATTCGGTTCATTCAGCAAAGTTGTCAGTTTCCATCTTTTCCCACAACATATAGAAGTTCACCCTTAGTTTTGGTTTTCAGCCAACATCCATCTAGGCCAAGAAAATACCTACATACATGCTTAAACCCATATTTAATAACTTTTAAGCATATGTACATTCTTTCAAATACAGGTGGAGATGTTGGAAATGGTCGAGACACTGTCAATGTAACAGTGCTTTCTGGGTTGGTCTGCCTAATCACTTCAACATAAGACTAAAGCTTCCCAAACTCCTCTTTAATGTTGATCACGACACTTTCTACTAATTTTTTTTCTTTGCTCTTCTCACCATACTCATGGACACTTCACCACCTAAACAATCCTTAGCGTAAAATTTTATATCATCATTCTTCAAAAATGACTCCCTTTTAAGCTTATCCTTCAACAAGTCAGCTAAGATGCTGGTATTCATCCTAGGATTTGTATATACCCTATTACAATTATGATTGTTCCTGAATTTCCTAACTTGAAATGACTGTAGTTTCCTATCAAATGCTCTATATATATACCAAGAGCAGTTCTTTGTCCTACATTTACCTTAGACAAAGTTGGGCTTATTTTTGGTAAACATGACAACCTACTTTTTTTATGGATAAAAAGCTCACTGCACGCTTAAATTGCAAATGATTAAGAAAAATCATCCCTAATTCAATGTAAGGCTCAACTGCATTTTCATCATAAATAGGATATTTCCTTTTCCTCCTAGTAGCATCATCTACCATATCATCTACATCAAGTTCTCTATATTCATCACTGTCATAATATTCAGACAAAGCTACCTCACCTTCATCATCTGCATTTCCTGCATCAGCTTCATGTGGTCCATTATCTTCATCCGAATCATTACCTTAATCTCCTTGCTCTAAATCCTCTCCATCCTCTTCAACCTCCATATTTGTATCATCTTCATTCTTCATATCTGCATCATTTTCATCCTCCACATTTGGCACATTGTCTAAATTATCTACATTACCTCCAAACCCTTCATTATCAACATTCTCACTATTATCTTCAACTACATTACCCTGATTAACCTCATTACATTCATCCTCAATCACTTCAATAAGGGTATCCACACCATGTTCAATATAAATATCAATACCACCAGTAACCATCATCTGACTAATCATATCTAACACACTAGCACCATCTTTACAACTCTTAAACCATTATATAGTTCAAAACCAGGCATAAGATAAAATATCTTTTTCATATTTTTATACCCACTTTTCTTAAATACATCAACCAGTTCAAAATAGCTCAGTAAGTTAGGATCAAATTCAATTTCATCCACAAAACCACCCTCATACATAACATTATCACCCACATTAACAAAACATCCCGTATGGTGAAACCTCAAAGTTACTTCATCAAATATCATTATGCCAAACCAAAAAAACAAACTCCAAGAAAATGAAAACACTCAATCAGAATGTTAAAAGGAAACACTGAAGTGAAAGTGAAAACTTCAAGCCTAGCACAACATATGATGCTTAACATATTCATAACAATTCCATCAACCAACTTACTAAGTTCTATTAAATAAGGTATGTGGCGTTGTTTATACCTGTGAATCGAGAAACATGTTCTCGTTGTGGCTCCTAAGCTTGTGAAAATTTTTCACCTATAAGCCTCATGGGAGCCGTATCACTAGTTTCCAGCCTATATACCTACCTAATAGTTTATTATGCCTCAACGTTTAAAAAAATATCCATAATAAATGCAATCCTTATTCGATTCAATTGTTACATCAACTTTAAGTTATTAGTAATTAGAGTCTTTCAGATTTAAGTTACTACTAGAATAACAAAATAAGAACTTTATGTTATCATCAATGATAGTCAAATATTGCAAACAACAACATAAAAACAATACATCAGTTGCAATTAAAAAAATACACACTCATATGACAAATACTCCCACTACTAAAGCAAAACTGATGTAGAAGGGCAACAGAATTTAAAGCATCAAATTAAGATTTTGTACTACTAACTGCTTTTTTATTATGCCCTGACTGGTAGAAAAATCATCTTTCCTACTAATCAAAGTACAATAGAAAAGCAGTTGGTCTTAGCAGCTACCCATTCTGTAACTGATCATTTTCGATAAAAGATGAAACTAATACCAGTTTGCTTATGCCCATCTCAATCATGCTATCTTCCTCAAACTACTCTAACGTTAGACCGCTCTGATCTCAAACTTCTCTTGACCGCTCTAACCTCAGACCTCTTAGAATCAAATGTTTACGGCTCTTAAGTCTAATGGCTAATACTTTAATTTTAGGACTTACCTTAGTTTTAAGAGATGATGCATGAACCAGGCAAGCCAACCCCTTTAATGAAGACTGAAGCATAGATCAAGGAACGGTGAAGATGCGTCAACCAACCAACACAACCCCTTCAACGAAAGATAAAGCGCAGATTTGGGAAGGGCAACCCTTGGTGAAAATGCATGAACCAGGCAAGACAACCCTTGCAAGAAGACTGGAGCGGAATGGCCGACAGTGAAGATACGTCAGAGAGGGGAGCAACAATGGAATTTTAGGGTTTTTTGTAACTTTTTGGTTTCTCTTTTTTTACTTTACGAAATTTATAGAATTTATGAAAATTTACAAAATTTTAAGGTTAAAACTTAAAACCTTTTACTCTTATATACATGGCATTTAAAAAAGGACAATGGTGCCACATTGTTGCATGTAACGGCACGTGTAAACACGTCTTAATTTTCGTCCAAAAAAGTTTTAAATTGAGCAGACTCGTGAAAGTTTAGCCTTTTATTGAGCAGGTTTCAAGTTTAAGTCCCAAAATGATCAAACTCAAGGGCTTTTAGCCTTTTAATTTATCTAATCCTAAATATGATTAATGATTATAATTTATACTCATTATAAATTATCAATATATTTGAGAACTTGTTAGGTCACACACAAAGAATGAGTTAAAGAGAGAATGTGCTTTAATCAAGTAAGACTTGATTTTCAAATTTGAGAAACTTTATTATTAAATATAAAATATTTAATAAATAAGGATTAATATAAAATATTAGATATTATTTAGCCCAATTGGTAATAGAAATTAAAAATTTATTTTAAATTACTAAAAGATCTAAAACTTATTATAAATAGATTTAGGCTCTAAAAAACCTAACACTGTTTGAGCAGTGCTTCCTGTAACATTTACAAAATTCTCTCAATATATTATGCCAATACTATTAGACGAAGAACACTTGTGCAGTTACAGTTGATGAAATGAGTATGTCTTAAAAAGAATCTGAGAGAAATAATTAAAAAGGGTCAAGCTTCAGAGTTCATACCAATTATAATTTAGGATTTATTATGTTTTATATGCTAATCATGTTATAAAATTTAAGTATTGTTCACTTCAAGAAATCAAATTGAAAAAGTTTTGTATTTGTTCTGCTATATGTAGAATCAGATTCCACCCTAATTTCATTCATAAGATTTAAATTTTATTTTAAACCCATAATTTTAGATAGTCAATCATAAATTTTATTTTTTTTATTCCCTTTACATAAAACTTGTTTTCTTTTTAAGAATTTTTAAATTTAACAACTCCTTTTTTAAACTTGTAACTACTTATGTGAGTAAAATAGGATATTTTACACCTTCTATATTTTACAATTAATTATATGGATATGACCTCTTTAATTCATTTTTTATTTTTTCTTTAATAAGATGCAACATCAATTTCATTGAATATATTTTTTGATATTTTATCTCTCCTCAATTTAAAGCATCCAAGAAAAAGTTAATCACATTACCTTTAGGTGATATTTTCAAATTGTACAAAGGCTTTCGGCATTCCTCCACTTGATTCGCCTTAAAGGGTTAGTGAATTATAATTGGCTTGATAATTGGATTCCTTATTTCTCAAGATTTAAAAGAGTAAATTATTTTTAAAAACTCAAACTTTACTTATTTTTTATAACACAAGCCAAGAGTTCGAAAAGTAGCAATAAAATATTCCAACATTAAAATTATCTAAAAAAAGTCCACCATTAACCCCTTAGTTAATGATGATGACATGATAAGCCACGTTAACAAACATATATATATATAGCTAACAAAGTGTTCTTTTATTGCCATGTCATATTAAATATTAAGTCATCATTAGCTATAATTTATCCTTATAATAAACAAAACAACTTTCTATTGTCAAAGAAACAATTCTAACTAGTATCTGGACTAAATGTAATAGCCTTTCAAGATCAATGTTTCATATCAAAAACACCATATTAATAATATAAAAAAAATTCCTTTGCCTAAGAGTTATAAGAACTACTATTATTTCACCTAATTCATTACCTACTCATATAATAATTCAGAGTCAGTGACAAAGTATAAATGCTACTAATATTGTTTTGTATAGCCTAAGCCAAACCATCCTTTAGTGCTAAATAGTCTGTAACACATTATACCATATAGAAATCCATGCTTTTCTTTACACCTAAATGATCAGAAGATATTTCTTTCTCTCCATTACCACACCAATTATAAAGAACCCATAACTAGATTCCCTAGGCTCTTATACTAACATGCATATGCCCTTAAAAATTCATCATATCCTTCCACACATCTTCATCTTCATAGCAGTTGCAAGAATCTTTCTTATCTTCTTCCAACTTCATTTATCCTACTAAATTCATTGACAATTTGTCACCAAATTTGGCTTTACACTCCATCTTCAACATTAATGTTACACCAAATCCTAAAACAGTTTAGGATATGTACCTAAAAAACTCCTAAATCTAACTATAACCTAATTAAAAATTTTAATTAAGAATTTTCTCCCTTTTGAATTTGTATCTACTTAAGTACAAAAGGAAGCAATAATTGTTTTCCAACTACAATTCTCCTTATGATATTGATGGCTAGATTTTCATGTTTTCAAACAATAAAAGGAATATGACTTTTTTTTTCTTCATCAAGTGGTGAAACTAAATAAAAATAGGTTTATTTTGAAAATTAATGGTTTAAAGGTTTATTTTGAGAAAGATGGAAACAATAGCTAGAGGTTCTTTTTATAAAAAAACATAGAACGTTCGCAATCCTCAAGAGATGGAGGATCTTTTCAATTCAAATTAATTTTGAACAACTTCCCTTCTTTAGAACATTAGTCTTATATCTTTTTTCTTTCAATTACTAAGTCTCTTTTTTTTTAACTCTCCCCTTTTATGCTATATACTCTCCCTCTCTCTCTCTTAACTTTTTATATTTTTAATGTTTAATGTGACGTAGCAATAAAAGGATAAATTTCAACCACATGTCATATAGATTTGTTGATGTGGTTTTCCATATTAACATCATTAATTGAGAGGTTACTAGTGAATTTTTTTAAAGAAAAATTAGAAGTTGAAGTATTTTATTGTCACTTTTTCAATTTTGGATTAGTATTTCAAAAATTGGGTAAATTTTAAAATTCTGTAAATAATTTATCTAATTTAAAAATCATATCCCTTGTCTAAACACTTTTATAAAATATAAATTAGACCTTGTGGTTTTCACCAAAATTTAATTTAAACTCTAACATTTTAACATGTAGAGAAAGAACTTTAACATTTCACAAAAGTTTAAAAAGGACCTTGGCTTAACATCACATCAGTACTCCTTTAAAAAAAATATAGGGGACATTATTTATTATTTTTTATAGGTCCTATGCCACATCCTATATGGAAAGGACCCAAATATTAAAAATTGCATGCTTATTTTTATAGATAATAACTTATGGGTTTTCCTCGAACATTATCATCTGCCTTAAGATTATTTCTTAAAGCCCGAAAACAATGTTTAGAGAAAACTCAAAGATTATTGTTTGGGTCTTTGTCTAGCTGAAACTAGACGAGCACCTCTCCTTCTCTATTTTCTTTAGCTTATTTTAAATCGAATTTCAAAATTATTGGCAACCTAAACACAGTTAAATATTTTATTTTAAGTTTCAAGTGAAACAATAAGTTCATACGCTTTCATTCATACTAGTTCTGTCTGAATCTGCTGGGGTTGGACACCGTTACTCGGATCCATGGGATTGGTTGACTTTGGTTGGAGAATTCCTGCAAAATAATAAAGACGCACCGGGGGTTGACTGCCGGTAGGCCCCTCCGACGCTCAAGTGAGTCTTTTGTGAGAGTTTTGGCGGCTAGTGAATAAAGAATAATAGGGTTTTAAAGTCGTACCTGTGTCACAATAGAGTAGTACCTTATATAACCAATATTTGCTAGGTTTAGGTCACCATTAGGTCACCATTAATGAATGGGCCGACCGGCCCACATGCCATTCCGGATATGGGCTTGGGCCTAACGAGACCGACCTAACTATAAGTCCCCCTACTCCTCGAGTCTGACCAAGAAGAAGGGTCGAAGCAGTACAGAAGGATTGTGTGGCTCGGTTGTTGGGCAGATCGCGATAGGCCTGATCGATCGGACGTAGTGACAAGGCCGACCGATTGATCGCAACAATAGGATCGACCGATCGATCGTAGTGACAAGATCGACCGATCGATAATAATGACAGGGTCGACCGATCGATCGCAGTGACAGGATCGACCGATCGATAGTAATAACAGGGCCGACCAATCGGACGTCGACGCGTAATCAAAGCACTGGGTTTAATCATCATTGACGGCACGCGTCCATTAGTGAATTTTCAAAATTTGGAATAAAGCGTCTTTTTAATCGCTGTATAGCTGTCATGTGCGTCATTTCAACTATAGCGTCGCTTTAGGTCTCTGACAACCCTAATTCGCCACAACCCGGATTGTGCCACGTGTGCAGCGTCGGTTTGGATTTCACCACGTGTCCGACATTGGTTGGAGCACCCGTTCATCTAAGCGCTTGGTTGGAGCACGCGTCTCTGACAACCCTAACTCGAAACTCTCTGATTTTGCAGTACCACTTCTACTGGGACTAGAGCTTCTGCCCCAAAGGTCATCCTAAACAGGGTTTCTCCTGTGGCTCCATTTAGGGTAGTTCTGTATGCCCACAACACTTCATCTAATTCGTCTATCCACGCCTTGCGTCCATCTAAGCGCTTCTTGAGAGCGCTCATTATCTTCTTGTTGGTGTTTTCTGCAAGACCGTTGCTTTGAGGGTGAGCCACTGAAGTCAACTGGAGCCTTATCTTCAGTCGCTGGCAGAAATCTTTGAACTTGTCATTGTCAAATTGCCGACCGTTGTCTGTAACCAAGACCATAGGCATCCCAAAGCGACTCAGTATGTTCTTGCGCACGAAGTTTTCAATTTTCTGCTCAGTGATAGTGGCGACCGCTTCCGCTTCTACGCATTTGGTGAAGTATTCAATTGCCACTATTAAAAACTTCTTCTGCCCAGGACCGAGAGGAAAAGGGCCTAGTATGTCCATTCCCCACTGAGCAAAGGGAATGTGATGGCTCACAATTTTCAGCTGCTCGATCGGTTGATGAGACAAGTTGCTGTTCCTCTAGCAGACCTCACATCGGTTAACCTTTTCTTGATAATCCTTCTTCATTGTCGACCAGTAATACCCTTGTCTAATTAACCTATGAGCCAACATTTTGCCCCCTAGGTGATTTCTACACATTCCTTCATGAACTTGGGCCATTGCACGTTCTGCCTCTTCTTCATTCAAGCAACGTAATAGCGGCCAGTCATAAGAACACTTGTACAGGGTATCATTAGCAATCACATATTCAGCCACTTTTACCCTTAGTTTCTTGGCCTCCAGGGTTTCTTCCGGTTGTATTCCCTTAAGGAGGTATTGTCTGATCGGTTCCATCCAACTCGATCGTTCGGCATCCGTTTCGAGGACTTCATTAGTTTTCTGAATGCTAGGCCGGTCTAGCCGCTCGACCAAAATGTTATTCTTCGCATTTTGATCGGAAGCCATTTTGGAAAGCGCGTCTGCCTGAGCATTTTGCATCCTTTCTATCCTATTGACCGAGTATTCTTCAAAGTTACTCAACTCTTGCTTCGCTAATTCCAAATATTTGACCATATTGTTCCCTTTAGCCTCATACTGTCCCGTAACTTGACCGACCACTATTTGGCTATCGCTGTACACCTTCAAATGTTTCACCCCCATCTCTCTTGCCAACTGAAGGCCGGCTAACAAAGCTTCGTATTCTGCCTCATTGTTGGATGCTTTGAATTCTAATCTGAGAGCATACTCTACCTTTTCTTCCTAGTTCGGGCTGATCAAGACCACTCCTGTTCCGCATCCCTTAGCGTTGGATGACCCATCGATAAATAAGCTTCAAGTAGGGCGTAGTTCGTTCGAGGTAGGCTGACTCATTTCTGCTACAAAGTCCGCCAATACTTGGGCTTTGATCGTTGTTCGCGGCTTATAGTGTATGTCAAACTCTCCCAGCTCTACCGCCCATTTTACCAACTGCCCAGAGGTTTCGGTCTTCTGAAGGCACTGCTTGAGGAGTTGGTCGGTCCAAACCTCGATTGTGTGACTCTGGAAATAGAGCCTGAGTTTTCGCGCTGCGGTTATCAACGATAAGGTCAGCTTCTCAATGGGTGCATACTGCGCCTCCGGTCCGTTCAACACCTTACTGACATAATAAATTGGGAATTGCTCCTTGCCATCTGACCGAACGAGAACAGCGCTGATCGCCCCATCCGTAATTGCCAGATAAATTATCAGATTCTCCCCCTCAGTGGGGCTCTGCAAGACGGGTGGACTAATCAGATATTGTTTTAAATGCTGGAATGCTCTTTCACAATCATCCGACCATTGGAACTGGGTCACATTCACCTTTCTTAAGATTTTGAAAAATGGAAGGCACTTTTCTCCCATCCTAGAGACGAATCTGCTCAGAGATACCATCCGTCCTGTCAGTATTTGAACATCCTTTAAACATCGTGGCGAGGGCATTTGGATGATGGCTTCGATCTTCTCTGGGTTCGCTTCAATCCCCTGCTGAGTAATCATGAATCCCAAGAATTTGCCGAATGCCACACTAAAGACGCATTTTTCTGAGTTCAGCTTCATCTGAGATTTATTGAGGGTCTGGAAGACTTCTTTAAGATTTTTCACATGTTCCGCGGTCGTCTTGCTTTTGACCACCATATCATCTACGTAAGCTTCGACTGATCGACCGATCTGTTTCTTAAAAATTTATATGACAAGCCGCTGATAAGTAGCCCCTGCATTCTTTAAACCGAACGGCATTACCTGGTAGTAATACGTGCCCTGGTCGGTTATAAAAGCCGTCTTCTCTTCATCTTCGAGACTCATTTGGATCTGATGGTAACCCGAGAAAGCGTCCAAAAAACT
>JAOTAX010000004.1:18954505-18972123 GCA_025629825.1 Erythroxylum guanchezii | reverse complement strand
TGATCCAATACGACCTGCTGTGTCTCTTCTACAGGGTTCATCCTTTCAGTCTCTTCATCAGCCCTCACATCAAGAGAGCTTGACAAGACTACTACTCTATCAAGTGTCCTCGTTTCCGCCAAGTAGCATTCCCTAGCAATTCTTTGCTGGCCCCTAACAACACCGATTCCATGGGGTATTGGGAACTTCATTGCTTGACAGTAGGTCGATACTACTGCTCTAAGGGCGTTTTGGGTGGCTCTTCCAATTATTACATTGTATGCTTCTACAAACTTCACAATCAGGAATTCGACATCCCTCTCTATCTGGCATGGTTTCTGTCCGAATTTTACTTTCAAAAATACTCGGGCAAATAGGTAGGCTGACGCTCCCGTTACCCCTTTGATAGGTCCCTCTATTGGCAGTAGTCGCTCCTTCGATATCTCCATCAGCTTAAAAGCGTCATAGTACAATAGGTCGATCGAGCTGCCTGTGTCGATCATTACTCGTTTCACCTCGCTACCATCCATATTCAAAGTGACCACGAGTGCGTCATCACGAGGACAACTGACGCCAGCCAGATCAGATTCGTCAAACGAGATCACCTCATTAGTTTGTGGCTTTTTCATCGCTGACTGGCCCTCAGCGATCTGTCTGTCATATCTCTTCCTTCCTCTGGCGGAGGACCCTCCTGCTGCGTTACCACCAAAGATCATGTTTATGACCCTAACCGATCGGTCATTCTACTGACCAGTATTTCTGTCGTCTCTAGCCCTGGACTGTTCTCTCCCGTGGCGTCGGTTGTCCGTATCCGTATTCTGCCTCTCGCCACCATTCCTGTCATTTTGCCTCCAAGGCTTTCGCCAGTTATCAGATCGACCGCTTCGACTGTTATTATCTCGATCGACATTTTTTCCGTACTTCAAAAATCTAGCTAGCTTTCCCCTTTGGATAAGAAATTCAATTTCTTTCTTTAAGTCCCAGCAATCCTCCGTGTCGTGACCGACATCTCTATGGAAGCGACAATATAAATCAGGGTCCCTCTTCTTGAGGAGAATTTTCAACTTGTTAGGTTCTCGGAGGGGTTCCCCATCTGCTCTCATGGCTGCCAGTACCTCCGCATACCGCCTGTTGAGCGGGGTGAAGGATTCTCGTCTTCGTCCCTGTCGATCGGTCGGTTTCCTCCAGGTAGACTGATCTTTCTGTCGCTTTTGTGAATCATTTGCTCTGCCACTCGGCCAGCGGTCGTCTGCTCTTTCTTTTTGTGTTTTTCAGTACTTCCTCGAGCTGGATATACTTGTCCGTCCGATTTCTTATCTCTTGAACAGACTTAGGCTGATCGAGGACCAATGACTTCTTAAACTCTTCATCTCTTGTGTTGCTCATAAGTGCCGCCAACATGGACGAGCAAGTAAGGTCAGAGACTTCAACAGCTTCGTTGTTAAACCGAGTGATGAACTCCCGTAAACTCTCGTTCCTTCCTTGAGTCAACTGCATCACCTTCAAGGCAGTCTTCTGTGGCTGTTTACTTGTAGCAAATTGATTGAGGAATAGCAGTTTGAAATCCTCAAAGCAAGTGATGCAACGCGGGGGTAGACTATTGAACCATCGTCGAGCTCCTTCTTGAAAGGCTGTACAGAATGCCTTACATTGAATTGCATCTGGGACACAATGCAGATTTATCATCGATTGGAAGTGCTGCAAATAGTCGAGGAGATCAGTCTTTCCAGTATATTTTTCGGGCGTTGGTATTTTGGTACCAACCGCTGGGAAGCTATCTAGGATCGCTGGGATAAAAGAAGAGCTGTACTGTATTGATGGATGATCCGGATGGGAATTCATGGCCATATTGATTCGATCGTCCACGATTTTTTCTAGGGCTTCAGCAGAATAGCGATCGGCCATCGCACCAATCTGTCGAGCGGGGGTCTGCTGTTGGTCTGACACTGTAGGATTTGGCGAATCAATAGATCAGCCGCTTCCTCTATCTGTCTTCGGGTGAGGAAGGTTTGTTGTGGTGCAAGAGGATTTGCGTCGGGAGGGGCTGGAAGTTAGGATGCGAATTGGTCTCAGCGTTGTCCTCCAGGGCTACGCTTTGTTCTTCTTGATCTTGGTTTTGAGGTTGTGGTTGACCATTCGGGTGCGAAGATTGTGTGTGGGAATCTGGATGTGTTTGCGGGAGAGTGGCAGGTAACGACAAACCCATCCGTTGTAGCGCAAGTGCCGCGATGGCGGCTATATCAGAATTGGCTGCTGCCGCCTAACTGATCTGAGTGTTTTTGGACGTGGTGCCCTGACACCGGGCCCCACGGTGGGCGCCAACTGGTTCTGTCTGAATCTGCTGGGGCTGGATGCCGTTACTCGGATCCATGGGATTGGTTGACTTTGGCTGGAGAATTCCTGCAAAACAATAAAGGCGCACCGAGGGTTGACTACCGGTAGGCCCCTCCGACGCTCAAGTGAGTCTTTTGTGAGAGTTTTGGCGGCTAGTGAATAAAGAATAATAGGGTTCTAAAGTCGTACCTGTGTCACAATGGAGTAATACCTTATATAACCAATACTTGCTAGGTTTAGGTCACCATTAATGAATGAGCCGACCGGCCCACATGTCATTCCGAGTCTGGGCCTGGGCCTAACGAGACCGACCCAACCACATATGATTTAAATTTCATTTTAATTTTCAAGGAATTGAAGAGGGAAGAAATTGTTGCGGAGATGAAAAAAAAGCCGTCAAAAAGGAAAAAAAAAAACAAGAGAAGAGCGACATTGTTTAAGAACAACTAACCAAAAGCATCGTTTACTACAACTACCAAAGACTAACGTCTAGTGTAGTATTCCAGTATTCCTCTTACGTATATTTAAATGTTGGGTAATGGTTAGAATGCCAGACAAGTTTACGATAGAAAGTTGTTATTCTCTCTTTCATAACTCCCTTATGACTTTTCTAGTTACTCTCTTATTCCCTTTCTCTCTCTTGTTCGAACAATCAGACATACAATACAAAATAATATAACAATGGCTCTGAGGAAACAGTTTATTTTGGTGAAAAGTGGGAAACAGAGGACTTAATTTTTTAGGTTTCGTTTGGAGACAGCCATTTAGACTATGAAGCAAGGAAGATGTATATTTGTCTCTTTTCTTATAATTGTTTATCATACCAAAAGAAATTTTCATCTTTTGTTTTTCATTTATCTTAAAGACGTCAACTTTCAAAAGTTGTTATCTAACAGCTGTTTTGTTTGATCACTTTAAAGGGTTTTTGAAGTTTGATACATGGATGGTTTTTTTCTTTCTTAAATTTGGAAGTTTTCATTCTTGGTTTGTTTTGTGTGCTTGTTTTCGTTTTTGACTTTTGGCTTGATGGTTGTAGTTAGTAGTAGCTTCTTCAGTTTTTTTTGGTAGAATACGTTAGGCAATTTTAAGCTTTTGACGCTCCCATCTTGTTTTCTTTTGTTTCCCTCAAGAAGCAAAGTGTTGCATTTCTTTATTTGATACGTGTCTCAAAGTTCTTTTATGAGTGATTTGGTCTATTAAATATTAATGGTGCTCTTTTCTCAGTGAGAGCTTATTTTTGGCTTAGGGATTAGGTTACTATTGGCACTTGATTTGTAAGTTGGCTGAGGCTAATGTGGAATACCAATAATTAAAATGAAACATGCACATCACCAATCTGGTCTACTATTTTTATGTGGTTCTTATGGTTTCACTTTTGTATGATTTATTCACATTACTGCTGTTATGAATTTGCCTTTGCAATAGTGATGTTGAGACTTTGTGACTCTGCAACTTGTTATTAACCTTCTTTAATGTGTAACACAGACTTCTATCTTTCAAGACCAGGAGCTATCAACAGAGTTATTTATATTGCTTCATGCTTTTCCCTATATCATGAAAAACTGATTATGGCCTTCATTATTTTTTAGTGGTTGCGGGACAATATAAGTTTGTTAATATATCCTCTTAAATGTCCTTAAATATTATTAAAATATTCACATCTTGGTATCATTTTACTTTGTTGGTGAAACTAGCTCATAGGCTATGATACTCTTATGGTTTCAAAGTCGTAATAGGTATATGGGTCTATAGAAGATATTCATGTGCTTAGTACATGGTAAGAAAAGAGGGAAATTTACTATGGCCATAATTGATCTATGGTTTGATAACGTGATATTGAGCTTCCTTTTTATCTGAACAAAAATTGAAATTCTTCTCTACTTTCTCCATATACTAAATATACTAATATATACAGAATCATTTGTCCTATTTGAGGAAACAAACTAATTCCTACGCATTAGTAATTGACTAAGAAAATTATGATCAACCTAAATAAATGAAAGATTAAAATAAGCATAAATTAGTAAATCAGAATTATAGCTATTAATCAGTTATTTACAAATATATCAAATCTTTTAGAAGATCAAATATTCTAATTTTCTAACACTCCCCTCAAACTAGAGAATAAATGCTTTCTATTCCCAGCTTGCTAATAATGATATGTAAAGTTAAGTTAGCCAGTCCTTTTGTGAGCATGTCTGTCATTTGACCATTCGTAGGAACATAACGTGTACAGATCAATCCACTTTCAATCTTTTATTTGATGAAGTGTCAGTCTATCTTAATATGTTTTGTTCTATCATGTTGGATTATGTTTAATGCTTATAGCAAACTTGTTTCCACGATACAAATTTATAGGTCCATGCCATTTAACTTGCAAGTCTTATAAAATTTTCTTTATCCATAAGAGTTCACAAATTCCTTAAGTCATTGCACTAAATTCAGATTCTGCACTTGATCTAGATACTATTGTTTGTTTTTTGCTTCTCCAAATTATTAATTTTCTTCCAATTAAACTATAGTATCCAATTGTTGAGCATCGATTTGATAGTGAACCAACATAGTTTGCATCAGTGTAGGCTTTTATAGTTAATTCTTCTCTTTTTCAAAACATGATTCCTTTTCCATAATTAGCTTTCAGTTATCAAATTACTCTATAGGGAGCTTGTAAATGAACTTTCTTAGAATTATGCAAAAATTGACTTATCACGCTTGTATCATATGTAATATTGGGACATGTATAAGACAAGTATATTAGTTTTCTAACCAACTTTCGATACCTTCCTTTATCAGCATCAGCTCTTGCTTCGCTCAATCGATGATTCTTTCGATTGTTGTATCAATGGGCTTACATCCCATCATTCTAGTATCTCGTAAAAGATCTAAAATATACTTTTGTTGGGAAATAAATATGCTTTGTTTAGATTGCGGCATTTCAATTCCTAGAAAATATTTGAGATTCCCAAGCATTTCAAATTATTTTGTAAGCCTAGCCTTAAGCTTTAGAATTTCCTTATCATCGTCACCCTTCATAGTGATATCATCAACATATACTATTAAAACTGTAGCTTTCCCTACTGTCGAGTGTTTTAAGAAGAGAGTATGATCCCCTTAGTTTTGTTTATGGCTAATACCAAGCATTACTTTTGCAAACTTTCCAAACTAGGCTCATGGTGATTACTTAAGCCTATAAAGTGCTTTTTTAAACTTGCATGCATGGTTAACTTTAAAATATTTCTCAAAACTTGGTAGAGGCTCCATATATACCTCTTCGTCAAGATCACCATGTAAAAAAAGCACTTTTGACATTAAATTGTTGTAAACACCAATTCAAATTAGCATATAAAGACAAAAGAATGTTGACTGTGTTCGTCTTAGCTAACAAAGCAAATGTCTCTTGATAGTCTGTTTCATATGTTTGAGTGTACCCTTTGGCTACTAACCTAACCTTGTAGCTCTCTAAGGATCCATCTGCTTTAAACTTGATTGCATAATCCCATTTAAATCCTATTAATTTCTTTTCATTTGGACGATTAACAATTTCCCATGTATTATTTTTATTGAGTGCACTCATTTCGTCATTCATGGCAAGTTTCCAAATATCATATCTAAATGCCTCATTGAAGTTTTGGGAATAGGAATTGTATCTAAATTAGTGAGAAAATAGTGGTGTTTATATGAGATTTTATTCGAAGAAATAAATTGAGAAATAGGGTATTGAGTGTAATTTCTAGCTCCTTTCCTAACAACTATAAGAACATCTAAATCATCAATCAGTGGAGAGGGTAACTGTTACAATGTACTTGATTCCGAAGTCAAATATTGAACTTGCAATTGAGTGGAATTGGGCTCTTTTCTGCTTGAGTAGACTAGGGTAGGTTTTTTTTGTTATTGGTTGTATAATTTGGGTTGATTATGATGTGTTAAGAGGCTATTCAAATGGCTGATCAAGTGGCAATGTAGATGGTGAGTTTACATTTTTAAGTTGAACAGTTTTAGGTTGACCAATAACCTGTAAATTAGGGAAATATAGGTCATGTTCTTTATCTTCAATCGCACTCTCCCCCTGATGATGAGAATCTGAATAGAAAGGTTGTTTCTTAACAAAAGTAACATCTATTGAAATGAAAAATTTACTAAAAGTAGGATGATAGTACTTGAAGCCCTTTCTTGTGGAAAAGTAACCAATAAAGATGCATTTTAATGCTCCTGGATTGAGTTTTCCTTAGTTAATGCCATAAATATGAACAAAATCACACAACCAAATACTATTGGGGTAATTTGGAATCTATTTGTGAATTTGGATAATCCTTATGAAATAGACTTATTGGACTCTTGAAACCAAAAACTTTAGAGGGCATCTTATTTATCAAGTGGGCTGTGTTAAGGGCAGATTCCCCTTAATAGGATTTGGGAACATTATTTTGAAATAACAATGTTCATGTAATTTCTAAGAGGTGTCGATTTTTCCTCTCAACTACCTCATTCTGTTGTAGTGTGTTAACACAAGATGAGTAATGAACATTTCCTTCTTTTCAAAGGAAAGATGACTGATTTTGGTTGAAGTAATCTCTTCCATTATCACTTCATAAATTTTTTATTCTTACTCCAAATTAATTTTTGATCATTTGGAAAAATCATGGAAAATTTTCCCTAACTTTATATTTGTTTTTCATTAAATATACCCAATTACTCTCCTACAATCATCTATAAAGGTAACAAACCACCTTGTTCCTGTAATGTTTAGAATTCTAGAAAGATCCCATATATCATATTGGATTCGTGAAAGAAGAATCATACTTCTAGTATTACTCAATGGATAAGAAACACGCTCTTGTGTTTAGCAAGTTCACACATATCACAATGCAAACTACTCATTTCAACATTTTTTAATAACAATGGGAACATAGTCTTAAGCAAACTAATTGGTGGATGACTAAGACGATAATGGTGAGGCCAAATGTCCTCTTTATTAATAGAATAGCTAGATAGGTAAGACTTTGAAAGGGAGCAGTTTTTGTCTTCCTTAGTATCAAAGATATAGAGCCCATTCCTTTCCTTTGCAGGCCCAATCGTCTTCCCCGAGATTAGATCCTTTAAAATACAATGTGTGGGATGGAAAATCACTTTGCAATTCTTGTCACACGTAATTTGTTTTATGGACAAAAGATTGATAGCTAATTTAGGACCATGTAGGACATCTTTTAACAAAATTGTGGAACTAAGAGGAATAATTCCCTGACCTACAACAGTCGTAAAATTTCCATCTACAATTTGATTTTTTGTTGCAAGGACAAGGTTTATACGAGGTAAAAGATTGATGCGAGAAAACCATATGGCCAGTAGCACCCAAGTCTGTAATCAAAGTATTATTTTGGATAGGAAAAAGAGGCACTAAGAGCATAAGAATTAGAGGATTTACCTTAATGAGCCAAAGAGCAAGTGCTTGCAGGTTTCTCAGCGGATTTCCACATGGATTTAAACTTTTCTATCTCTCCCCCATCTTGATTTGCCTGTTCACTCAGAACAACTTCAGCATTTGTCATGTGCGCTTGTCCTCTAGAATGTCTACCGTGATTACCTCCCTTTCCCTAACATTGGAAGGCTTTCCATGGAGTTTCCAGCAATTATCCTTAGTGTGATGGGCCTTCCTGTAGTAAGTGCACCAGGCCCCTTCTTGGTTAGGTTGTTTCTCTCTTTTATTGACCTCAGTACTATAAGCATCCTTTGTGGAATTTATTGGATTGTCAATCATCACTCCTTGATGACTCTCCTCTACCCGTATTGTAGAAAAAGCACCCTCAAGAGATGGGAGAACTTTTTTGAGAACCTAACTCAAACTTGATCAAAATCTAGGTTAAAGCCTGCAAGAAATTCAAAGATTATCTTTCTTTCCATAAACTTTGGTAGCATTGCAACATCTTCTCCACACTCCATTTTAACATCTTGGCAGTAATCCAATTCATGCCACAAGCTTTTCATAGTATTATAGTACTTAGTGACCGAAAGGTTACCTTGCTTTTTGGTGCTGATTTTGGTTCAGATCTCATAAATTACTACAGCATCTTGCATTTTTAAATAGGTTTGACGAATGGTTTCTCAAATTTCTCTTGTAGTTGTTAAAAACATATATGTTCAGCTCACTTTAGGTGTCTTACAATTCCACAACCATGGCATGATCATGAAATCTTCTTCATCCCATTTTGCAAACATTCCATCTTCAGCTGAAGGTTTAATTCCCATAAGATGGCTCAATTTACCCTTTCCTTTTGAGAAAGGTTTTAACCACTTGATACCATTGAAGATAATATTGGCCACTGAGCCTATAAGAAGATTGTATGTGCTGCAATTCTTCTTTTGACTGAACTGATGTTTCCGCCCCATCATTAGTACTAATAATAGTAAATTGACTCTCATATAAATATAACACTATGAGAAGCTAAAAATAGAATTAAGTGAAGAAGAATTGAAAGAAGTTCGGGAACTAGTACCCAAGATTTAGAGGATGGGTTTTTTTTTTTTTGATTTAAAAGTGCCATAGAAAGGCTTTGATACCATGAACATAAACTAATATTCTTCACTACTTTCTCTATATACTGAATACACTAATATATACAAAGTCATTTATCCTATTTTAGAAAACAAACTAATTCCTACAAATTAGTCATTGACTAAGAAAGTTAATCAGCCTACAAAAATGAAAGAAGAAAATAAGCCTAAATTAGTAAATCAGAATCATAGCTATTAATCAGTTATTTACAACTATATCAAATCTTTTAGAAGATCAAATATTCTGATTTTCTAACACTATCCTTCATTTTTGTTTCCTTTAGTTTGTAAAGAAACAATGGAGATCAATGCATTTATCTTTTTTGATGTTGGGACGAGTAATGCTTCTGCCACAGTTGTTTTAGCATATTATTTTCAATGAGATATCATGCGCACAGGGACTTTTGCTAGACAGGTTTTTTTGTGTGTTTCCCCAATTTAGAATTATCTGTAGGTAAATAAAATTTTAAGTCTCATGCTCTTATTATACGTTCTCCTCCCTCCAAAATGGACATTTTCCTTGCGTATGTTTCAAGTTCCTTTTGAAAGCTTTCTTCCCAGCAATAAATCAAAGAGTCAGGAATGAAACACGGAGAAGAACTCCAACAAGGAGTTTTTTGGCTTTTTAGAGCAACAGGAACAAAGGCTATTTGTTGACAAGTATACCATTTGAAACTCTCTAGTCATGCTTGTGATGCAGTTCATATATGCTCATTAAATAAAGGCCTCAAAGCAAGTTTTACATAGCATTCATAAACTACACTGCACCACAATTAGTTGAGGCAAGTTGTCTCTTTTGTTTCCTGTTGATTTTATGAATGATGTGCCCCTCCCAGGACGTTATGAGTGGCAAGAAATTCCATAACCAGCTTAAGGACATACTGTACCTCGTTTCATCCCCAGGATTTTGACGGGGATGACTGGTACAAATTGGGATCGGCTTGCAACGTCATGTAATGGAAATTGGAGTCAGGAAATAAAACATCTGTAACTTAACAGTAATTGATGCCTTGTGCACTAACCCAACATCAAGAAAGAATCCTTTCTTATTGGTGAGAAAGGCAAACATAAATCATTTGAGAGAAGAATGCTATTAGCCAGATTCTCTTTTAACTGAAATTTTACATTTCCTTGCAACAAGATAAGAAGCAGGAATTGAGAAACAAATATAACCGTATCGTATTTTGTGCTTGTCTTTACCTCTATCTTGTACCTGCATTCTTAGCAATGACACAAACATCAGAACTTTGGTCGAAGTTTAGACATTGATGTTTCTAGGAATGTAAATCCAAGATAAGGGTGGGGTTCTATCTCCTGCCTTGGACCACGCGGGAAATGCGCTCATGCAACCCCATCCAACGGTTATTTGCATTGCGTGGAACATTGTATGAATGAGGAATTGTCTCTTATTCACATGGGGCCTTGTACGGTTCTGAAAACTACGCATTTCACAGCTGCAATGCAACTTGTTCAACATAGATATCACGTCGAGTTTATGGTCCAAAATCTTCCTAGGGCTTTGGACTCTCTTTACCTATCTAAGTCTTCTTTAGACAGCATTTCCCTTTGTATCTGATGACTGCAAGTTTGCTAATTAATCTTTTTGTTTGTCTTTTCGAACTCCAAACATAAACACCTACGGTCTGAAACTGCCATCTTTGTTCAAACAGAGAATGACCATCGAATCCAGATGTCTTTCTTTTGAACTGGCTAAAAAGTCCACTCCTTTAATTTAGATGACATCTAAAACCCATTATCTTGCTTCCACCTTTATCATGTGCTTTGCTTTGAGACTAATAAATATGTATTTCTATGTACCTGCGAAGCCAAGATTTCGAGATTTCTCTTACAAGTTTGAAAGATCTTCGAAAACAAAAATATCAAACAGGCCATGTTTCTTGTATAACAAACTTTAGCCCTTTCTTGACGAATAAACTTATCCAGCAGATCCTGTTGGTTGGAAAATCGCACAGAGCAATCAGATTATGCCCCGCATCCTTTTCTTTTTAAAGAACGTAAGAACATGCTTTGTCCATAGACTTCAAAACAGACTTTGCCATCCTTGTACGAGATTTATGTAAGAAGTTTAGTTATACCTCAAGTCCTATATCCACTTTCCACCGTTGGATCTAAGACTGTCAAGCATATTTTACCAATCCAATGATCAAATAAGTTGCTGATTAACATTTTCCCACAGAAAAAGGATCAATTTACAGGATGGATTCTGATTTCTACAATGAAAGATTGCGTTAGCAAGGATAAAGGCTGACTCTCCACAACTTTTATCAGAACAGGCATGGACATTGCATCACAGCACACCATTATCTTTTGATTACACCAATCACACCGTTATATCCAAGGGTTTGCCACGGTTCAGTTTATAAGCTTTTAGATGATATCACAATCCCATCAGAAGGATGAGGTTAAGCTGGTTTCAAGCTAACTTACATTTAAGAAATTGTGCAGTATCAGACCAAACCATATATATGCTAGAATGGCCAGTAATATTATCAAACGCTGCACCTGTTAAACTTTAAAAGGTGAAGCATTCAAGTAGTTAGTAGTAATTCCCGGGACATCTGATGTTCAATATTTTCCTTTCATCTGTTCTCTAAAAGTAAAATACACACAATTCAGATTCATGCTTCCCGTTTCCACATAACACATTTCCAAAACATACCAACCACTTAATTGTTAATTCAGGAAATGAGGTCTAATGAGATTCAGATATCAACCACACAAACCTAATGGAAGCTCACGTATTGTTCAACTATAAGTAATCCCACAACTATTTTGCAGACTTTACAACAGAGAAAACAGCCATGAGCAATCATAGAATTGCTGATGAAATTTATTAGAATTTGTATTGCTCTGCAGGAGCACCAAAATTTGGAGGAAAATGTGGCACCAAGCTGCTAGATGTCACTAAATTGAACAAGTTAGAAATTTGATATCTTGACATCTTCAATACCATTTATCAAACCTACCATTTTACAACAGCTATAATCACTTCTATTAGATAGATTTTGTGTGTCCCTAACAATAAATTAATCCAACAAAAAGCAAAAATTACTTTTAAGTTATATTTGTGGGAAAACATGATTATTTTAGGATTTTTGTACCTTTTTAAGATTTCTTATTTAGTTAGAATATCCCATGATAATGGAGTATGATTATTTTTGTTTTCTTATTTAGTTGAGATATCCCATGATCATCGAATCTGATTATTTTTGTTTTCCTTTTAGTTATTAAGGTAACTTGTTTATAATTGACCCTGTTGTACAGTTACAAACAATGTAATGCAGAAAACACTTTTTCAATCTCAAGTTTTGTCATGGTATAAAAGCTGTAAAGCTTTGAATTCCTGGAAAAAATTGAAGTGTCTAACCTTTATTGTCGATAGTCTTATGATTCTGACTAGCGTTTATTCCTGGTGGTTTTTTTCTTTAAGCAATGAACCTTAGTTGCCTAGAGATCATTTTTTTTTCCCTTGGAGATGTCAGAGATGGTAGAGACAACCACTACAGCACAACCGCAGTAGACTATTCAATATCAACATCTCAATGAATTGCAAAATCCACGTTGCATACAAGTTGAGTGAATGAAATTACGTTAAACAGTCTCAACTTGTTCGCACCATACTACAAGGGAAAGGAAGATCAAAAATTTGACAGGTATAAAGACAAAATAAGAGGATACTTGGTTTAAAGTATGTGATGAAGAAGATTACATAATTATGGCATGGCTATGGAACTCTATGATGCCAGATATTAGTGACACATATGTTCTTGGACACTGTTAAGGATACTTGGGCACTCCAATAAAGGTGTTTTGAGGCTTGAGACACAGCCCAAGTGTATGAGGTCAAGATAATAGACTATGGCTGTAAAATACGGGAGTATGACAGTTACAAAATATATCAATAAGTTGAATCATTGTGGAAGGAATTTGACCACCACAGAGTTTTAAAAACTAAAATTCCTGAAGATGCCACCATTTTAAAAAGCTTTATTAAGAAATATATTATCTATGATTTTTTGGTTGGATTTAATTCATAATTTAACCAAGTGAAAAATCTAAATGTTGGCAAGCAAGAAGTTCTATGTTTTAATGAGGTTATGGCATTAATTTGTGGAGAAGAAAGTAGAAGAAACCTAATGCTTGAACCATAAAACATGAACATGTCTACTATGGTGGCTAAAGGTGGCAATCATTTAGTCATAAATTCTGGAAATCCCAAAACTGTGACAATCTATGGTGTATTTACTGTAAGAAGGCACGCCATACCAGTGAAAAAGTGTTGGAAGCTTTATGGTAAACCTCCAAGCTGAAAGTGGGGATAGAGAGGAGATCAACCAAGAAAAGATGGTCAGGCCCATGTTGCTGAAATTCAACTAAACGAAGAAACAGCTCAGGAATCTAGTAATCTTAACCAAGAAGAGGTCGGGAAGGTAAGATCTCTTATTTACAACCTCAACAAACCTTCAGGTACTTGTTTTTGGAATATTAAAGCGAGTTTCCACACTTTATTGGATTAAATGTCCCAGGAACAACTTTCGCCAAGTCTTGGATTATGGATTCAGGAGCTATTGACCATATAACCCACTCACCAAACCCCTTTTTTAAAAAATATTCATCATGAGGAAAATAACCACAACTAATGGTTCATTTACCACCGTAGTAGGCATAAGGGATGTAAAGATCAATCCATTACTAACATTAAAAAAAGCAGAATGTGCTAACGTGATCTAATGCAGAGGCAAAATTTTGAGCAATAGCTCAAAGTATGTGTGAACTACTTTAAGTGAAAATTATCCTAAAAGACTTGAAGATTAACTAGGATGACCCAATGAGACTCTATTGTGAGAATAAATCTATGACCAGTATATCATAAATCGGTACAACATAAGAGTAGTTTGATTTGCACATGAGAGTAGTTTGATTTGCAAACCTTATGTAGCTACAAAAAATGAACTTGCTCATCTACTTACCAAGGGATTAAATAGTTCAAGTTTTGAGAATATTGCATCCAAGCTAGGGCTGGAGATCACCTACTCACCATCTTGAGAAGGAGTGTGGAAAAAATATAATTATTTTAAATTTTTTTATCTTTTAAAGATTTCTTATTTAGTTAGGATATCCAATAATCACCGAAGATGATTATTTTTGTTTTCCTATTAGGATATCTCATGATCATGAGATCTGATTATTTTTGTTTTCTTTTTAGTTGTTAGGGTAACTTGTATATAACTGACCCTCTTTTTACACTTGCAAACAAAGTAATGTAGAAATTATTTTCTCAATCTTGAGTCTTGTCAATATTAGATGATAAAATTAGGCCTCAATCCAACCCATAAGACAACTTAAGGGGAAGATGATTCATCAAACCATATAAGCTTATTAGACTCTTGCTCCTGGTCAATCTCTAGAAATGGAGACCAGTGCATGAAATTTGTAAAGTAAACACCTATGCAAGCCCCATTATAGAAGTAGGAGAGGCTCCAATACCATCATAAAACTAAGTTTAACGTCTCAAAAGGTACCTCAAAGGCATGAGGATTGCTCAAGCTTTATAAGGCTTATTGGGCCCTTTCTCCTAGTCAATATGGCTCATCAACATGCTTAACTTTAATAGAGTTTCCTAAAAAAACTTCCTAAATAGGTGTCAATTCATGAGAAAGTGCAGACTTACAATACTAATCTATTTCCTTCTGAGTAAAGTTAGTTACCTGCTCTTTTTCTCCATTTTTCTGTTTTTGAGGAGGCCGATTTTGTTATCTCATGGAGTAGGAGGTGCTAAACTTGCTTCATTCTTTGTTTCTGCCAGTTCAACTTCTATTGCACTAAAATTTGAAGAGCTTTCTTTCTTGATTGCCATACTTTCTAGTTTAGCAAGCCGTATGGCCTGCAGCTCGTATCTGTAAATAAAACCAAGAGTAGGGCATATTCATGTTATTCTATCATGATTGTGGATTGCGGATTTAGGGGATGGGGAGAAGGGATTGAAATTGCTACAAAAAGGCAAAATCCCATAAATCTCATGCAGTTCAAAAGGTAGGAAATTATTATTGATGTCCTTCCCAAGATCTTTGGTTCGATTGAATCAATTCCACACCCTGGTGGACGAGGTTGGGAAGACAAAAGGGAGGGTTAACATCCATTTTGTAATGCAAATTATTTTCCAATAAACCAAAAAAGATAATAGAAACAATGCAAGCAGTAAACTTATGGATGAAGCAAGCGTTCCAATATGATGTTAAATATTTACGTTAGTTACACAAATAGAATTTATTGATTCCAAACATAAATATAATCAGACTAGCAAAAAAACATTTTGTAATTGTAGGAAGCAAACACGTATATCAGAACATGTAATACATGCTCTCTGTAGTTAAACATAAAGTGTTTGGTAACAGAAGACACTCTCTAATTCACAGATTCAAAATTATTCTCGACTAATTTCCAGAGCAGACCTTTTAAAATATGAATTGCTTCTACTCAAAAGGTTAAGCTGTCTCCACTCTGATGGAATACTCATCAATCGTTAATTGTAAATTCATCCACAATCTCAAAAGTCAGTAACAGATAAACTTACTCAGTTATGTGGCTCTTGACGAGCATAAAGTAAATCCTCCAAAATTGTCGCTCCTTCAAGTAACGTGGGCAAAGCATAAACCTAAGCTGTGACAGCTCCTGGAAATAAATAAACAAGTAACTAACAACTAAATGAAAGTTGTTAAAGTCTTTTAGGCAGTTATAACTGCTTTATGGCCAAGTCAACCAATAACATTAAGTCAAGATAGCAGGTAAAAGTTCGAGGGAATTCAATTATCAACACTATAAAAGCACCAGTCCAATTTCAGCAAATATTAACAGATAAAAAGGTTCCCTGTTTATAGTCACAAGTAATAAGTTCCTAGAAATTGGACCTGAAACTCCAGTCTTTGTTAATCAATTGTGGTAAATATGCGTTTCAGAAAACAGCACATAATTGCCACCAAACAGAAATGAAAATTGTACCAAAAATTGAGACCCGTTAGCCCCAAGTAATTGCCGAATCAAGAACTTAGCATACATTCTATATTACTCACAATCATTACATGATCCACACCACAATTTCATTCCTCGAGACCAATCCATTTAAAGCAGTACACGTAAAACAAATGAATAAAAATTTGGAAACAGAAAACCTTGACTTTGGATAGAACAAGAAGAGCATGTTGCTCTTGCCACTGGGACAGATCCTTTTGGACATTGGCCGATGCTGGTGCCTGAGTTGCGTGACCAAAAGTGACTCCCGCTGTTCCTTCATCTTCTACACCACAATTCAACCTCGTAACTCGTGAGCAATTATGTCGGAACAACAGCTCAAAACGCTGCGACTTGGGTAAAACAGAAGAAGAAAACAAAACCTTTGATAACACATTTCAACGAAATTGTATTTTTGTTTCTCACCCGGAAGAGCGAAATTCTTGAAGGTGTCAAGTGTGAAGGACTTAATGTGGTCGATTAATTGCTGAGTGATTCCGTATAGCTCTTGTTCGCTTTCTTCTCCTTGTAGATGTCGATTTGATTGTTGGTGTTTCAGTGGGACTTGGGTGCTTGTGCTATTACTCTTTAGAAGACTGCGTCGAAACCATGAAGACCAGTCCATCACTGGCTTGGATTGCTTCAACGTAGAAAAACGATCAGACCAGGAAATGGTTCTCCTCGTCTTGTGTTATGTTGTTTTTCACTATTTCTCCGGTTGTTGCTGTTGCTCAACATTGCGATGCGAATGATTACTTTTATGTTTAATTTTATCCATAGTTACTAGAATATCTTATTTATTAAAAATTTCTTGCTCTTCCTTCACAAATAATGGGAATATTAATGAAACAATTTGAAGTTTGACATGTCACATATGAACTTGTCTAAAATTCTTTCCTTTCATAACAGCTCTATGATGTCATTTTTATCAAAAATTTTAAAAATCATACTAAATATCGAATCGGTTAAAGAAAAAATCTTAATTTTTAAAGGTTTAATCGATATTAAAATATTATATAAAACCAGTATATAATAAACAAGAATTAAAAACTTAAAAATAAGTAAAAAATTATTCTATTAAAATTTTAAAAAAAGAATATACCAACATCTATTATTATATAATGAACTAATAATAAATTAAATATAATAATTTAAACTAAATTTGAATCTAATATAAAACTCAAAATAACAATAACAATCAAAGTTGTACTTTTTGGAGGAGTTGTATCTTATCATCATTAAAAGTTTCAAATCTTTTAACGCTATTTAAAGATTGTGAGAACTTTTCCTCTTCTTATGTCATAAATGACCCAAAGTTATGTAAGAAGATAACTGATATTGTGCGTGATGGGAGCACATTCGTATAGGTTGTTTTCTCAATTTTTTGGGTCCTTAAGCTTCTTTTCTCTTCTAAAAGACATACACCATCGTATTGGGATTTAAGAGCTTAAAAGAATTACAAAATGTAGCTCTCTAAGCACCAACAATAATAGCAGGAGCTATATCGTTTTTTCTTCTGCATTTATTTTATATGATATTCTTGTCGGATCGCGTATGGCCCGAATATTCAAAATATGCTGCGGAAAAGACCATACAACAACGTGAAGTATAATCGAAAACACCAAGGATGTACGAAAATATCTTATTGTCGTGAATAGGTTGCTTCTTTTCGGATTCCAAGACACTGCAAAACGCGAATGCCCTCTACCGATATCCACACGAGTATG
>JAOTAX010000004.1:18930415-18941677 GCA_025629825.1 Erythroxylum guanchezii | reverse complement strand
TATAAAAACATTTTTATTAAATTATTATTTGTTTATATATAATAATTTAAGATAATTACACTTGTTTTGGTGACAAAAGAACTATCAAATAATTAAATATTATTAAAAATAAAAATAAATTTGTAAATATTAAATAATCAACTTTGAAGCACGATCAATTAAACCCAAATACAACATTAAGCAAACATATATGCATACATTAAATTTAAGAAAGGGTACAATTGGATTTTACTACATTTTATCTCAGCTGATAGACGAAGATGCTCATGTATTGTAGCATTTTCGTTCTCAGCTGGTTAGCTTCAATAAGCTAAGTAAAAAGCTCCTATCCAAACGATGTTGTTAGCTGTTTGAAAACAGCTAACAACAAAAAACAGCTGATTGGTTTGTATCCAAACGAAGCCTAAGTTTACAATAAATCCCCCTAAAAAGTGAAATATATATCATTTCATTAAATAATTCATGGAAATTTAATGTGATTAAAGGTTACCAAGTTAAATTCAATAAATTTAAAAAATATTTAAAAATTTGAATACTCAAATATAGGATCTGATTTTATATTTTTAATGGAAACATTATATTTAAAAGATAAAAGAACTTTTTGCTTATATCATTTTGTTTGTCCACGGGCCCCAATTTATTGCTGCCATTTTTATAACTTCTAAACCATTGAGAATAGCTTTCTAACACAAATGTGACTTTATCATATAAATTCTATGAATTTGTGATCGTTACGATTAATTTTAACTTGGGTAATCTTTAATTTTATCATGTTGACCCTTGTTTAACAAATGGAAGTTAATCAGCTCAAAATCACAGGTTAAGGTAGAGGGGATCATGTTTGAGGATGCGGTACTAGTTGGAGTTGCTGTTGTTAGGGTAACTGGAGTTGTTATGCGGGAACCTGCAACTCTGTTTAGAAAACTAGTAACAGTAAACAAATAATCTTTAAAAAGAGAACAAAGTTCAAAATTTCCTGAATATTAGAAGCAGACAAAACGCGAAATTGGTAAAGAATAATGAAACACACCTGTGACTGTGGATTGCTAGTGCTAGCTCGAGATTCATTCACACCGACTCCACGACGATTCAAATCCACCAAACTGTTGCCCAAAATTAGACAACGACGGCCCCCTAAGGGGCCACCAACGGACACATTAGTCATTAGCATCAGAGAAGGAACTTGCGAAGAAACCGACGAAGGGACAACAGGAAGTGCTAATAATCCGCTACTTTTACTACAGGTGTCCTTGGTTATGGTCTTTTGGAGGAGGCCGAGTCAACCGTCCCGCGCAATTGGTAATGTAAATCTCGCTTTTAAAATGAATAAAAAAAAATGCCACATAATATTTTATATAAAACCCAAACCATCCTGCACTCGTAGTCTCCCTCCCGGACCCGGACAAGGACACAGCAATAACGTCAAAGCTAAACTCAAATGGTTAGATTTCATTCCATGATCGTAAAAGGTAATTTGTCAACTAACTGCAGACGAAAGTCCTTGCTTATAAAATCGCAGCCATGAAAAGGGGCCAGACAAAATTCTGAATATCAAAGGTGGTAACTCCCATAACTGAAGGATGCAATTCCAGGCAATCCAATATTCTCCATTTGTACTGCCTCTAAACAGGTGACATGAAACATCTACCATGTGCTGTGCGTATTAATCTATCAAAGAGTGACGAACAAATTGAACTAGAAATGGCAAACTTCCACACATGAAGAGTGGTATCAAAAGAATTCAAAAGCACAAACTATACAAGCAGTCTTATCATATCATATAGACTATAGAGCAAGATGGTGCGTGTAAGCCCAAAAAGATAAGTAAAACATCAGCTCCCTCAAACTTAATGACATTTGAAGCCATTGCAAACAGACAATACGATGATGAGAATCAACGCAATCAAGATGCCCAGCACTATCAGCTTTACTTTCATATTCTGCAACCACATCTTCCGCCTCATCTTGGTTCCCTGCTGTCTGAAGTCTTGGGCCTGAATCATTATAGTGAAAACATTAAAGAGATCACGTCAACAAATGAGGGGTATCAACTTTTGGGAGGGGAAAAAAATAACTGATAGAAATAAAGTAGAAATTGATAAGGGGGAGGAAAAGGGGTAGATAGTTATTTGAAACTGACAAATTCCCTTAAACGAACACAATGGATTTAGATAGTTCAAATGTCCAATGAATTGGTATGAATCTGATGGAGCAAAGAAATATGATAAAATGAAAATTTTGTCAGATTAAGACATTAAAGTTTGTTTGGAGAGAACAAACTGGAGCCTAAATAGTAGGGCCATTGTATGAATTAGAGTTCGCAGACATCATTTACTGTTGCAATGCTATGATCAAGTTGAATTTCTGGAATTGATACATCTATTAAGATTCACCAGTATCAATGAAACTAATAGAATAAAAAATTTATCCAACCACAGAACTAGTTCATTCAAAATCAATTTCTAATAAAGCACGGAACAAATTTAACCAGATTTTCAGAAATACAAGTCATTCAATCACTTACTTGAGAGCGGAGGTTCTCTGTTTTGTCCACCAGAAGTTCAATTTTCTCCCCCCGATCAAGAACCTGTAGAAATTATTTCGTTACTATTGAGATAGTTTGGCGAATGTATAGGCGGCCTATGAGTAGTGGTAACTAAAAAGACAAGTTTCTTTCCCTAAAAGCTAACCCAAAAAAAATTGAATTAATCATATGTTTATACTCTTTAACAACATTCTACAAGATGGCTTACCTTCTCTATGTTTTCCATCATAACCCCTTTGACCTCTGAAACCTGAGCCTTAACTTTAGCCAGCTTGCTGATCTCCTCAGGGTGATCAACACAATATTGCATCTGCTCCTTCAACTTGGACCTACATCAAAATTGATTTGTCAATTAGATCTGATTATTCAGGATATCCATTGGTTTCCATTTCGAAGGCCACATAATGCAAGTACCCAAATTCCTTGTTCAGACTATTGGCAACTGCTGTTGCAGCTTTCCCACCACTATATTTCTTGGTAAATTCCTCCTTGACTCGCTCAAGGAAGGCGATTGGAACCTGTCGACCAACAGACTCCACTGCAACCACACAATAAGCTGCAAATTTTATGAGATGTAGTTAGAGACCAACCATGAAAAAAAAAAAAAGGTGGCAATAGCAAAGCTTGTCAGAAAAGATAATGAAGCAACTGAAGCATAGAAGCCAAAAGTGAAGAGTGATAGTCTGCTTCCTCAAATATCATATAATATATGCTTTCTGCAATCGAAATACAAGTCGACCGTATCATTTCTCAACAAAATACACAGATTTGTTAACTATCTAACAAACCAGAATTCCTTATTAAGATCTTGACAACACTTGGTAATCTCACAGCAGACATATTTGCATAAATGCTCTGCAACAATACAGCAACACCCATATTCATACTAATCACAACTTTTCTTGTCATAACAGAAGTGCCCATTCTAAAAACTCCAGGAACCTGAGCAACAATTGACCCATTGTATCTGATACTCAGTTAAAATGAGGGAATTGAAAAATTGTGAATCAAATAACATTCAGACAATTCAAAATGAACTATTAATGGCCAAAAAAGCATGTTCCAAGAATTGCACAGGTATACTACGTTTAAAATTCAAGCCAATATAATAACTTAAAGAAGGACTAGTGGTTGCAAGACAAAAATAATCCTCAGTCCTTCCCTTAACTCTCCTAAATGAGGTCAGAAAACATTTTTAACATTACAAATTACGCTAGTGGTTGCAAGAGATAAATAATCCTCAGTCTTTCCCTTAAATCTCCTAATGAGGTCAGAAAACAGTTTTAACATTACAAATTACACTAGTGGTTGCAAGACATAAATAATCCTCAGTCCTTCCCTTAGCTCTCCTAGATGAGGTCAGAAAATAGTTTTAACATTACAAACTACACAAATAAAAGTAATACTGAACTTAATTTATTAACACATAGCCTGGAACAGGGAAAATATTGCAACAGCTTGTTTTACTACATTGTTCCCTCTTCTTCAAATAAACAAGTCAGGGGTAAACAAGGGTTCGCAACTCAAAATCCGCCATTTCTGGAACGAAAATCAGTGTAAAATGTCTTCAGATCAGTCCAGTAAGAAATAATCCCAAACGATCTAAAACTACAACCTAAAAGACAATCACTACCGGAAGTCAAGATTGAAAAAATTACTTAAAAATTTTGTACCACAAAAAAGCCTAGTGATTAAACATCAGAATCTACGATGCAAGTCAACAAATCCGGATCAGAACTAAAGAACAAAGCAGATCCCAACAAGGACACAGACCTTAATATAGAAACAGTCAAAACGCACAAAAAAAGAGAAAGCGAATACATACTGAAGCCGTTATCAACGAGGTAGTTAAAAGTGTGGCCATCGCAGTTGTAAGTGAACTTGTTGTTGGTGGCCGGAAGTTTCTGAAGGCACTGAGCAGCGATGCTGGTGAAGTTTCCGGTGAACTCCGTGTACTCGGCCAAAATCACCGTACCACGCGCCACAAAGCTGTAGATCAACAATTGCTGGCCCATTTACAACCACCACAACGATAGACTCTAACCCTAGATGAGGGAGAAAGAAATCAGAATAAAGGGAACTGAGGCTTTGCGTTGTGGTTGTTGAGTAGAAATGAATTTGACAAAAGTTTGGAGAGAGAGAGGGAGAGGCTTTGAACGATTTTCCTTTTCGCTTAGATCTGGGGCAAAGTAGCCTGGCGTGGAATTTGCTTGCGATTGTTTTTTAGGTACCCTCCAATTTAGTGAGTTATAACGGAAATGCCACGCAGTTGTTTTTTGAATTTTTTTGGTTTGCTTTCTAACACAAGGAGGAGGCGGCGGCATGATGAGGAGTTGGTTCAACTGCACAGCTGTCTGCTGACGACCCCCTTCCCGTAAGTTCTTTGTAGTTACTTCTACTTCAATTTTCTGCGATGCTCGGATATACCTCTAACCTAACTTTTATCACCCTGTGTGCTGATAATAAATATTATTTTACCACATTTCACTCTAAGTTGGCGATTTTTTAAAATATGGTTACACCAAAAGACAACATAAAATAGGGCGTTTAGAAAATTGGATCAAGAGTTTGACCAAAGTTATTATATCTGTAATTGTAAGGTCAAAGGGAAAGTTCAACTAATTCATTTCTTAGAGGGCAGATATCATTGAACACCCAAAGTTTTAGTACACCAACAAAAAAAAAAGGACTAAAATTGTTCTTCACTATAGGCCGGGTAAGATTTGAATCAATGAAGAGTATATTACTAAATTAATCTCATACTATATACTTGATAATTCTTCCACTTTTTTAATTTGCACGCACAAGTAGTTATAAGTAGAAAGGAACTGATGTGGCCAAAATCAAAAGTAAACGAGGCAAGGTTATGGGTACCATTCCGTACCTGTCGAAGAATGTTACCCAAAAAATAGTCACCGTATTGGTTACATGTACTAGTTGGTATTGGTTAGTATCAGCTAGTATTGGTCGATACCTAAAATATCAGTCACTTTTGGGACTGATTTGCAATTAAAAAAATTTAAGGGCGAAAATGAAAAAAATATGCAACTAAAACGGCAACAAGTGCACTAACTCTCTCGAGTCTCTCTCTCCCTCCTCTTCACGCATCTTCACTCTTCAATTTAAATCACTAAATATTTTTAGCATCCCTAACCACCCACTGCTAATCGTACCATCGCCTGTCTCCCACTTTGTTGCCACACACTGCACACTGCAACAAGCTTCCTCCACCTCTATATCTTCGTTTAGACTATCACTACCTCGGGTCGGATCTCTTAAGCTCTCCACCATCATAGCTTCTAGTTTCCACTCTCCACTCTACTGTCGCTATTCTTCTCCAGTCCACCATCGTTGTTGCTCGCTTGCTTGTCTCCACCAATCCACCATCGGGCAGATTACATAAATCTAGTATCTAAATCCAGATTCGTCTAGTTGATCCGACCCGACCCAATCTTAACTTGATTGCAATTTCTAATTCTTGTGTGTTTTAGGTTGCTTGTTTCTACTTTGAATTGCAGTTGCATTGTATTTTGGTTGTACCATGTATGTTTTGTGAATGGTTTATAAGATACGCACTGGAAATTTTGGGCTTGAAAGTTGAAATTGTTTGTGTGAATTGTGTATAGTTCAATAACATTTAGGCTTTGTGAATTGATGAAAAAATGATATCAAAATACTATTGTGTGTGAATTATGGAAGAATATTTAAGTGTTGTGAATTGAGTATAATTCAAGAACATGTCATATTATTTGTTATTATAATAATCATAAAAATGAGATCAAATTTAATTCATTAAATTGTTAATTTGATAATTAATTTATATGAAACATACAATTTACTCATTCTTGTCTGTATGTAAAAGGTATTTAACATATGATTATCTTATTGGTAGTTAAATATATAGTAAAAAATTAATAGATAGATATTTGGCTATATTTTTTACACCCATGTTTGATGTATTTTTTTGTTATCCTTTTGTCATATATTTGGTACTTAATTCACTCAAAGTGCTTTCACAAATTATAATTGCCTTTACGGACTTAAAAGAGAAGAATTCACACAAAAACATGACATAAAGCGAAGATTTGACGCATAGAAGCTATGCACGATTTTTAATATAGATGGAGAGTCTGAACCTAAATGTCGTCTTCATAGAATAATTAAAGGACATCTCAAGAATTTCAGGAAGCCCAGATTCGCAGCTGTTCAAATTCATTTGGACTAGTAACTGGTTGTTTAAAGTAAAACTTATTTCTGTAATTGGCAGTCTGACCACTAGAGCTTTACATGGTCATATCTGAGGCTTATGAGATCCAAATGAGGCGATTCAAATGCTCAAATTCAAGCTGACATCTTGATCCATAATTCTTATCTAATTTCTATTTGCAACTCAAGGCCCAAAAGTGTTGTTTTGAGAAGCTAAAAAGGCTGAGAATGAGATACAAAGTCTGTCTCACCCCAGTCTGACCTTGCCTTGGTTTTTGGCCCATAACTTTTGATACAGGACTTTGTTTTAAGCAAAAGAGGATTCGTTAGAATGCTGAGAAGTGGAGCTACAATTTATGTGAGACATTGTAACCTAAATATGAATATATCAAGGTCAAAAACTATAAGGAATGAGAGGTTATGTAGCTGTCTATACACTTCTACACGGCCGTGCACTTTCGTGATTTTTGGATAATTTTGATTATGCACGGTCTGATGCACAGTTGTGTAAGAGACCTTTCATCTCCCAAGAACCCTAAATTTCATTATGAAAAGACATTTTCAGGAGGAGAAGAAAGGAGAGACTTTGGGAGACCATTTCCAGACGTTGATAACACCTAAAAAGGACGAATTTGTTCCAAGGAAGTGGAAAGCACGAAGATTTCACCAAAATATCCATTAGAATTCAATCTCAAACCTCCACATTACATGAACATTCGATAGAAAATAATCAGGGAGATTTAAAATTATGAACCCATTGTTTTTTATTCGTATTTCTGTTTATATATGTTTGATTTTGTATTTGATCATGTGCAACTAAACGTCCAATAAGTATTTAGGTTAGATGAATCTTATGTTAATACTTTTGATTCTTTTATTAATGTGATTGGTTGTTTGTTATATTGTGATTTGATTACAGGTTTTTTTTAATAATAACTTGAGATATTAGATCATAATCTGATTTCATAAGTAGAGATTGAGATATCCTAATGTGAATAGATCTATCGTAATTAGAAGGAGTTAATTGCAACCCTAGAGATAGGATGACATAAATCCTTTGGATTATGGTCAAACTTAATAGAGGGACTTATAAATCAGTAATGCAATCTTATAAGCTTTAACCTGAGTAGTTTGGTTAGACACCTTAGGATTAGTTGTTAGTAGACTCGAGGTTAGCTACTAGCATACCATATGACTCTCCACAATCTAATTAGTCAACACATAATTTCATGATAAAAGATAAATCTATTAAGGTTTTAGGGGGATTCGAGCCTATATACCAATTTTTGATAACGATAGTTTTTTAAGTGAATTCCATTATCTTTATGTTCATTATTATTTCCTATTTTATTTTATTTGCTTTAGCTTTAGTTTCTTTCCATTAAAAATCTAAAATCAATCCTTATACTAGATAATAGGGGAAGGGTAAGTATTAGTATTCATAGACTTTGTGGGATCGACCCGTGCTTGCTGATACTAACTATAGCTATGCCGTGCACTTCTGGTTTATTACAACATTGACCAACTCAAAATAAGTCAATAAAAATAGTATGTGAATTTATGAAAGAATACATTAGTCAACATAATGTGAAATTGTAAGTATTTAAATCATTTTTGCGATGTGTATTGTCATAAAGAAAAATTATTTTTGCAATGTGTGTTATCATAAAGAAAGATGTAAGATAGAATCTATCTAAAATTAGGATATGCTTATAACTAAATATTGAAATTTTATAGTTATGTAACGATATTATATGCAAAAATTGCATTTTTAAATATAAATTTATTAATTTAATTCTAGCACATATCTTCATTTATTTTTATAGATAAATGGAAGGAAGTTTAAGTACTCCTAATGATTCAACCACTTTAGGAAGATTCAATGATCTAGCTTGAGCTCACGTTGGGTTGGCTTTCGGAATGAAGAATCATACTATTTGTCTGTTTTATAACAAACATTTGAAAGGTAGAGGAATCACCATTAAATAAGCATTTAGCTGGGGTCAAGGTGATGTGAAGCCTTGTAAAAAAGTGAGTGGTGACGTGAAATGACAAATGAAGACTTCCTTCAAGAGTATTAGTATAAGAAAGATAGAAGGCAAAGATTTAATTATGAAATTGGTAGTAGAAGTTATTTTGTTGGTGGTCAGGATGATAGTGAGAATGTTGAAGGTGGTAGTATTCATATCTAACAAGAAGGGAATGTTGCATTTGATGTTTGGAAAAAAAAGAAGATAGGTGTCTAATTTTTTTCCACTATGAACAACTCTCATAGCTCAACCTTCAATCTATAATGCCTTACAATCTAGAGAAGTGATTCATAATGTGGATATGATAACGAGTATATGGTGGTATGATTTAGGTATAGCATTCAATGCTGCCTAATCTTATTATTATCAGCCTACGGTAGATGTTATTGCTTTTTATGGTTAAGGATACAAAGCTTCTTCAATTGATGACTACAGAGGTAAACTTTTGAGTAGCTCTGTTTATGAAATAAAATTTTATTTGGATGAAAGAAGAATAACTTAGGCTACTTTTGAGTGTTCAATCATGAGTGATGGTTGGACAAATAGAAGACATGAACCTATTATTAATCTTTTAGTTTATTTTGCAAAGGGGATAATGTTTTTGAAGTTTGTTGATGCATTTGGCCTTGTTATGAATATTGATACTTTATTTTAGATATTTGATGAAGTTGTAAATGAAGTTGGGCCATAAAATATTATTCAATTCATTACTGACAATGGTTTCGCTTATAAAGCAGCTATAAGAAGATTGCAAAATATGTTTAATTCTTTTTATTGGACTCTTTATGCTGCACATTGTATTGAACTAATGTTGGAAAATATAGGAGATGTTAGATATTTTCCTATTATTGATGAGACTATCAAAATAGGTCACCAAGTTTATCTATAATCGCGTATTTTTAGATTGGCATTGATTGTTTCTTTCGCTCTCTCCATGCCATCATAAAAATAACTCATTGTTTCCTTCTCATCACTATTAGCCAAATGAAGTACCATCACTAAAGGCTCACAAACTCAGATGACAAAGTGACTTTAGGACCAAAATTCATTATCTTCAAATATAATTATAGAAACCTCTAATCTAGCATCAGACCTAACATGCTGAGATGCAACCCACTTATCATTTGTAAACATTTGTATAAAGTCTTTCTTCATTTGTTGGAAAGGAGAACGAAGTATGCCTTATAAGGGTATGGATACCTTTCCCCCTAAGACGCGTCTTCCCAAGGATGGGAAGAACAAAACCGTGAAAGGTTTAGCCCGGGGAGCAACCCTAAGTGGACAATTTCTGTGAGCGGGTAGTCTGGTCTGTTACATCATGAGACCAGGGTTCAATGCTGCTAACCAAGGATTAGCCAGGCCACCTGTATAAGCAACACCTTTTGAAATTAAACCAACCCTCCTAACACGCTTCAACAGAACACACAGCTCTATAGACTAATAAATGAAAATCCTAACATATATATAGTGAACTTCCTTGAAATTTGTGATACCTTTCAGTACCATCAGATGTGGTCAGAATTAGGCTCTTTCCTTCTACCCTTTGAGATAGAGCAAAGGCTTGGTACCATTCTTTCAACCCAGCCAATGTCACCACGTTTGATCAACTAGTTCGTGCCTTTTTAAACAAGTACTTTCCCCTTGCTAAGACCAAGAAGATTATCAAGGAGATTACTAACTTCCAGCAAAGTGATGGGGAATTGATTTATAAAGCGTGGGCAAGATACAAGGATTTGTAACAGAAGTACCCACACTATAACCTACCCAAGGAATTCTTGCTGCAAACATTCTATAATGGAGTAGCCCTATACACAAGAGGGACAATTGATGCAGCTTCAGGAGGATCATTGATGAGAAAGACGATAGATGAAGCAGAAGAGCAAATAGAGGAGATGGCGAGTAATATCTGCCAATGGATGAACGAATGAAGTAGACAAACCACTACTTTTCAAGAACAAAAAGGAATTGTGGCTGTCAATTAAATGACGGAGATGCAAGCAAAAATTGATAATTTAACTCAACAACTCAACAACATGCAGGCTTCGTCCTCAGCTCCGGTAAAAGTCGTGCAACTTAAGTGTGAACTTTGTAGACAAATAGACCATAATACAACTGAGTGTTTCTTGATGAAGGAAAGTGATCCAAAGTAAGTGAATTATATGACCGCTCAATATGGACGAGGAGGGGGAAACAATCTCTACTCTAACACATACAACCTCGTGTGGAAGAATCACCCTAACTTCTTGTTGACAAACAATTCTGGAAAATAGTTTAGGCCTCATAGACAACCAGGCTTCCAATAAGATAAACCAAGCTCAATGGAATCCAAGTTGGATTCAATTTTAGATAAAATTGGAGGTATGGAAGATGTGAAGTAAATCACTTGTTAATATAGGAATTGCGTAAAGTGTATAAAATACACAAGAAGGGGGGGGGGGGGGTTTAAATTGGGAAAAAATTTTGAAATTATAAATATTTTTT
>JAOTAX010000004.1:18878246-18891504 GCA_025629825.1 Erythroxylum guanchezii | reverse complement strand
TTTCATTGTTTCGAAATGCTAGTTTCGATTTGCTTCCGCTTCTGTTCGACCCTCTACGACTTTCGATTCTGTTTCCTTCGTTTTAAGGAATCCTGTATCAGTATGAGGTTTCCGGTTTCCGTAGTTGGGTCTCGGTAACGGGATCCAACAGTCACTGTTTTCAAAAGAACTCGAGAGTCATTTGCAGTACCTTCCCATCCCACCATTACATATGTAAAACGCATGTCAAATGAGCAACAACACACAATATTTTGGGTTGGATTAATTCTTTTGCCCCTGTATGGTATTTGTTCATCGGTCGAAACATGTGCATCAATATGTGTACCATCTATTACTCCTACACAATCCTAAAAATTAAAAAAATATATTAAAATAAAATTTATTCATAAGGACATAATTGAAATAGTAATTAAATATATGAATGTACCTGAAAATATGGAAAATTTTTTTGAATTATGTTGAATCTCAGGAGATGTATTAGTAAAAGATGGTGGAGTAATGACTCTTTTTGCAAGACGATTAACTGCATATAAGACTTTTCGAAAGTATTTTGAAATTGTCCAGGTCGAATGTTGAAAGCGTTCTGCATTGACTCTAGTTGTCTCACCATACCCTATAGTCATTAAGAAAATTGCTACTTGTTCCTCCACAGTCAAATGATTTGTTGCCTTTAAGCCTCCTAAACTCTTCAACTCATCACATAAGCTCAAGAAGATTGTCTTTCTCATTCTTAAGTTTTCATAAATTCTTGTAGGATTTCCATTCAAAAGTTCTAATATCCAATCATGACCTTGTAGAGTAGAAGTTCTACATGGTTGCTTTTGTAAATGAAAATATTTGTTCTCTCCCGCAGCTACAGAAATAATGATTACCTTCTTCAGTTCATCATCAGAATCTGATTCGAAATCTGATAAGAAATCCATGTATCTACAATGTCAACATTAAATAATTAATAAAATATTCAATTAAGTATATTTAATCAAATATAGACAAATATTCATGAAAAATATAAACTTAAAATTAAGTCAACTATTCATACAAAGCACAGACTAAAAATGTTCAAAATATAGAATAGTGCTTAATATAAAAGTGCCAAATCAATAAAAATTTGATATGCAATAACATGAAAATATAACTAAAGTGATATAATCCAATCCAGCTTCCTTGCTTGTGTCATCTTTAAAAAAATATCCCTATAAAGTGGAGAATTATGTAAAGCCTTCACAGTTTTTCCATATTGCATATCGTCAACACCCAATTCATCTAAAGAATTCAGACATTCCATCATTATGTTAGACTCTTCAGATCTACTCTCTACGGTGGATGATGTTTCCTTCAATTTTTTCTCAAGTAAATCATTCTTCCTTTTTGATTGTTCACTAAATATAAGTAAGGCTTCTTCTACAATATTAGAATGTGTCTTCTTTGCCTTCTTGTTCGTAGGAGACCTCTTTCTCGTAGACAGAGAACTTTTATCTTGATCTTTTTTTCCATTATACGAGTAATCTTCATCAATATCATTTCCATGTTCCTCTTCTATACTATTTGATAGAGATTTACTTGATGGCTGTGGATACACACCAGTTGCAGCAGTATCTCCAAAAATATGACACAAGTCTAAAAATTCGTTACATCATTTTTTCTTGAATCTGTGAGCCATTTTATGCACATATAATGATGACAAGTATAAATGAGAATGAATACTATATAATATGATATATTAACAAAACAAAAGACATATTTTACCTTAAATAGATTTTCCCAACATTCATTTGTAGCATTAACTTCACTAGTATAAGATTGATAACCGATTCCTGTTTCTTTGAGTAAGTTCTTGAAATTCTTCAATCTCGCCCTTAGTCCATTATACTTATTCTTTAATTGAATATCAGTATACTCCTTATTGAACTTTTTTTGAAGCCCTGCTTTAATATTCTTCCAACTAGATTTCGAAAAGGTAGTAGTTGTTCGATTTCCCTTCACTTCTTCAAGCATTAAGGAGATTAAATACATCTCTATCGTATCATTCCATACCCCATCTCCATTTACTTCCATACAATCATTGTCATCATTCATATTGTTCAAGCCTTCCATAACTAAATGGAATAACATATAATTGACTTCAATCACAATAATATTTACAAAGTATTAAATGCTAAATATAGTTTAAAATAAACATGTGACAATGCATTGTATTCCACACTTAAAAAAACATCGGTTCTCTACATTAACAAGAGGTATTACATCAAGACAATAAAGTCATGTGACGGCTGTAAAAATAGGAATATACGTGAAGACTTGCATGAAAGGCACGTAAATGCATTTAATATTTCAACAGTTGCATTTAATGCATAAATACACGTGAAGATTTACATGAAAGGCATTTAATGTTTCAACAGCTCCATTTAATGCATGACCATTTTTTTATTTTAAAGATGAATCCAATGCTTTTCATTCAATAAAAAACGATAGAAGCCTTAGAGAGGAATTAGATAACTTTTTGAGGCATGTAGACAAGGAATTGATGCTGGAAATGTTTCAAGAGGTGCTTACAGCTTGGAAACTTGTGTAAGATAAGTAAAGAGTTCTTATTTTGGAAGTGCTTTCCCCTGGGACATACATATAGTGAAGCTCCTTTACGTCATTTTACCTATGTTATGTTTTAACCCTCCAGTGGAACGATTGGCTTTGTAGATGATGTAGAGTTGAAGTAATCCTTTGTGAAAATGTAGAGTTTAAGTAATCCTTTATGAAAAAAAAAGGATAGAAGCCATGGACGCCGGTAAGAAGAAGCTGGATGAAGTCAGGGTCTAGGTCAAGCCATGGTTAAACTTTAAAGAACTGCAGGAGTTCAAGCACGTGGAAGATGCTAATGCCCCCACTTTTACTTCTTCTGATCTTGGTGTGAAGAAAGATTGTCATGGTCCTGGATGGCAAGAGGTGCAAGTTCATGATCCTGCAGTATAAGATGTGGCAAGCCATGTTGTGAAGACTTTATAGCAGAGATCCAATTCATTGTTTCCTTATGTTCTTCAAGAGATTGTTCATGTGAAGGCTGAGGTGGTGGATGACTTGGCAAAATTTAACATGCTCCTCAAGGTCAAGAGGGGAAGCAATGAAGAGAAGTTCAAGGTGGAGGCCCATAAGAACAACGAAGGATCCTTCCATCTCAATTAGATGGAGTCACATAATTGAACTTTGAATTTTACTAACCTTACGAACTCCATTTCTATCTACTACTGCTTTATTTTAGACCTTTGTTCTCTTCTTGGTGACTGGTTTGTGTATCTTGGTAAAGACGATAAAGTTTTTAAAATATTTATATACAACCAATGGTTCTCCACACTTCAAACGGTTCTCCACACTTCAAACTCACATATTTCATATATGTTACTAGTGATACATGCTGCTTTCCAGGAAAAAAAACTCACGTACAAACAAAGCCTCACATCCTGTATTCTGCAAGTTAGTTTGTCCCATTGAGCTAGCCTTGGTTAACCATTCATTATCTCTCTCCTTTTTTCTCTCATTTTCCTACTTCCCAACCACACCCAAATACTTACCCTCTCGATCCTGTAAAAAATTATCCTCCTTTCACGATCTCTCAAAACAAAAACCATGTCATCATGGTAATAAGAAGCCAAAACCAGAAATCAAATCTGTTGTTAGTCATCGAATCCACTGTAGATCGTAATGGGAAAGAAGGTAGGAAAACATAATAGAGGTAAAGCATTTCCCATTGAATCGACTAGATAAAGATTACCATCAACGCATATGAAGGTAAAAGCCAGTGGCATAATCTTATATCTATACCTTGATTGGTTCTAAGAAGGTTTTACCAGATTTTCAAACTTATGTACACTATTACGTGAAGACATGCAGAGTAAGTTCACAACCACACGGTCAAAATAGAGCATGCAAAACACAGTGGAAAGCCATATCCACATACCGAAAGAGAAAAGGAAAAGAACAAATACATATAATATTAAATATAACACAAACCCGGAGTCAGCCAAAGATGAGGATGCAAGTTGGCGCAAAGAGAAAAAAAATCACAGTTGAAGATGAAGATGCAAGTCGGCGCAAAGAGAAAAAAAACTATTCTAGAAGAAACGAAAACCTGTTGTGAAATATTAGGGAAACATATTTTTCTTGTTTTCGTAAGATGGTTGCAATTTTTTTTATTTTTTAAAACACTGTAATGAAACAATAACGACCAAACGTGTTTCAATAGGAAGTTTTATTTTTAATAAAAATCAAACCAAAAACGGGAAAAAATGAAAACAAACACCCCCTAATTTCAAGTAATAAAATTAAAAGGGTTAAGAAGCTGATTAACTAAAATTAATAAGAAATCAAATTAAATCAACTGAATATAAAAGTGAGAAAGTCAAGATTACCAAACTCCGATTTAAGGGAAAGATCTCATCTAATTATAACATTGATCATTGGTCTAAAAAGAATATTTTCACAATTCAAGTAGTTAGTCTGAAACATATTAGGATAGCCATAATAAGTCTTAAAATTTTCTAAATTAATTAATTCAAAGCCAGCATCCAAACCAAAATTTATCATCCATTGATTGGGTGTGATAACATTCTATATCAAATAAATGATATCAATAAGCTTAGTAAAAAAGACTATAAATTGAATAATCGAGATAACTGTAATTATTCAACTTAGTTTTCTTGTTTATCATATGTTAAAATGCAATTTCGTAAATAACCTATTTGCTACTTGTACTAATCTTTCATGACAATTACGAATCATTAAATTCATGGATAGCGATAAAATAGTCAATATTAAATTAAATTGTCAGATTAATGAATATTAATTATTCATGAAATGAGAGAATTCAAAACAAGAAATACTTTAATCAAAACATGAATAAAAGTTAAGAACACAAAACCTCACAAAGTTACAACTAGAATATCAAATCCCTTTGAATCAGAATAAATGAGTTTAGCCCCACATGACTTTTGCTCAATAACAAAAAAAAAAAAGAAAGATAAAGAATTGCGAAAAACATAAATAGAGCCTTTTTGTGTTGTGAGAAAGTCTTCATTTCTAGGCTTTTTTTATCTAATCCTAATCTAATTCTAACTTGTAAAGATGTTTATCTAAAACGCATTCAAATTCCTATATGATAATGATAGAAGGAAGTTTCCTAGTTAAACTCTAACTCTTTAAGTGATCAGCCTTATCGACTGCAGCAATCTCTTCACTTTATCCAAATTTTGTAATTATCACCAGTAGTGTCCTAATTTGATGCAATATCTACTTTTCATCTCCTAAAACAAAACAAACATTAATATTCATATTTAAGCATGAAAATAATTATAAAACAAAGGAAATAATATCAAATAATATATCATGATAACATCTTATCAAATTCCCCCACATCGAAATTATGCTTGTCCTCAAGCATGCATAAATTCAATACATTGATTTTCTTCATCACAACCCCTTTTCTCCTTTCATGCTATCCAAAAGGTAATACACATTTAAAGGTTAAGATAAAATAACAATCGAGAGTAAAAGCACTCATAGGACACATTGTTAAAACATAACATCTCATCAATTCCATCAAAATCAAACGAACAAGACTTGACACCCTCACAAGGATTTCACTCCATACATTCAAAGTGTTTAGGATTCATTATGCTCTCAAATCAAAACATAGCAAGTTATTTCCATAAGCTTGCTCAAGAATCATATCTCCATCACTAAACAAAATGAACTTAAATAAATTAAAGAGACTTTATAAGGGTTGTAACGTGGCCTAAGTAAAGTATGACAAGAAGAAGCTTTTTGGAGAAATAAATTGAAGGGAATCATATAAACTTATCTACACAAGTTTCAACTTAAATTAAAACTCACTTCATTCAAATAACATTTTCAATCACTTTTTCTTTTATTTTCTTTTTTATTTCTCTTTTTTTAACAAAAATATCAAAGAGTACTTTTTTTATACTTCTCATCCATTCTATAAAAAATCAAAACAATATAACTTGAATAATCGAACTTACTTTTCACAAAATTAGTCAAAAATCCTATGTAAATAAGTTAATAGAATTCCTTCAATTTAGGGTTCAAAATTATTAAGGATATCAACAACAAAAAGGGTAAATTTGGCTTGTAACAAGGCTATTATGCAAAAAAAAAAAGAAATGATAAGGCTCACAAACAAGGTTATTAGGTGTCGATCCTAGATTTTTTGAATGGTTTGATTACTCTCTCTCAAGAACTAACCAATTAAACCTAATTGATTACGAAATTACAGATTTTGCAATCTCTCAATTCACAAAAACTGCTTAACATGTTCAACTAGTTCTTAAATGATCTATTGAATAATTGAGTTTTCACACAAGATCTCTCTTTGAACGATTATGAATATAATATTTGCATGACTTATTAAGTCACTAACTCTTGTTGCGTTTGATTACTTTTAACTCACTCTCTCAATTTATTGTCGAAGTATTAATATATACAATATCACCACACCAGAATATTGTTTCAAGAACAAATCTTAGTCTTGAAATTTAGAACATCATAAACATGAATAGCATCTTCAACTCCAAGTTACACATAAAGTTTAATGAAAATAACAAAAGGAAATAAAGAAGAACTTGATTTGGAACTAAATCTGGGAATTTGGAAATTCTCCAATGCTCTTTTTGTTTCTCCTTGCTTGATCCAATTTAGTAAGATGGTGGCTACATTTTTTTATGTCTTTCATGTTTTTAAATAGTAGTTTAAGGTCCTAGGGTTTCCCCATTTAATTTGGTTCCAAAAATAGCCTTAAAATGTTAACAGACTGAAGAAGATTACGTGCTGGAAAAGCTAAAATTTGTTGGAATTACTGTCTGGTAGATGCACGGTCTAATTATGCATTGTCGTGCATCAAACTGTGCATCACCAAAATTGCTAAAAGTCATCATGACCTAAGAGACGTGCACGGCCGTGCATCTCTTCTATGTTTTGAATCTTCATTTTATGCCACGTTTTCATTCGAATTCTTCTCATTTCTTCAATTTCTTGTTTCCATATGCTCACAAACACATTAAACACCTCATGAAACATAAAATTAAGATCAAATTCTTGCTCAAAACCAAACAAACACTTCAAATATAAATAAACACACATATTAACATAATTATAAGCCTATATATGCAACAATCATCTAAAAACCATCTATAAATGCACTCAAACACCTACCAAAACATAGTATAAATTACACCTATCAACATCCCCACACTAACTTTTGCTTGTCCTAAAGCAAAAACAAAAACTCAAATAAACAAACCAAACACAAAACACATAACATTCAATATGCATTAATGAGACATTGGATCAAATCTCATGGAATCAATTTAACCTAAAACATTAATCATTCAATTTGTGCCAACATACTAACTTATGCTTTCCATGATTAAGCACTTTGAACTGAATATATATATTAATCAAGACATTAACACCTATTCATTTACCCATGGTACTTGTACACATAAATTCATAAATAGTAATCAATCGAAAATGTAACTATCACTAAGTATCCCTTCATGAAAATTCTCATTATTTTCAAAGATCAGTAGGTTTTATTTATTGAAACACTATTTTTTTAATGTTAACCTAGTGTTTTGACACAAAGGCAAATATTTTGTCGTGAATGTCCCCTTGTTACTCATTTAGGTCGTATTTTTATTATTTAGCTTGGTTGGAATGTCATTATAGTATTTTGATGCGAAGACAAACATTTTGTCATGAAGGCCCATAATTACTCAGCTATATCACATCTCAACTGGCTACCTGCTGTATTCTTAACCCGATTTGTTTCAAAAAGGGCCAGCGGAAAAGTTATTTATTTAATACACATGGTTTTTTAACATATAGTTTATAGCCTACCTCATTTCTTTTTAGTTAATCATCCTCATGAAAGATTATTAATGATGCTAACCCATTCAGTTGACTTATAATTATAAATGTATACGAACAAATTTTCTAAGGTGAGCAAAATGAATATCATATCCTAATCAACATGCATATTCAACCAAAGGTATTTAAAACATAAAATTCATAAATTAAATGACCATGTTCAAAGCTAAACTAATTCCATCAAATTATTGCCATTGATACATTCACACAATTCATACATATGCTCACACATTGTTAACCTGATCAAAAACTAACAATATGGTATGTAAAATTCACACACATATTATATGCCAATGCACAAACCTCCCCACACTTAGACATCACATTGTCCTTAATGTGAGAAAACAAAACACATGTATACAAATAAAAATGACATGCAATGATAAATAAAAGGGTAAAAGCATGAAACCTATTAAGGTGATCGAGGTGGTGACGATGTTGGAGGCAGAATGTGAACACCTTGAGCAGTAAAATATTTGTAAATCTTCTTAATGTTACGTGGCTGTCATTGCTATTCTTGTGCCATCTCCTTCAGCAGTTTATTGTTATCAGAGACCAAAGTGAAGACCTTACCCTAGCTTTCCTCTTCATCATGTTTTGTTTCTTCACTTGACCCTTTCCCTAACTTATAATCACTTCTAACAATAAGAAAATTAGCAGTACAAACCTTTCTAAGAACATTTAAATTGAAACCTAATTACTAGAATTCAAAACAAACCTAACTAAACAACAAACAACATTTGTAATTTAACTACCAAATATGCTAAGTTATGGTCATTAGCTTGAATTTGCATCCTTCAAACTTAGCCAAGATCAATTATAAGTGGCTTGCTACCACCCTTTTCTTTACAAGGTGATTTTGTGGTATGTAAATAGGTTACATGTTGAGAGATAATGAAAAGGACATAATCAATCAAATCAAATAAGCCAAGTAATTTTTGTAATGCCCTTTTCAATAACAAACTGTCATCATAATTGGGAATGATGAAATCCTATGAATCTTCAATGGAATCAAATAATTTGTGTTGTAAGAAAGTGAATTGCTCATCTTCTTCTGCAATCACCATCATCCACTCTTCCACTTTAGCTTTTTGAACAAGGAATTTTGTATATTCCTCAAACTCTTAATTCTTTGTCACTTGTTCCTCATAACTTACTTCTTCAAAGTAACACTTCTCTTGTGCTTTGATATACTCATCCATTATGTCTATTATCATGCAAGAGATGCTTTCTTTCAGATGTTTCAAGTCTTTGTTCATAATGGACTCTACATGTTTGTCACCAATTCGAAGAAGCAATTTGCCTTTATAAACATCTATCAATACTTTTCCATTGGTAATAAAGGGTCATCCAAGAATTGGTGGATAGATCTTATCCTCTTCGAAACCACAGGAATAATGAACTTGTCCACCTTTAGACAAAGAAGATTTATACTTGTGCTTAAGTCACATAAATACTTTGCAAATTCTAACTCACCATCCACACAAGGTATTGTAAAGCTTCCAAGATCCTTTAGCTTAGAAGGCAAGTGATTGGTGATAATATAGTTATAGCTTTCGTTTAGTGTTACCGTTTGATTCTCTTCACAAGTCCACTTTTTTATTATTATATCTTTAAGGAACTTTGTGTACTTGGGCATATGTTCCAATGCATCCATAAAACATAAATTAATTTGCAAAGTTTTCAACTTCTCTATGAACTTTACAAAATATGCATCTAGTTTGTTCTTTATTTAGGGTTAGGGAAATGGAATATTGGGTGGATATGGTAGAGGGGCAATGTAAAAAGGATACTCTCTCATGTCTGCATCCTTCTTCTTTTCTTGGTCTTCTTTTAAGTGGGTTTTAAATTGTTTCTCCACTGATTGCTCAAGCTCTTTCCCACTTATGAGTGTGATTGCCTTGAGTTGCTCCTATAGGTTTGCTTCAGTATTGCTCGGGAGACTCCCCACACTTCTTGTAGATAACACATTTTCCAGTTAGCTCATTTGGACCTCTAAGTTATGAATAAACAAGGCATAGTTTTTAGTTACTTGTTTGAACTTCCCTTCTAGCCTCTTCTGGGCCTTATCCATGCTTATCATCTTCCCTTCCAACCTCTTATAAGGTTAATCCATGTTCATAAGCTTTTCCATGATATTTTCCAATTTAGATTCATTAGCATTGGAATTATTTTGTTGAAATCCAAGTAACCCTTAATTCTGTAGTTAGTTACCTGCATTATTTAACCAAGAAAGTTTTGGGTGATTCCTCAACCCAAGGATGTAAGTGTTAAAATAAAGCTTATTTCCTCCTTCTCGTTCTAATTGTTTGTCCATATAATTGAGTTACTCCGTATTATTATTTTGTATTAAAAAACAATTAGCAGTAATATGATTAACTTGTCCATAAAACTCACATCCATGCTGAATTGCTTTAATTGGAGTGGATGAAGAGGCTTGTAGGCAATTCAATTGTCTTGTTAAGTTATTGATCTTAGCCTGCATTGCTGTCATTGAATCTACAACAATGACTCCCTTATGAACTCGAAAATTCAATTGCTATCTACTTTTGTCTAAAATTCAAAGACAATTGTTGTTCTCCATCTCTTCTAGCAAATCCTCCGCTTCCTCAATTGTCTTCCACATAAGAGATCCTCTATAAACTACATCTAGTGCCCTTTATGGTTATATTAACTCTATCATATAATGTTTGCAAGAGAAATTCCTTTAGTAGATCATGGTGAGGAAATTTCCTTTGTAAGTCATTATAATGCTCCCACGCTTCGTATAGTGAATCCTCGTAGTTTTATTGAAAATTTGTAATCTCCTTTATCAACCTCATCGTCTTTGACGAAGGGAAGTACTTGTCTAAAAATGCACTCACCAACTGCTCCCATGTCGTGATGTTTGTAGGGTTTAAAGAGTGATACCACATCTTGGCTCTATCCTTTAGTGTAAAGGGAAATAGTCTTATCCTAATGACATCTTTTGACATTCCATTATATAAAAAAGTATTGCATGTTTCTAGAAAATTCACCAAATGGGCATTAGGATCCTAATTATCTAACCTATAAAACTACACATTGGTTTGTAGCATGTTCAATAAAGTTGGCTTGATCTCAAATGAAATTGCTTGCACCGGTGGTCGAGTGATACCTTGATGTGCAAAGTTAAACCCCAGTCTCATGAAATCCATCCGAACTGCTAGTCTCTTTAGTTGAAATCTTACACCATTGTTCGATTGATCTCCTCTTGGCATCTTACTCTTCGAATTACGTGCTCTTATCTCGTTATATCAAGTGCTAGAGTTTCTTCGATCTTGCTTGAACTCTGAGTAAATCTTTTGTTCATGCAGTTGCACAAACACAAGAAAGGCAAAAAATTCCTTAGAACAAAAGAATTCGACTAGTCTTAAACTACTTCTCCACCAACAGAGCCAAAAAATTGTTGAGCAAGTTTTACCTATAATAAAACCTTTAATATTTGCAAGTATACAAATTGTAAACTTGTACTATCAAAGATGTCGATCCCATGAGGAACTAGTTAAAACTGAGTGAACCCAACTTTGTCTAAGCTGTTAAATTATGAATTAAATGAAAGTAAAGAACAAAAATTAAAGCAATCAAATAAAATTAAGCAAGTAACCAACTAACAATTGAGCTGCCACAATTATGCAAGGATAATCAAGGATGAAGCTTATTATTCATTCTATCATTATTTTGCTCCATTAACCACTATTGATTCAATTATGTGTCGATCCTAGGTTTTCAAATGATTACTCTCTCTTTAGGCCTAAAAACTTAACCCTAATTGATTACGAAATTCTAGATTTTGCAATCTCTGGATTCACAAAAATTGCCTAACATTTTTAACTTCTTAAGTGATCTATTGAATAATTGAGTTTCACACAAGATCTCTCTTCGTATGATTATCAATCTAATATTTGCGTGACTTATTAAGTCACCAACTCTCGTTGCCTAACCTAATTTGATTACTTTCGACTCACTCGCTCGATTTATTGTCGAACTATTAACATACAGAAATATCACCACACTAGAATATTGTATTGAATTCAATAATAATCAAGTCACAAAACAACTCAACAACAAATCCTAATCTAGAAATTTAGAACATCATAAACGTGAATAACATCTTCAAATCCATGTAACATATCAAACTTTAATGAAAATAAAAAAAGGAAAAAAAAGAACTTGACTTGGAACTAAATATGGAAATCTAGAAATTATCTAATATGCTCTTCTTGATCCTCTCTGTTTGATCCAATTTAGTAAGATGGTGGCTTCTTTCTTTTGTGTCTTTCACATTCTTAAATAGTACTTTAAGCTCTTAGGGTTCTTTCTAGGGTTTCCCCACTTAATTTGGTTCCTAAAATAGCCCAAAAAGTTAAGAGACCAAAGATGCTCTCGTGTTGGAAAGCTGAAATTCGCTCAAATTGCTATCTGGTAGATGCATGGTATAATGCATGGTCATGTATCGAACTATGCATCACCAAAATTATTGAAAGTCACAAATTTGCATGACCTAAGAGACATCCACGGGATGATGCACTACCTTACATCTTTTCTATGCTTTGAATCTTCGTTTTATGCTACTTTTCATTCAAATTCTTCTCCTTTCTCCAATTTCCTATTTCCATACACTCACAAACATGTCAAACACATCATGAAACACAAAATTAAGATACATATCTTGCTCTAAACCAAACAAACACTTAAAATATAAATAAACACACACATTAACATAATTCTAAGGCTACACATGCAACAATCATCTAGAAACCATCTATAAATGCACTCAAACACCTATCAAAACATAGTCTAAACTACGCCTATCAACATCTCAGTTGGTTCCTACTTAATCTTTAATTCCTAAATGATTAAGAATTGAAATCCTACATCTCAATCTTGTTCATCCTTATTGATGGATTTTGTAGAACTTCATTAACACCAATACCACTCACTATTTTCTAAAGTAACACATAAAGTTGAAACTTTTAAAGCTTTACTAATTTTATAACACTAATTACTAGTAAAGTAACACTTAGGACTTTAATACCCTAATAGCCTGTTTGGTTCAAAGAATGGAATAGATAAGAAATAAAATAATTATTCTTAGGAATAGAAAAGATGAGGAATAGAATAGAATGAGTATTACTTTGTTTGGTTCAAGGAATGGAATAGATAAAGAATTTCTATTCCATTGTTTGGTTTGAAAATATCAATTTGGAATGACAAAGGAATAACTTACAAAAAGACCAAATTATTATTATTATTATTATTATTATTATTATTATTATTATTATTATTATTATTATTATTATTA
>JAOTAX010000004.1:18858673-18878146 GCA_025629825.1 Erythroxylum guanchezii | reverse complement strand
ACCATGCAAATCTAACTATACTACCGTAAACCCTAACTCAGCGATTCACAATAATATAATTAAATGTTGACAATGCTAGATCACTCCCCTTTGAAGCCCCGGTGAACCCAAGCCATTGCTACATCTTCAAGAGGTCGGAAGCCTTAGCCGTGCATAACTCCGGAGAACTCCATCACTGCTGAAGTCCCAACGTTAATCATGGCTGGAGAGACTGACGGTGGAAGTGGCGGTGAAGTGAATGGCAATGATGGTTGATGATCGGAGATGGAACGATGGCGGTGGTGCAGTGAAGAGTGTCTGTCGTCTCTTGGATGCCGAATGTTATGTCTGTGTATTGTAGTGGTACCTATGACCTAATTCGGCAACCTTTTAAAGGTTAATAACAAGTCGGGTCAGTACAGTGAGGAAAATTTCCATTTGGAGTCCGGATATCCGTCTGAACGTCGCGACGAGTTAATTAATGGACGTTGCGATGTGTTGCTCTTGCTTGCTCGCCGCAGCGGGTTAATTTTTGGACATCACGACGTGTTGTTGCGTGTCGGTGCGCCGCGACGTAGGAATTAGCATACGTCGCGACCTGTCTTCTTCTGGATGTGCCGCGACGTGCTTGAAGGCTCACGTCTTGTTGACTCCCTGACATGGTTGACTCCTTCTTTACCTATAAGACAAAATAGCAATTTGCAGTATCAATTGTCCTTAGAAAAATTATAATGCAATTAATATCAATTTGCAACAATTTTACTAACAAATTGCAAATAATATGAGCTCACTATAAAGAACTAATTTAAGCACAAAAATCACAAATTAGGAGTCAAAAAGTACATTAACAGCTATGAAAGTGCAGCCAATTTATAAAATAAACTTGGGCTCAATCACCCGTCCTTGTTTTTGACTTCACAGGAATTTTGATTGAAAGACACTTGAAAACCAGAATCACATAGTTGACTGACACTAATCAAATTGTGTTTCAAACCATCAACTAGCAACACATTGTCAATACATACAAAGGAATCTTTACCAATTTTTCCGATTCCAATTATCTTGCCCTGCTGGTTGTCTCCAAAAGTTACCGATCATCCCTTCTCATACTGACCTTCTTCCCATCATGTGTCGCGAGCATCCACTGTCTAAGTACCAATGGTGCTTGTTGCTTCTTCTAAGGAAAGATACCTGCAGGAGATATTATTTGCTTTTTAGGTACCCAAATTTTCTTGGGTCCTTTGGGGTTAGTACTATCATATTCTATAGTATGATAATGATGCAAATGATGAGATTTTTGATGAAAATGTGTCTGATGAATTTTGTTTTTATGAGGAATCGACTTCTTTTTCTACTGAATATGGTTCTTAGTAAAACCTAATCCAATTTTATCATTAGGATGTCTATATTTTCCTAACATGTCGTTCATTTTCCTTGTACTCTTAGTAAAGGTTGCTAGATCAGCTGAAAGACTATTAATTCTTAGCTTCAACTGATTGATCTCTTCATATCTGTCTACAATTTCCTTTTTCTTTATCTCATCCACTTGCTTCTTTAAGCAGACATTCTCTCTTTCTAACTCTTGTGTATTCTTTGGACTTTTTACATACTTTTTCTTTAACAGTTTATACTATTTCAGGATTGCATGAGAATCTTCTAATAGTTCTGAATATGCATCTTGTAAATCATTAAATTTTGAGGTTACCTCCTCATCACTTTCTTCTTCGACTATTAGGCAGATATTCGCTTGTTCCGATGTCTCTAAGTCAGTATCTGATTCGGATGAATCGAGATCTTTCCAGGTTGCTATCATGCTTTTCTTGCCTTCTCTACTCTTCTTTGGCTTTCTTTTCAGTAATGGACATTCTGACTTATAATGTCCCGGTTTATTACACTCATAGCATATGACAGATGTCTTCTCATTCTTCCCATCATCTTTGTTATTCTTCTTGAAGGAGGACTCTTTATTTCCTTTAGTCTTTTTCTTCCATATGCGTCTGATCTTCCTTGAGATAAAGGATAACTCATCATCTTCATCGCTTGAATCATGATTTGATTCACTGGAATCGTCATTCTTGGATTCTTCAATCTTTAGTGCTTTTGACGATGAATTCTTCTTCTTGTGATTCTTCTGTCCGGCCTTCAATGTTATCGATTTATCCCGTCTGGGCTTGTCTTCAGCATCGAGCTCAACTTCATGTATTTTCAGAGATCCAAGCAATTCATCAAGTTTTAGCACACTTAAATCCTTGTCTTCTTGTACGGCTGTTACTTTCAGTCTCCATCTCTTCAGTAGACTTCTTAAGATCTTACGAACATGATCTTGATTGTCGTATGTTCTGCCGAGAGCTTTAAGTCCATTGATGATTGTTTGAAATCTTCCACATATCTGATCAATAGATTCTTCGTCCTTCATTTTGAACAGCTCGTACTGAAGTATAAGAATGCTTATCTTGGACTCCTTAACTTAATTTGTGCCTTCATGTGCAATGGATAACGTATCCCACATCTCCTTTGTAGTATCGCATCTGTGGACTTTATCATACTCACCTCTGCTTAAGGCACAACTCAAAAAGAACTTGGCCTTCCAGTTTAGTTAAAAACTCGCCTTTTGATCAATCGATCATCTGATTCGTGGAATAGAATTTCCTTTTTCATCTACCGGTTTGTATGGTCCATTTTCTATTATGTCCCAAAGATCAATATGAGTAGATTCGATAAAAAGCCGCATTCTATATTTCCAGTAATGATAGTCTTCTCCATTGAACGCAGGAGGTCTAGTGACTGAGGCACCTTCAGCTATGAATATGTGTGATTCCGCCATGAATCTTTATCCACACTTTGTTACATTGATTCTTGGACATCGAGCTCTGATACCAATTGAAGTGAATCACACGTTAATATAGACTTAATAAACGATATACAAATGCACAAAAAGGGTGGTTGAATTGTGTAATCTTTTTCGATAATCCCCTTTTCTGAAAAACTTCTTGAAAACTTGCTTACTTCAAAACTATCGAAAATCAGCATTATGAAATATTATGATATATTTTCGTATGAAAACAGTAAGATTAACAAATTCAAATTTGAGAGAGTTGAGAGTTGAGATAGAGAATGAGAGTGTCGACACAGCAAATTTATATTGGTTCACCCCAAACCGTGAGCTACGTCCAGTCCTCAGAGATCTATCTGAGATTTCACTATACTTCTCAACGTTACAAGTATTCTTTGATTTCAAGTCTCTATAGGTCTCTTATAACAAGTATTCTTTCACACTTAGCCTCTTCAGGCTATCTGCTTTTCTTTCAACTGAAAGAGTTTTTGAGCTTTTGTTACAGATAAAGATAGCTCTAACTTTTGCACAATAAAATTTCTAGCTTTTTCTTTCAAAAAATCTCTCACTTCTCATAAACCGTTAAGCTTCTGTAGTCTTTGACTCCGACCAGTATTTATAGTCTTCATCTTCAACCGCTTCTAGATAACTGTTTCTTTCTTCTTGTTTCTTGATCTTTGAAGAATCAGTTATTCAGTTGAGTTCTGTAACTAACTCAAGTTGATTAGTCATTTGACGTGGTATCAGTTCTTCCGTCTTACTTCCTTCCGTCTCACTTTTATCTTCGCGCTTCCATTTGACTTTTATTTTCACGCTTCCTTCTGACTTTCTATCGTCTTACTTTTGGTTTGCGCCTCCGTCTCATATTTTTCTGCTTCGGTCTCATTTTCTTCTTTTATTATTATTTGGTCTTCATCAAAATCATTGACGTAAAGTCATTTTGACTTAACATTTCTTTCATGCCAAATAAATATAGATGCAACAGTTGAACGCAGTTTTGAAGAAGTAACTATCTTGTTTCATTTGCTTACAACTATCACTAGCCCATCTTATAATCTTGATACATTCATTTTCCTCATATAACTCATGCAGTAGATGTTATATTCTTGAACAGGTAGGTTGTAAGCAAGAGCATTGAAAGAATAAATAAGTAATGGTTTCAGAAAAGGACTTACATAGAAGGAATAATTGACCTTGGCTTCCAATCCATCTATTTTTAGTCTTCAGCCTTTGTCTTATTGCTAACCAACCAATGAAGCTTTTAGAATTAAGGTTTTGGCCTATGGCTTCGTTTGGTAGACAGCCAATCAGCTATATTTGATTGTCTTGGGTTGTTTGAAAAGTCAAACAGCCATATAAAACATTTGGTGAAGAGGTTTTTCAATGACTGGGAATACGTAAACAGCTAAAAAAGAAAACGCTCCTATTTAGGAGTGTTTTTGTGAATAAGCTAAAATTTTTATTGTTAAAAGTCAATTTTACCCTTAATCTAGCTATAGGTTAGAAATAAAATATTGCCCTTAAATGAAAATGAAAATAGAAAGAATTGGAGCAACTTTAAATAAGTTTAGGTCGAGTCATTTCACATCTTTCAAGTTCCAAATTCGATCCAAGATCTAAATTTTTTCTTAGTTTTAAATATAGTTTAAAGTTCAATTAAATCGATCTTTATTCAGTAATTTGGGCTCAGGATAAAACCAAACTTTTTGCTAAACCTACTTTCGGATGCAAATGGCACTACTTTTTTTTGTTACGATGCCATCGAGAACTCTTTCGAACCTCTTGGGCGACACAATGCCAGGCATTGGTTGAATTGGACAGCTTAAGAGCAGGGACACTTCCACACTTCCACACTTCCACGGTACGCAATGACCCAGACTTAAAATCACCAACCGTCATCGATCTTTGAGGAATCCGCCACTCACTTCCACAAAATACTTTACATCAGGTAATTGGGTTGGTCCGAACCCGAACAATCCGGCAGTTGGGTTAAAACCCAAACATAAATTATTCTATTTAAGCGACGGAAGCTCTGCGCGACAAAACTTAAAATAACCAAGTTAACAAAAATCTTCAACATGAGTGGAATTTCTGTTTCGCCATCTTCTGCCATCTACTCTCTTCACTCTAAGATCCCCACTCAAACTAATACTAGCCGTTACACCTTTCCACGTGTTTCGCCTAAACCTGGTATCTCTCTTCTGTTGGACAACATGATCGGAATCAAACAGGGTCTGGGGGTTGGATCACCAAGAAAAGACTACGTTAGAACCATTGCAAGAGGCAGCACTGATGACTCTAGTTCAGGTCTGTCTCTCTCTCTATTCGCCTTTCTTTATACATTTGGATGTAGATTATGCCCTGTGTTGATTCATGAAACGCTATTCGTTTGTTTGATAATGGGAAATGATGCATGTATTATCGTCAACTGTTCTTCCTTGGAATTTACGGTTCGTACTGGGATTGAGGTCTGCATATGTTCTTTTTGTTTCAAAAGTGAAAATTTTGCTAGAAAAAGATTTAAAAGAAATGTGATATAGGATTTGACTGAAGTCTTTAGCAAAATTTCTGGTGACATTTATTACTGGTTAGAATTCGCTGGAACTTTCGACTGTGTTCATGTGATTAAATGTAACACGAAGTCAGCCGTCCCTGTACATAATGTTTATATCGTTGTTATTAACAGATTCCCAGTTTAAGAGAAACGAGAAAAATAGAACCATTCTTTTTTGCAGGTATTGCATCCTAATTGAACAGACCATTCATGACATTGAGTTGTATGACAAACGTATGCCGGAACCCTAGTACTCGTTAATTTACATTAGGTAGCTACAGATTGATTTGTACTTACGCCACCTATTAATTTATGAGCTTTGCCATATAGAATATTTGAACGCATATATAAATAACTTTCCGAACGACAAGTGACAGAATCCAAAACTGATAAAAAAGGGTATGTTAGAAATGAGGACATGCAAGTATTTTCATTTACCAGATCTCTTGAGGGGCCATCATAACTTCCTCATGCGTTTCCTTTCTTTTCAACCAAGCATGTGTGACAAATCAAAATTTCAGGTGATAGTGACAGCAGCAACATTCTGGATGCATTTTTTTTGGGCAAGGCTTTAGCAGAAGCACTTAATGAACGGATGGAATCTTCTGTGGGCGAGCTTTTGAGTACAGTGAGCAAGTTGCAGTCCGGGCAGCAAAAGCAAATACAGGAATTCCAGGTAGTGAAATGTACCAGACCCTTTGTCGAAAAATTTCATCTAGTGTATGTTGCTTGGTTTTTTGCGTCTATTTTCTAGGCAAAGGGAAGTTCTTTGAACTACCCTTTTTTCTAGAAAGAAATTCCATTTTTTTGGCTTGGATAGGGGGTTGCTCGTTAAAAGCTGATCAAAATGTGATTAGTTTCAAAGTTACTTAATACTTCCAACCAGTTATCCACTGGGATTTACTACTTGTTGGAGGACCTGTTTCCTGATTTTGAGTTGCTATAATCTACTATTTGTCTTTGTTTTTATTGGTGAATAACTGCATTATAACATGCTCTCCATCACCCTCTCCATCTTCTAGGTTGAATTCAAAGTCTTCTGCTACACTGGCTTTATGGATTTTTGTACTTGGATTAACTTAAACTGAATTGTTAGATAAATGTTGAATGTCTAATTTGGCATTCTTCTTTGGCATGCAGAGCGTCTTCCAAGTACACTCATAGGTTGGTGTATATACACCTGTTTTTAAAAATTTGTATTTAAATAGATAATCCATTTCTTAATCCTTTTTTCCATATATTTAAACATCACATTAAATATTGAATTCATGAAAGAATTGATTTACTGAGATTGCACACATTCAATCCTTGAGGTTTGAAATCCTTTGAGTTTCATCCATTAATGGATTGCAGGCTGATGTATTGGCTAGAGCCAAGAAAGCCAAGCAGAATGCAGCACAAGACACCACAGGGGCTCAGGAACTTATTTCCACATCTGCTGATAGTACCAACGCAGATTCATCATCAAGTACTGGTACTACTACTTCTGCATCAACATCAGGCGATGAAACTACCACCTCTACTACTGAGACAAGTTAGGACTCTAGGACCCCATTTTAAGGGGTTCCCTATGATGTTCTGCTCATCTACTTCCATCTGCCGTGTATCCAATATATTCGGCCTTTATTTGGATCACCATCTTAGTATACTCTATAGTTTTCGTCTGAGTTTATTAGTTAATGGAGATATATAGGTACCTGCTCTGCAGATAAAAAGAGATTGAACCAACTTGGTGTACCTTTCCCTATTCAAATAAGCTTTCTAAAGTTGAATTTTTATCAGCCCAGTTAGCAACAAAGTTTTACGATGCAGCGTGAACTGATGTCTGAAAGAATGCTGTGGAACTTCAACAATTTGCTCTGAGATAACGAAAAGATGTACGATCTTGACTGAAAATTCTGAATGCCCATAATCGTAAATATAGTAAGATATTATTCACGTTTCTCAGGTATAAGGGAAACAAAATTATGACACTGTGTTATAAAAATTGAAGAATCTCACCTAGCAATAAGCACAACCTCTTTATACAATTAGGAACGGTAAGTTGATTAGGGTTTGGCTCGGTTTTAAACTAGCGAATTTAATCTGACCTGATTATAATTTAGGGAAGTTCGGACTCTTTTTGAAAAAGAAATCTGAAACTCTTAAACATTTTTACCGTCTTCTTTCATCTCAATCGCAGTCACTTATTTTTTCTTTTTTCACCATTGAGTTTTGTTTTTCTCTCATCTCTTCTGTTGTCTTTTCTCGCTTTTGTTTTCTATTTCTGGTTTTTTTTTCTTTCTTCTATTTTTCTCTCATCTCTTTTATTGCCACTCACGTTTCCTTTATTTGTTTTGTCCCTATATATGTTTGCCTCACCACTGCAATAAGACTAGATCTGAAAGTTTGCAAGTTAATAAGCAGTTGTTATGCAGCGAATATTACTAGTAGAGGGATCGATGACTTGCTCTCATGCTTCATGAGTTAATAAATATAAGAGTATTACTAAAAATGACTGTAAATTTCAAGTTACTGTATGAATTATTACTGCAAAGATGATGATTTGAAGTTGGATAGTACAGGCGTATGTAAAAGGAGATGGCAGATTGAGTTAGACTTGGTTGAATTCAGGCTGTAAATGAATTTTACTTTCCTAAACCTGATTGAGCCAAGTTCGCACAGTATAATCCAAACTGGCTTTGATTTGGACTCAAATTGCTTATACAGGAATTTGGTTGGGCTCGAGCCCCCTCAAGCCTGACCCTGCCCGATATTAATAAGTTGAATTAATTAATAGTTCTAAAATTTTAAAAGTTTCAATAGGGTTGCAAAGCCATTTTTCTTTTCAATATAATTCTATAATTTCTTACCAGATGTAATGATTTAGGCTTTTTTAGACCTTTCTACACTCATGTATTTATGAATTTTTGATTTTGCTCATATTTCTTTCTATTTAGATTCCCTTATAATTTTTTTTAAAGTAATGATTTAATTAAAATCTTTTAACACTTCAAATACTCTGATACATATATATAAGATTTAGATCTCTTGAAACTCCCCGCTTGGCAAGAGTACGAGCGAGGAATATCATTGTACGCAACCTTCTTTTTGTATTTTTATAAAGAGGTTGTTTTTGTAACTTGAACATATGACCTTTTAATCATAAAAGAGTAATTTTATCAATTACTTCAAGATTCATCATCATAAAAGTAACTTAAAAGACTTATTTTATTTATATAAAGGATATAACATCAATTCATTTTACTATTCATAGAAGAAATCAATGATTACAAAACCAAAATTCTTTCTCATATTCATAATGGATTAATTCCCACTCTTATTTAAAAATTTAAGTTGAGTTTTCAAGTATTCAATTTCTAATAATACTTCTTCTTATTATTACAATATTTCTTATTTACAACATCTATCTCATCTATTTGAAGTTAATATTCTAATTTATCTTTCTAAATACCTAATTAATATATTTTTCGAATTATTTAACATGAGTTTTTAGTTTTAATTTCATCAAAATTAAAAAAAATCATTCTTCTTCTCATAATTAAAACACCTTTTATGTCTTTATCTAGTTTATTGCTTCTATCTTAATATCAAATATATAATTTTAGAATTATGATATGGCATCCAAGAAATTTTATAGGTCAATATTTGTTCTTTAAAGTATTCTATATATGATTTTGTTCTCTAATCTAAGCTTTTTATTGAAAGTGATAAAGATATTATTGATAGTACAACATAGTATAGTATTATAATAATTGATATTATATAATTATAATACATTATAAAAATTAACATCAAAATCATATCATAATAATTGAAAATATATTGGTACAACATAGTATAGTATTACAATAATTGATATTATATAATTATAATATATTATAAAAATTAACATCAAAATCATATCATAATAATTGAAAATATATTTGGTACAAATATAAACACAATCCTTAATTCAAATACTAAAATGACATGTGAAATAAATGATATTTAAAATATTAAACTATACATTTTTGGAATGCATATGTTGAATTCACTATATGAACGTAGAACATACTTTTATAGTTAGAGTTTTCTAATTTGTTTTCTTAATTCTTCAAAATTATAGTAAAAACTCTTTATTTATAGATATATAAGTTTAGGATTCCTACATATGTTGAATGCACTATGTGAACATATAACATATTCAAAGTTATTTTTCTAAATTCTTCAAAATTATAGTAAAAACTCTTTATTTATAGAGACTGTAAGTTTAGGATTTTTGAAGACATGTTAGGATATATGTTTTAATGTGATTAGCCATGGTAATGTGGTAAAGTAGCATTATTGATATGTTAAGATAGGATGATAAGGTAGTCCATTCCTGTCAGTCACCTTTCTAGTTCTCTTTTGTTGAAACTCCTTAATTTTCATTTGCATCATCAACTAGTAATTTAATATAATATTTCACAAAGTAATCTCATTTTCTTTAAGGTTGTCTCAATGTTCTTTTGAATTCCTTACCTAATGTTCTTTCTTTAATTAATATTGTGTCCCTTCCGTGAAAATGCTCTCCTCGGATTCCTTAATTGATAAGTCATTTTGTAGGGTCTCAAACATTTTTCCCCTTTATTCTTCTTCATTAGCATTGGAACAAAACCTATTCTGAAAAATAAATTATTTTTCTTGATTATGAATATTCTATCTTGGTTAGAGATAGATAGATGCCTAATAATTTAGTTATGTATAGGAGATAATATGAAAAATCAAACTTATTTCTCATTTGACAAGAATATCTTAATTTAAAAATGAAGTGCATTTCAAAGGAATTTATAGATCTATATATCCATATCTTATAAAATATGTATGGTATTTCAATTTCAATAACTTAGAAAGTTAAAATATAGCCAAAAAATTAAAAGGGTCAAATTTGTTGGACCCCTTATGGTTTTTCATATTATCAATGTACTCTCTAACTTTTAAAAAATATTAATTATGTCCTATAGTTTTAGTTTTGTAACAATCATCCCCCCAATATCAACTTCTGTTAAGAACTCTAACCGTAGACTCAAAAAGACATTATTTTCAACCCGTGGAACTATATGTGACACTACATGTGGCACTATTAATGTCATTGTACAGTTTGCAGTTATGGTTTGTAATGGAAGTTGATGGCAGGGGACAAGCGTTATAAAATCAAAACTATAGGAGAATACATAGTATTAGCTAGTTGAAGATAGCCTAGTGGATAGTATGAGACTAGTTCCTCTCATCATGGCCATTTCCCTAATCATATTGAAATTTCTGAGCTGAAGCTTGCAGAATTCATAACTTATATCCTTAAAGACTCTTTGATTTCTTTTTCTCCTTAGGTTATAAACTGTGCAATCCATAGATATATGAAGGAATTTGGAGTCATCCTCGCATAAGTTCTATACGACGTTAGTATCCATAAGACAAAATCTTTCCATTCATTAAAAGGCCATATAACTCCACATCTATCAAGGATGTCTTGCCAAAAAGTTTTTTAAAAGTAGTTGAATTATAAGTGATTGAATTACAAGATATTTACAAGCGGTCTTGGAGAAATCCCATGGCATGCACTCCTTTGGAAGCAATCTCTGAATCCCAAAGCTTCACTAGTCACTTGGTTAGTGATAAGAAACAGATTTAGAATTAAGAACAGATGGTTTGGCACTTATGACTCAACCTGTGTCCTATGTAAGGAAGCTAAGGAGGATAGGAAGCAATTATACTTTATGTGCAAATACTCAAAAGCATTATGGAGTAGAATTTTACATATGCTAGCAGAAGATAATCACACCTATGAATAGAGTGGGACTCTAGACTGGTTCATCAATCTCATCAGGTAGCAAAAGTATAATGGAATGATAATTGAGACAACCTTCACCACCACATTTTAATCTCTTTGGAAAGAAAGGAGCAGTATGCTGTATAAAGGAGTTGAAGTAGACAAGCATCAACTTTTTAAAAAATCCTAAATTGGGTTCAAGCCATCTTGATAGTAAAAAATGTGCAAAACTCACTCACCTTTGGAATGAAAAAAATATGGAACTTGTAATTTATGCTTTGTATTTCTTCAGACTAATCTTGTACTACTATTCATGTTGTAAGTTAAAACTCATTGTAAGGTAGTAAGATGAAACTCATAGTAATGTTGACCTAGCTTTTATAGAGATATTATAATTTTATTCATTTTCCAAAAAAATGAAATCTTATTTCATTTATTTATTTCTAGATTTAACCTATTTAATTTCTATTTTAAAATTTCATCTTCTTTTTACTCTTGAGAAAATACAAATTTTTAAAACAGGAATAAAAAATTGCATTAGCATGAAAGTCATAAAGAAAAACGTCAAACAATAGGTTATAAATAAGAAAACTTACAAAATATCCTCTAAAAGTTGGAAAAACTTGAAAGAGATATATGTTAGTGCTCTAAAGAAGCTACAATGGACTATTTTTTTCTTCTTTTATTGAGTTATGAATATTGGAGCATCAATATTAAGCTCTTTAGGTTTATACTGCCAATATCTTGGTGTTCAGTCATCAAAAAGGTAGCTTTTGGTGTTCCACAGCTTTTTTCTATTATGTTTCATCTACTAGAGCTTTAAATATCATCTTTTGATGCATTTGCTACACATTCCATTCATTTTTTATTCCTTAACTTAGTTGTATAGTGTTGGCCCTAGTTATAACAATTTCCCTTATCTGCCTCCTAAAGTTCATTATTAGGCTTCCTATATCTTGGTGAATGTATTTTAAAGATTCTTAAGATTCTTTCCTACCAAATAAAATATATACAACTTAAAATTATCTTGAATAGCTTCAAGTCTCCTTTTGAGTTTTTACTTGATCTTGTTTGCCTATATGATAATATTTTCCTATGCATTTTTATACCGAATTAGTTATACCACTGTATTTCCTATTCTTATACTATTGTTGAGAAATTGTAATCAAAGAATAAGTGATTTACAAATTCTTATTCCTATTGACAGAGGCAACAAATATTGTTGATTTGAATATGTCTAATCATATATTTTTTTCTAATTTTTTTAGTTAACTTCCAACCACAGGATCAATATAGCTCTTGGAATGTAACAATGATTGTAAACTAGATGTCGATTCACCCTTTTAGGGCAAGTTTTGCATAATCTTGGGCATGTTTTATTTATATACCTGCCAGATCTATGAGCAATCTTAATGATTATATTCTATCTTACAACAATGGGGTAGTATGATGGTACTTAGGCATATTATATTATAATCCCCTTAGTTGGCAACTTTAGGCTCTTTTTCTTACCACTTCCTTGACCTTACATTGATTGGCATCAAGTGCTTAAGATTATGGAGACTTGGGAGTTTATGAAAAAAGCCTTTGATTATGTCAATTATCATATTAGAAAGATGTAGTATTGGCATTGATGATGATGCATGTCATGTTTTGATTCAAAGTTTCCCTTAACTTTAACATTTGTATTAATGTCCAAGAGGCACTTACTTGAAGGGTGGTATCCACTTAACCTTATCTGTAAGAATATTTCAAATTCTTTTGTCCAAAAGCATGTTATTAACTAACTTAATTGAGCTTATCCTCAAGCCTCCTTCCTTCTTAGTGGTGTAAAATTCTGTTCATTTTACTTTAGTATGTGATAATTTATTTGGATCCTTTATCCAAAAAATGTTTTTAAATGATTTGTTAATTGCTTTGATTATGTTATAGGAAAAGCAAAGCTAGCAGCTCTAATATACACATACATTACTCAAGATAGGAGATATTAATCACAATCTTCCAGCATATGAAAGGTCTTATTGTTTCAATTCCTTATTCTTCTTTAAATAGCATCAAATAAAGGTTAACAATATCTATTTTTGAGCCTTATGATAGTAATTGGAATCCTAAGATATTTGAATGGAGGTTTCTCAACTTTTAAGCTAGCTATGTTTGACAAATTCTTAGATTAGTTAAGATAGTTTCATGATAAAATATGCAAATCTTCTCTAGGTTGATTTTTAAACTCAATATGTCACTAAATTATTATATTATTCCAAGTGAAATCTTATAAACTTTCATCAACTCTACATAATAATATGAGATCATCAATAAAGGATAAATGGTTGTTCTTTACATTTTGACTTTTTGTGGTTGTAGGTAAAGTTGACCCATTCTTTAATATTCCTATCAATTATTCTTACAAGGAATTCTATACAGATTGTCAATAGGTAGGGGAAAGAGGGTTCCCATGTTTTAATCTTTTTCCTCCCTTGAATGTTAAATGGGATCCCAACCCATGACATTTTATAATGAGAAAACATATTACTATTACCAAGTTTACTTTTAGTGATATTAGTAGCACTATTATAATGAAATTAAAATCAAAATTAATAGAAGAGAAAAGTTAAAAACGATGCCAATTAAATCAATTAAGAAACCAAATGATGAAGAAAATGATTAAAATGCAACAAATATATAACTTAAAAGATCTTAAAGGAAATTTATATGAAGAATTAAAATAGGAAGAAGGAATCAAGTACCTTAAGATTTAACAAATTATTTTAGTCCTGTTTGTAACTTCATTTTAGTCATTTCAATGAATTATGGGCTTAATCTTTTCATAATCAAGATAAAATTTATTCTAACATTTAAAGAAATCCTTTTGATCTATAAAACAAACTTCGATGAGCTTTTGAAATGGTTTTGAATTTTTATCAAAGGAGTGTGTTTTATCTTTAAAAATACTTAGGGTTGAAATTTTAAACTTAGTTTCTATAGGATTCAACTAGCCAGATAAAGTGTAAAAGGTTAAATGATAGGTGGTTTAAAACCTGCTAGACCATCATCTAGCCAATGGGCCAACTGATAGTCAAACTACTAGCTAAAATATTATAGTTGACTAGCCAATAGACTATATTAAAAGTTACAAAAAGGTAATTTCGAGTTATATAAATAGAACATAATCAAAATTTGAGAACCTTTGGCATACTAAATAGTTACTAAGATCATTGAAAGGCTAGAGGAGTGCCTTTACGTACATGTACATATTATTGCATGTATTGTTTAAATCATATTGAAACTTAGTTCATTGTATAAGAAATAAAGGTATATTTTAAGTTATATATGGTTGTGCTAATATAGCAATTAGCGGAATTGTTCAACATATACATTCTGAGCGCTCTTCCTAGCCTTGAATAAGATTTATAAATAGTTACTCTTTACCTATAATAAAGTAAGACAATTATAAGGGTTCTTCTTTATTTATGGCAAAGAAGATGTCATTTAAAGGATTCCTCTTGACCCATTGAAGGAAAAAGATAATTTGATCCTTAACTAAATCTTTGAGGGTGGATGTAGTCTAATGTTATTTAGACAAACTGTTACAAATTAATTATGTCTCTTTCTCTACTCTATAATTATCAAAATTGCTTTGTGAGTTTCAAATAAGATTTTTTTTATAATCATTTATTAGAATAGTCAATTCATTTATTAATTTTTAAATAGGCCAAAAGTTAAAACATATAATCAACCACTTCTTATGTGCGACCTAGGTACTAACAAGATGTTTCTTTTCTTTTAGTGATATAATGTTACCTAATTTTTTATTTTGATTGCTGTACTTTTTATTTATCTTAACATTTTTTGGTTTGGTAATATCTCTTTATTAATGATTAATTTGATATTCCATTATTTCCTTCTATTGGTATTGAAGTTTAGATACTTGCTTCCTTAATCCTTTGTTGTAGTGTTCCATCATATATTAGGAATCGCTAGATTTTTAGTTATGTGTTTATTATTTTTTGAGATTTTTTCTTTGATGGTGTTTTGAGTTATTCTTGTGACATGTTGAATATCTTAATGTTTCCAAATTTTTAAGAATATTTTTTTTGATATTTTATTATTTTTAAGGCTTCCTCATGAGTGATCAAATTTGTTTATTTTTTAGTTATGCTTAGTAAATCTTAAGTAGGTCTCGTAGTCTGTTTGAATATATAATAATGAATAACAATTTTAAATTATATATATTAACATATTTATTTTTAATAAAGTATATTTTTCTATTGTTATTTTTCTATTTTTCATAATTAATTTTTAACTAACTCCTTGAATGACTAGCTTCTAATCTATATGTTGTAGTAATGCGATGAACTTGCAGAATAAGTTTTCAGTTATTTGGTAAACTTGGCAAACAAACCATCTTTTTTCTTTGTTAAATTCAGGTGCTAAGTTGATTATTTTTGAAAGGCTTCAAAACATTATGATTTATGATTCCTATAAGCCTAACAATATTGTTTTATAGAGTTAGGTTGCTTATTGCTGTCAATTTCTTAGTTGTTATGCTTAGATCAGTGTTTTAAAAACTGGACTGAATAGGTCGGTTGGACCGGAGAACCGATGACCCTGAGCATGAAACGGTTCGGTTTACCCTTTATTTTTTGTGAGTGATTGACCCGTTCATTTTGCGGTCAGCCGGTAAAAATCGTTGAACCAGTGAAAGAAAGAATCGATCGGTCCATATAAAATACCTTGATTTTGATGATTTCAACTTGAATGAATATTATAATTAGTGATCTTTTTTTTAATCTTTTTGATGAAATATGACTTGTAAGCTTTGTTATCTTTTTTTGTGTTATGTTGGTGAACTTAAAAGAAAAACTTGTATATTTTGAAGTTTGAAGTTTGAAGGTTTAAGTTAAATTTACAATTAGATAAATAATTAAATAGTATGTTCAAAAATTATCTTATATATATAATATATAAAATAAAAATTTATATATTTATTAGTCACCGGTTTGATCACGATTGAATTCTGATTTAACCATTGACCCCTGAATCAGTTGCTTCTTCGGTTCAGTCACCGGTCCGGCTTTTAAAACATTGGTTTAGATCATCTCCTTATCTAATGAGTATTTATTATTGATACAAATCAAATAAAATTTTATGTCAATGTTTATGAAAACTTGGTCTATGCAATAGAATTTTATCATGATTACAATCTTTATATAGATAAAACTACTATCTTATAAAGATAAAAATGTTATATTATCCAAATTCTATATACTAAATCAATATAAAAAGGACATCAAACCTACTAAAAAAGGTATGATAAATTGTTTATAAATTCATAAAATTACATTATTTATTCAGATCTAACTTAAGTGTTGTGGCAAGTCCAAATAAAATTAATGTGTTATAATTGTTTTTTTTGTTCTTTTAAGTTTATGATGATATAAATACTATAAAAATTTTGTTGACATCAATTGGTACTATTCTTGAGAATAAATTTTTTCTATCAGTTTATCTCATTTAATTTTATAACCCCCTATTAGATGGTTTTGAAAACTATTCATTCATACGACTCGATTTTGCATATATCAAAACTTACATACCTATATGTAGCAGATATAAAAAATAATTAACATAAACTAAGATGGTTTGCTTGATTTTTTTGATTTTTTAGCAAACTAAAATAATTTTACTAGTGCATCTTTGCTTCCTATAAAGTTTAAGAGTTTCAAGTATTAAAGCTTCGGCCACTTCCTTGACTTAAACGATTTCTTTAAGATTAAGTGTATTCGTTTACCTATCTTTCTTAAAGATTTATTTTTTGATTCATGATTTCATCTTTTCATATGGACTTAACATATTATTATATATAAATTTCACCAATTTTGTCTTATTGCAATCCATGAAATTTGTTTCTCTAAAGTTCCTTGAAATATTACAGGCTTGAATCTTAATGTTGGTAGCATTATATTTAGTTGAATTCATATTAATTCTTAATCTTTAACAAGCTCTACCAAAATACAAAAGTTCTTTAACTGTTATTTTCTTGTACTCAATAAAGAGGGTTGATGGGTTCTAAGTCAAAAGGGCATAACAAGACTAAAGTTTGTTTGTGAAAGATAAGAAACCAATCAAGCTTCTCTTTCTAACTAATTTTTCTCTGCATCTCTCTATCTGATTTTACTATCTTGCCCCTAATTGTTTCCACTTTTGGAAAATTTTCCCCTCGCTTCTGATAAGGTTCTATCTTAAATATTGCTATTCGTTCCTTAGCATCTGAATTCCCTTCACCTAAAAGATCTGGAGTATGGAGAATAAGGGGAGTTCCTCTTCGTCTAACCTGAACTTGGAAGATTTCCCAGCTCTAAACAATTCACTAAATGCGAAGAAGCTAAGGGATAAACCTACTACAGTAGCTAGAGGAGAGAATGCTAAAGTTGGTGTCAAGTAAACTAAAGAAGCCTAGAGTAATAAGCCATAGATACAATGTCATAAGGGAGAATTAAAGCATCTTCAGAATGTCTAGAAGGAGGAAATTTTCATATCCCCATTAGAACTTCTAAAGGCTAGTGCAATGTATGGTCTTCTTCTATTGTGGGTTTCTTCTAGAATAAGAGGCTTTCTTTTCCAGTTATAAAAGCTTGGGCCATAACCAAGTGGGTAGGAAGGCATTGGAGAAAGTTATGCTAATGTATGATGATTCCTTTCTCTTCAAGTTTATGAATGAGAAGTGTTTAAATGAGATCATTGAATAAGGTCCTTGCCATATTGGTGGCCAACCTATGTCCATTAAAAATAGAGGCCAATTACTAATTTTGATTGAGGAAGTATTGATGCATTTCCTTTGTGGGTTAATTTCCATAATATGCCTCTTAAACTCTGGACAATTGAGGGCTTAAGTTTCCTAGCAAGCTCACTTGGAAAGCCTATTTGTATGGACACTCAAATTGCTAATATGGAACATTAGAACATATTTATTTTGTTAAAATTTGTATTAAGATAAAAAGGGATTCTGTATTGCTAGATCAATTACCAATAATGAAGTTAGGAGATGATGGAGAGCTTAAAAATTTTGAAGTGCCAATATCTTATATATGGAAACCCAATTTAGTGAGGAAATGTTGGTAACGAATTGGAAATTTATTCAAAACTAGGTGCCATGATGAGCTTATGGTGATCACATCTTCAGAGAATTCTAAGTGTGACAACTTAAAGGAAGGTGATGGTGTTTTGGAGTAGACCGCAAATCATATTTTGCATGAAACTGGGATGATCCCTACTAATCTGGAAGCATAGAAGGATAAGGTAGGCAATTATCCAATAGTACAAATGACTATTCCTGAGAATGTGAGGCCAGAAGTAACCAAAGAATTTGAGAACTCTACTTTTGTTAATTTGGAAATGCAAGATGATGAAGTAGCTGAGAACCTAATTGTACAAGTGGATAATTATATGAATGAGCAATAAGTTGACAGCTATGCAATAGAAAAATCTCTTTATGCAATTTTAGAAACATAAAATAAAGAAGTAGTAGAGAATCCAATTGCACAGGGGGATAATTCTGGGAATGTGAAACCAGTTAACACCAAAGCAATAAGGAAATTTATTCCTACAAATTTGGCAACAAATAATGAAGAAGAAATAGTGATTCCAAATGTATAGGTGGAAATTAGAATGAAAAAGTAGTAGAATCCAAAGCATTAAAAAAACCTATTGAAAATAAAGAACAAACAACAAGATCAAAAAGAAGACCTACTAGGAGAAGGGCTAAGAATAAACTCATAGGGGAAACTCCACCTAATTATTATGGTTTGGAATGTTGGAGGGTTTAATGACCCTCTTAAAAAGGCAATGGTCAAGGAGACTGTTTTGTAGAAGAAGCCATACCTAGTAGGGCTTCTTGAAACTAAACTAAAACTACCTCAAATGATAGGTGTTTCAAGGTTTTGGGGAGTATATTGGGAAGCTAGCTTTAATCATAATTCTTATTACAATGGCGAAATCCTTCTTTCCAACTCCAATAAAATCTTAATTCAGGTAGTAGTAGAAATTGTTGGAACCCCGTTTCCGGAGCCCAAACATCCGGAGTCCTAAACCTTGAACTTATTACCCTGCAGGGTCATAATCAACATTTCCCAAAGGTAGTGTGCCCACATCAATCAAATACTAAAATCTCAACTTAACCTCATCAAAGAAATCGTAGCTCTAAGTCTTTAATTTGCGTTGAAATAAGAATCATCTCAAATAGAGTTTTACACCTCAAGAAATACCTAATGAGCTAAAATGTGATCATACTCCAAGCATGCTCTCCCAACCGACCTCTCA
>JAOTAX010000004.1:18820465-18840001 GCA_025629825.1 Erythroxylum guanchezii | reverse complement strand
TATTATTAAATGTTCTATGTTTTTATTAAAGTTATAAACTTAATTTTTGTAGAATTAAATATCTAAAATTTAAATTCTTATAAGAATATTCAACGAAATACTAAGATATATAATATTCTTACCCTTATATTTTTTAAAGTTATTTCCTTATAAATCATTTTATACATAAATAGTTAATACTAAACAGTTAATTTTATCAAATACTTTTGACAAACAACTAATGTAATTTACTAATCAAATTAACTAATAAATTCAGTTAATAATTAATACAATCAGTTATTTGTCAAACAAAATCTTAACATGGTTTAAGTGATTGGTCGTGCAAGCTCTACGACGGGCTTCGGACAGCTGTAAGATCTAATTCTCTGACTCAATGGAATTGCCTTGTGATGTGTCAGCAGGAATAACCAGGCTCTCCATTTTATGCCATTCCATCAGCAGTTGCACAGATAGAGGGTCTGGAATAGCATGACTTTATAGCTCAATAGTCATATAAATACGAAAGCAGTCTCTTGATCCTTCCTGTTTTTACCTGCTCGATGCACAGTCTGTGCCGACTTTTCTAAAGTAATTGGCTCATCGTGTTCTAACGCTTTGACTTGATCTTAGTTACTGATATATATTACTAAGATTAAATTACAAGACATGATTGATACCATGCTTGTCGGCATATTAGTTAAACATCTGATTTGATATTACTTTGGGAGTTGCAATTACCATATTAAAAGTTATGGTCTACTTAGTTATTGAAAAGTTGCAATTATTGTAACGCCCGCTAACTATAATAACACAAGTAAACATAAAGAAAAAAAGATAAAGCAGAAATCATTATCAAAACTATAACTAGCCAGGTAAGGTTACTTGTCTGACACTTCTTGATGTCACCCATTATTAATCTGAAACAGATAACCCTACAAACTGGGTTTGTATTGTTGCGTACAGCAAACTTAAACGGAGGAAATTTACCTTTTGCTGAGGCTAGAATTGGAAAATGGAGCCGAGAAAAAGTCGAAACCTAAAAACAATGCTAGTCCAACTTGTAGATTCCCTAAAATGATTTACTGTAGGACATATACTAATCATATTCTTGGCTTATAAACCATGCTAGTGAAGTACACGAAGAATCAATCTGAAACCAACACTTGGCATAGTATTATATGCTCTGGAAAACGATTCCTACTTTGAAATTCCATTCTTCTTAAAATGAACTCATGTATAGAAATGGAGAAAGAGAGATTGGATCACATTGTTTTATCTTCGACGCGAGTACGTCTACATAATAATCCATAATGAAAGTATTTTCTCTTAGTCTCTCCCAAACCCAGTGGTCTATATTTTCTATTTATATACGATTTCATACCTCAGAAGCATGCATATAACGACATAATTTTGGGATTTAATGTTGGAATCGGTGTATAATCTTGGCGATCGAAAGTTTATAAATAACGGTCAATTAGAACACAAGTGATTGCATAAATTAGCATTTGCATGGAACTCTTTGTGACTCCCTATAGTTAGTTGAAATAAGTTGAAGCCGTCACTGATTTTCCAAAACATCCAAATGTAAGAAAGGAACAAAGTACTTGAAGTCAACCTTCCCCATCTATAGTTAAATATTGTTTATACATGATCGGTAGAGAGACAGAGATTTCGTCCATGTACCTACTTCATATCTTCCTCGATCCTAAACTTTTATTGAAATCACCAGCCAATGCATTTAGAAAAATGATTAATCCTGACAAGAGTTGACATCAAATACGTTTTTGGGAGAAAAGGCATACACAAAATGTTAGGAAGATATGGAGTAAGAGCTTTCCCCAATTTGTTGACAATTTGGCCCTCTACAGCATGGTCTTGATTTGCAGATAGAAATAAAGAAGCATTATTTGAAGAGGCGCACTTGCTTTAAGTTGTAAATATCACTCCTGATTTTTAGGGGATGAGACCATATATATAAAATAGAGTTTAAATATCTCCTTCTCATTGACTTTTGGTACTCATAGATAGCGTATTTTGTTTGTTAGACAAAGGGACACTTCGAAATCGGCTAAGCCTAGAATTAATTGAATGCCTTTCTTCTCAAAGAATATATTGCTAAAGATTTGATAATCTTAACAATGGTCCACTTGAAAATGCTACACTACCTTACCCCATAAAAGAAAAAGCTAGAGAAGCAACAAATGATGACATATATTTAAGTAGAGAATTTCTGTTTAATCGAAATTGATCGTATCTCATAACCTGACGCGATTTTGGTCACCTTTTGAACCGAGCGAGCAGTTTGCTTTCTGAATAATTCAATCTGATTATTGCTTGAGCAACAATTTCGGTGTGAGCATAACATGTTAGTGATTTCGAGAATAAAAGAAACTATATATATCCAGCCATCTTGGCATTAATTTGGCAAGGTAGGAAGTTTGTTTCAACAAGGTCCAATCAATTGTTGGTGGCCCATAACAGTAGCTAGCTAATTGTCTTGCACACCCAATGGTTTTGAAGAATAGAAAAAACAAAAAAAAGGACTTGGTAGCTTTTGGTCGTTTCAATTAAACGTAGTATTTGTCTTCCGGCTGCTATTTAGTTATTCTTGTCTGCATACAGTGATTGGTCACAGGATACTGATATAATTTAGTATGCGTATGAACCTAGGAGAAGAAAAGAAAAATAAATATTTTATGAGAAATTTGCGTAAACATTTTAGGATATATACAACACGCAATCTCTAATTATTGTTCCTTGTCTACGGGAACTTAATTATTTCAGATTGAAGTTCCGTTCTATACAATTCAAATACTGTCTAGGTTGAACAAATTCTAATGCTCGTCCAATCCAAGCTTTATGCACACCAAGGTTACAAAATATTAATTGATGGCATTAGTACAACTCCTTCTAATGAATAAGCTCACTGCTAATGGCATTTTTATTTTTATTTTCTCCCCCTCCTTTTATTTCTAATTTCAATTAATAAATAAAAAACAAAGAAAACATTGTGTTTCAATTTGTCACTTAAAAGAAAAAAAAAAATTGTACAGTGAGTATCAGAATATATGCTTCCATGGTCAAAGAAATATTTCCCGGGGAACCGTCCAAGAGGAAAAGGCAACCCTCCTGTCCCCATATATTGCTGTCGTCTTTTTGCTTTATGGATTCGTTAATATTTGATTTACGACATGGCCCCATCACTAATTGGTGAAGTAATATGACTATTACACCCTTCTCTTATTCTCGTATTTTCATAACAGCACTGCGAAGACCAAAGGAAAGCAGTAAGGACCATTTATAAACAATCAATGTGATCCTTGGTGTAAAATCATAGTTAAGGAGTCTCTTGACAGTTCATGTATTAGGTTTTTCTTACACTTCATTCTTTTGTCGGTATTATTGTTCTGGAGTCTTCTCATTCTTGTGGCATGCTTCAAGGGACTTGACCATGTACAACTTTCCCTATGCAAGTAAGAACCTCTTTACTAGGTAAATAAATAAGGGAGTAGATCTGTTGCTCCCAAATTGCTGTGTTTTGTTGTGCCTTTAAGATCTTAGTCATCCAATTTATTGTAATAAATAACTGAGATTTATTCAGACACAAGGGGCACAGTGCTTTGGGAGCAACAAATCTGTTCTCAATAAACAACATATACATGATATTCTTCTCTCTAAAAGATATATTAAAAAATTAATTTTAACATCAAAGTATTTACATCAAATCTATCTCTACCCCTATTTTACGAGAACACTTAGACTGCTAATTGTAAAGACTCAAAAAGCTTATACTTAGATCATAGGCAAAAGACTCACTTAAGGAAATTACAAGTATGTACACACATCTTCAATTGCACTGTTTATGGGAATCTAGGGGAAAAGTTAGGAATTCAAATAAGAACTCTCAAATTTTGATGTTTAGAACAGTTTTCTACCCGAGGAATGAGCAAAACTCTTTTAGAGGGAGACCAACGTAGGTGATAGTCCCAAGCTTGTAGGAAAAAAATCAAAGGAGTAATAAAGATGAGTCAACAATTCCATTGAACCTATGAGACTAGAAATGTAGGATGGATCTTCCTACAATTGAATTATTTGAGCCATCCAATGAAAGCTTAAGTTGCTTGAAGTTTAAAATTGTACTATAAATCCTATTGACAATGTTGTACAGTATCAAGAGAAGATGGATTTAAAAGGAGTTGCTCAAGTGTAAATCCTTATCTTCTACTTTGGTTAGTGTAGTTAAGAATTGGTATCAAACCATCCTAAGGAGATCCATGTCAAGTTTTGTGCATTTCAAGTACAAAGAAGCTTACTTTGTTAAAAATAAGAGGAGAATTAAGGATTCTACTACTCAGTTTAAAATGGTGTAAGGAAAGGAAGAAAATCTCAACAATTACACTCAAATGTTTAGTGTGGAGGCCACACAGATGTCTAATATATACACCATAATTAAAAAAAGGTATTTAAGAAAAGGTTTACACCATTATTAACTTATATGGAAGTCTTTTTTTTATGGACAAGGTTCATTATTTTAAAGGAATTAAACACTCTTTGGAGTAGATGGAACAAATTAACATCTCTTAGGGTTGGGGACAAAGGAGGAGGATCGAGTATATTACAATGGTCTAATAAGAGGAAGCAAGGGGAAAAGAGCATATAGATGGAAATAAGAAAGCCCATAGGCCTGCTAATTTGTTGATACATTAAACACACCAGAGCATAATATCCAACTTTATACAACTATATTTGTAGTAGTGGTGAGAAAAAATTGTATCCACAGATAGTGTATTTCTAGCTTTTGTAATGAATAAATCAGTGTTCATAATTAAGGGGGTTTGATTGAATTCAATTAAAAAAATAAATTAAAACTAAACTATTGAAGGTAAATCAAATCAAGTAGTATAAAATTGCTAGGATTAATTGATGGGTTTCAATTCAGTTTGCGGTTTAATATCGATCTTTAGACGAATGTACATAATCAATTGACATGTTGTTCTCGAACCTCTCCTTGAATCTATTAACTGTAGATTAACAATAAGCTCTATTATTATCAAATTTTTCTTATGTTGTATCTGATTAAAACAAACTTTTTAATTAGGTTTAACTACCGGATAATCCATAATAAGCTCTCTAGATTTAGTGTGTCAACCACATTACGTAAGAGAAAAATAAGCATCATATAGTTCGAGTCATTTAACCTAGACAATGTTATCCCTAATGATGCTTGATCATTAGTTTATCACAAGTGAATCAGATGTACAACAATTATGTATTTCAATCTAGATTTTAGCAATGAAACTATACATGAATAATTTAGTAGGCCTATCTAAATTATTTGTACATAAATCCAAAACATTAAACATAGAATAATATAGTCAATCCTAAAAGAGAGTTAAGAATAACATCATTAGTTTAATTAATTCCAGAACATGTTCATCAACCTTGATATTCCTTTTGAATTGGAAAATTGAAGTTTAACTCCTTATAGCTCTCAAAAAGGAAGGAAATTTGCCTCTTTTTGAGTTTATACTCTCAACATACTTTTTGGCCTCTTAAATGTCCTTTTATAGTGCAAAATTAGGGTTATATGGTTATATACGATCAACTATAAAAACGTGTAAGTGATCGTGTATGTTAATTTATAGAAGTTGTAGAGTTACATGGTCTCAGAGAGATACACGGGAAACATATATAACAGTGTAAGTCACCTACACGATTGTATAAGTCTTCACATAGACATGTAGATCTTAGGGTTGGTTGAAACATCTTTAAGTTCGTATACACTTCCAATGAGCTACACATTCTTATACACCGATCTGTAAGTCAAAATAACTTCAATTCTTCCATTCTTTGTCTCCTTTTAAGCCTAACTCATATATTTCTTAACCCATGAAGGTAAATAAGAAAGAACATCAATAGAACGACACTAATGATGTGAATTTAACTTGTTTTGGTTCTTGTTCCTTTAACTTGTACCTAAAGCAAATATAAACTTAAATAAGTATCTTAAGCCCAACATAACATTAATCAATAAACATTAAGGAATAAATATATCAACAATTAAAAACTATCACTAACACTTATTATAACTAAATTCATTCTTTAACCATATCCATAGTTATATCAAGAACAAGATATTATAAATCTCTCAAAGCTATTGGTGGGCTACCCTGAGTCTAAGAATCCAAAAAATATTTTCCATTTCACAAAGACCATAGACACAAGACTGATGAACGAAAGCCTATAGAAGGCCATTGATTCATTATTAAAAAAAAAGGCATATCGAGCAATTTGTTACTAAGAAATAGAAGGTTGGAGAAAGAAGGAGATGTAGCAATAGGTCTCAGTCACAAGAGTGTGAGAGCAAGTTCGTAGTCTCATTGAGGCTTAAAGTGATTAATGCAATTGTAATTGGAGACTTAAAGGTGAGAAAGACACAATTGAAGAAGTTGAATATGAAGGCCTAAAGCATTCATTAAAATTATGAATGAAGTGAAAAGAAAACGCAAGTATGCAAAATTATCTTCAACGAAGAAGAGCTTGAGTTAGGGAATCCCAAGTGATGATTACTACAACCCTAGAAAACTATAAGATGAGGAGAGTCTTAGTGGAGAATGTTAGTTTTGTCAACATCTTATTTTATGTTAGTTTCATTACACTAGCATTCCCAAATTATATATATATATATATAGATTATAGACATCAATATACAACTACATTATCTTGAATTAAAGCTAATACTTATGATATATCATCTTCTTAACTTAAGAAAAAAGGTCCTAAAAAGATGCTAATTTTGGTACAGTGAAGTTGGTGAATTTTATGACCCAATATTTTTGTCAAGGAATCACCCAATTGATCAAAGGAGTGAGCATAGAAAAATCCTAACATTAAAAAAGAATCCCAAATTAATATCTCCATCAACACTCCATTAGAGAAAATACAAGTGGCATTATTTATAAATTTTTGTCAGTCTCATGTCATATGTGTATCTTATATGGAAAAGAACCAAAAAATAAAAAGTTTTGAAATGGGTACATGATAAGTTGTAGAAGGTGATGAATGAACAAACCCAACCTTTAGATGGAAAGTTCACAAAGAGTAATTGTCTTACTAAATTGCATCATTAGTACCCATCACAAATTCTCTTTCTAATTTAGGACTTCAAACTATTACAATTTCTAACATGAAAAGAAGTATAATGGATCTTAGATAAAAATTGTTATGATATAAAAGAGAATACTGAGTAGTTGTCTGGGTCTCTTTTTGAGAATGACTCTTTTGTTAATAGTGATTTAGCTTTTAAAAAATCAAGAAGACTAAGTTTTACTATAATACATATACGCATAGAGTTCCTCTATTAAAAATAAACATGATACCTGCTAACTCATCTGCTAAAGAAGTAGTTAGGTTACTAAAAAACCACATGATAAGGAAGGAAGGAAGTGCAATAAGCCCTATCCTAGAATCAAAAAGAAGAAGACTTCCACTAAAGAAGAAGAATAAAGACATGGTAGACTCCGAACACTATAAAAGAGAAAGGCCCATTTTAGGAGATGCAAAGCTAAATGTCAAACTTATCCTAGTTAACTTATGAAATCTTACCTCCTTAAACACTTATTTCTTACATAACTTTTTTTGTAAATAAGAATCTTAAACTAGTTGAATGTTTACTTATCCTTCCCTCTATCAAAGCTGCCAATAGTTTGATGAAGAAGAGTTCTTGTGAATCAGAAGTAAAGATTCAACGAGATTGTCGCTTTATAAATGACAAGTTGGTTGCTTACCAAGAGAAAAGAGAAATAAATGAACAAAATGGCAATGGAACACTAACCTTGATCCTAATAAGCACTCAATGTCTTATCAATTGTCATAACCTCTCTATCATTCTAGGGCTTAGGGCTTAACCATTTTCACTCTATGGTAACATGAAATCTATAGAAGATCAGCCAAATGGTTCTACAAATAAGGATGCTTTATGGGTAGGGAGGTGAAGGACGAAGGTGAAGGACAAAAACAATCATTTCATAAGGGAATTGGAGATGGTATGTTTCATGTATTCTTTTATTGATTTAACAATAGAAACTGATAAAACAAATGAAATCAAATTTAGAAAGAAAGGACAGAGAGAGAAATAGTAGCTAAACAAATGTAAAGGGATAAAACATGGAACTTACATTTTTTTTTAATTTTTTGGGTCTTTGCCACATAAAATGCACATATGGCATAGGACCCATTAAAAAAAAATTATACCATCTATATCTTTTAACGGAAGGTTGAAATAGAAAGTTTGTGAGATTTTAAGGTTCATTCCATACGTGTTGAACTTGTGTGAGGAGATATGATCATGTCTTTGATGGTCCAAATTATGACATGGTCTAGTTCAAATTAGGACTAAAATTTAACCCTTTATTCTTTGCAAGTTATTCCTTTCTCCTTATATATAAAATTAATAATCTTTCTTTTCCTTTTATTTATAAAATCCATAACAAAAACACACAAACAAATTTTAACATTCTAAAAAGGATTTCAAAATAGTTATTACCCAAATAAATCTAAAGATAAGGATCAAAATTAAATTAAACAATCCAAACTAAATCTAAAATCCAAACAATTGCTTTTGATTAAAAGTAATTGAAAGGAAAAAAATTTTTTGTGAAAATTAAATTTGTTTAAGTTACCTCCTAACAAATACTTATTTAGAGTCATTAGCCGAATTCTTTCCTCAATATTTATCATTATATAGGGTGATGGATGTGCAGAGAGTTGTATAGGTGCCATATGAAGGCATTCTTCCATAATTTGATGAGCCTTATCATATTAATGCTTTTCTATGCATTTAGGCTCATCAAATTATTGCTTTTCTATGCATTTATGGTACCTTGTCATTTTTAACGTGTAACTCTCTCCTTATATGATGCATAAATTCCGTGTACCTTTCTTGATGAATTTTTGTAAAAGTTTATAAGATTTAGAGTTTATAAAACTAGTAATACAACATAAATCTTTTTAAGAAAGAGAAAGATATTTATCATCCATAATATGAAGATGTTGTTAAACAAATAATTTTTCCTAAATACACCAAAAAAAAAAGTTCCCTCTCAAATGAATAGTGTTCCCATCAGAACACCGAGGTTAAACGTACTTGGGTGAGAGTAGTTCTAGGATGGGTGACCTTCTGGGAAGGCCTTGCGAAAAAAAAACCGTGATGGCTTGGCTGGGCCAAGGCCTAAAGCGGACAATATCTGTAAGTGGGTGATCTGGGATGTTACAGAGAATATAAACTTATTTAGCATGATGGAATCTTTAGTTACTTTATAGATTTTAAACATGCCATACATCTTCAAGAAGATGGCAATATATGCAGTGAAATCTTCATTTGACAATTTGTCAAATTGTATGAACTATTGTAACATCTAAATGATGTTATTTTAATTTTAAATTTATTCAATGTAATCGTCAATCTTGCTATGCTAGACTATATTCCTATCAGTGATAGCTTCATATGGTCCATATAGCTTTGTACTCCCTTCTATTCTATCAAATTATTGATTTAGTGGGACTAATATCTTTTCCCTCTATCTCAACATTTACAGCATGTTTTCAATCTCTAGATTCTCTTCAACAAGGTCATAAGAGTTGCTCCTTAACATACACCAAGTGTTAAAATCAAATCATAACAATCACAAGAATCTTAACACATAAAAGAACAAGAACCAAACATAAATGGAAAACTAGTTTAATGATTATCAAGTATCTTTAATAATAAATTATTCCCCACATCACTAAAAATTTGATTAAAGTATTGCCTATTATCCTAGTACAAGACTATAGACAAGTGGAAATATCGTTTTGTAACTAGTGTAGAGGGTCAATGCTATGAGAAAAATTATAACTAATAAATCTAACTATCCTACTATTATCTAGTCACAAGTAGGAGTGACTGAATGGTTAGCTATGACTGAAATTAAAGTAAAGTAAATAAATTGATTGTCATTAAAATAATCAACCAGAGCAATTATATAATAATAACATCTAAAATAGACTTCCACCTTTTATCATCTTATATCTTTGATTTCTACATATTTAGTTTTTTTGTTTGGACCATGAAATATCCTAATGTTATGATTTTTGAAATCCCATAAAAGTCACCATAATACTGGAAGCATCATATATGTATATTCCTCAATTCCAATTTAATCTTTAATATAAGTTTCTAAGTCAATCTAAACTTATATTCTTTTGAAAACGTCTATATATAAATTTAGATTCATTAAAAGCTCTGTTTGTATATATTAAAAGAACAAAGCCAATATTTTCCAAACATAAAGCTCTTCATTATAAAAATTGAAATAAATCAATGTAATAACAAGATAACGTTTAATCTAATCTAAATATAAAAATTTTTAGCCATTAATCATTTTTGAAATTATAAAAAAACAAACAAAGTAATAAAAAAATTCATTGTAATGGTATCCTTTGATGATAAAAAATTGAAATAAATCAATGTAATAACAAGCTAAGGTTTCATTTAATCTAAATATAAAAATGTTTGGCCACTAATCATTCTTGAAATTATAAAAACAAACAAAGCAATAGAAAAACTCATTGTAAAGATATCCCTTGATGATAATCTCAATCCTTGAATGTGATTGAGTTCTTTGGAATGATTTTGATCTCTTTCTTGTTAAAAGCAGATGTAAGATATGTATTTTAGGACTTTCTCTCCCTAATGACTAGTAAACCTAACTACAACTTGAAAAGAAAGTAAAACAAAACTAAAAATATCTTATTTTATTTAAGGATTTTTTCTTTATTTATAGATTTTTATTGTGGATATAATCTAAAGACTATATCTTAGATCGTGTATTTCATCCACCAAGCCTTTTAAGAGATAAACACAAGCTCTAATACGTCCATGTCCTAAGTGTGTATCCTTCGAATTCTTTTTCAATACTTGATGTAATCTCACTCTAGCCGTGTAACATACCATTTTCTCAACATCAAAGTTTTTTCAAGGAACACGCCTTAACAAACGGTTGTGTGATAGATCATATTTATTCTTCTCACCATATATTTCTATTCAAAGAGATGCAAGTCCTTATACACAGTGTTATACCAAGTAGTATTTAGCCAAATTTACCTCAGCCACGCGCCCCCCCCCCCAAACTCCTCCAGTCCTTTGCAGGTGTTATCCCAAGCAACTTCTCTATAATTGCTTAAAACAAGAAATAAAATTAATCAAATAAATGTAATTTACATGGAAAACACAACAAATACTAAGTAAAGTATATGTATATTTCATACATATCAATACTCGTACGAAAACTCAATATATCATTATGCAACATCTTAATATAAAAGGAATGCAAGATCTTAGGAAGGGATGTACTAAGAAAAAACTTGGCTTTGGAATTGGGAATTTGAGTAGAAATTTTTGGAAAGCTTCAAGATAACTTTACTCGAAGTCAGTAAATGTTATATAGAGAGGCGAAAGAGTGGTATTTATAATGATTTTCAGTAGGGATAGTTAGATAGAGAGACCTTCTAACTATCCAAAAATGTTCTGTCAACATTTTGTAATTCAAAACCCTTTTTTTTTTGAACATTTTTGGTTAATTAAAACTTTTATTTAACTTAAATAAATATAATTGAATACTCATGAAGTGGACTTTAAGTTTATTTGATTCCATTAATGTTGATGATACCTGAGGGATGACTAATTAGTTACATAATGATGCTAAAAACACCTGTCACATCTTTATTTAAACTTTGGTTAATTTGTCTAATGTTGATCATGCTAAGTTTGAATTAGAGCCATCAATAAACATTCTAGTTGCAATAATGAGCTATCCATTCCACCTTTGTGTTCTGGACTACATACTACGAAATTGCCCCAAGCAAAGACAAAACTTGTGTTTATGATTAACTGCATATACTTATCCAAAATTTGACTCACTTCTAATACCCCCAATTGCCCAACATTTAAAAAATACATTATTCAATGCAACAAATTATATGGTAAGTTTGGTTTAGAGTTCACTGATGTATACAACAATCCATGTATCACTAATCTCCTCTGGGCTTCTAATTTCTTGGTTTGAGTTCAAGTATGGATATTGAATGTGGTATTAGTAATAAAAGTCTACATATACATATAGATGTGAATTGGAGTAACTAGTATATTGAATTTACTATAGGCGTCCCTCTTGGGGCATTAAAATTCAAAAGAAATGGTAGAGTGGAAATAGTCAAATTAAATAATGGAGAAAAGTAAGAAATACTTTGCTTCCTTTCAACCTTGACTTTGAAAAAAGTTCCATGGAATTAAGTCCTTGGACACACGAAGTTAACACGGGTAAGAATAGAAACCTGAGAAGCCCGTATTATACATAATATATGACCATTTCTATATTTCTTCTTTTTGGATCAAATATGGCATTTCTTACATTCATATCTTAGCTTGCAAGACAGTCTACTATTTGCTTTCAATAGTCTACTCTCTCTTCTGTCGCTTATCTCAAACTTCCTAGTACTTGCCTTCTACACTCATCTTATGTTCCATAAATAATTTACAACACATTTTTTATTTCAATTTTAAACTTCAAAATTACACTACAAAGGATAATTTCTTTTTATTGAGTTATTCAGAAAATGATGGGTTTTCACGGTATCTATTTTCTTGTTATTCTGAAAATTCACATTAGAAGTAACTAAGTAAATCATATCATAAATTAGCCTGAAAAATTATAAAATATTTAAAATTAAAACGACAGAATGTATAAGCATGTCTATGGCCCAAACTGTAATTTAAACATAAATAAGTTAATGTTTTAAGAAAATAAAAATTCTGTATATAAAATAGAATACTCCTAAGCTGCTTAACTGTGCTTTGGCATACTAAAAAGATTTACAAATATCATGGAATCTTACCCTATGACTCTGTCCTTTGTCAATATTCAATGTTCAATGTTCACCCTATTCAAACCTGCACATGAAATAATTGAAAATTTGTTTAATCAACTAATTAAGACAAGATTATAATTTATACCTCTCATAATAGTGAAAAGAACGATAGTGTTGTTGCTATGTGATTGGTTTTGCAATTATATCAGATATTTTCATATAAGAAAATATGAGGACAAAACAAGTGGTTAAATGGAAGTGCTAACTTGTTGTTGAATATAAATCTATAATAAATTACGATTGATTGGCACATGATGTGGCCATGCAATTATAAGAAGAAAAACAACAAAGTTTCAATTGCATAATAAGAATTTATTCATCATCATCGTTGGTGTACTCTTCCAAAACAATATCACATTCATTCTCACTACTGTTTGTCTCTAAGTCCTCCAAATCGTCATTCAAATGTTGCTCAGAATTCAATAAAACATTATTTATTACATTAAATGAAATATCATTTCGATCTAAAAACTCTAAGGAAGATTCCTCGACTTCCTCTAGAACTTCATCAAACTCCTTAATGTCATTTGAACCTTCTTCATTACCATACAAAGGGATATCATATGCACATCTAACTTCACATTCTTACACAATCCACCAATTTGGACCGAATAACAAATCTTCCACATAAAAGACTTGCTTCACTTGGTTTGCCAAAATAAATGGGTGATCCTTGAACCAGAACTTAGTTACGTTGATGCTTTTTACAATGTCGTTGACCCTCATATTCGAATTTCCAAGATCGTACTATTTGCACTTGAAAAGCACAACATTTTTACCCCTAACATATTCAAGCCTAATAATATCTTTCAGCAGCCTATAAAATGTAATATTATCTTCCCCATAATTTCTTAACACTACAACACCACTATTTTGTGTAATCCTACGCAGATCATGGGCTTCAGTGCGAAATCACATGCCATTTGTATGCATACAATATACTTCTGCACCAAACTATGAGGTCCACATGCTAAGCATACAAAGACTTAAAGACACTTCCTTTACGGGAGCTAGTTAATGTCTTCATCTATAACAACAAATGAAAATTAGTTAATAATATATAATTATTTGTGTATACCGAGTACAAACCTTCTTCTCACCCGATGCTTTAACCATGAAGAAAATTGTTCTCTATGTCTCCTGTCAACATAATGGACTTTATTGCCTCAACTCATCCATGTGCTCACTATGGATGCAAAAAAATTCAATCAAGATTATATGAAATATATCTAGTTATTACATATCTTAATTTCACAATATGTTAGAAAAACTTACTCAATAAAGGGCCTAATCTCATGACAATTCATAAGCACATACCAATGTGCAATCTCTAGCTTATGTATAGGAAGAGCAATTGTTTTGCCAGCACCAATCGACTTACAACGTTGGAAGAACACTGATTTATTACTACCATCAACCATATCATTAATTTGCTCTGGTACGTTGAAGTTGGTTTCAATTCCTTTTAGATACATTAAATAAAATGTCATGCACTCTTTAACAACATAAGTTTTAGCAATTGACCCTTCTGGATGTGCTTTATTTCTAACAAATCTCTTTAGTGTACCTAGGAATCTGAACAATTGAGTAACCATAATTAGATAGGATACTATTTAGTTAACTTTGTTGAGTGATAGGATAAATTTAAATAATACCTATCAATTGGATACATCCATCTATACGCGACTGGTCCACCAAGTAAGGCTTCATTTGGCAAATGAATAGCCAAATGAACCATGACATCAAAGAATGTTGGTGGGTATATCATTTTAAGTTTAAATAAGATTAAAGTTATCTCATAACACATCTTCTGTACGTCATCCTTATTTAAACTTCGTCTACAAATTCGATGAAAGAAGTCCCCCAACTCCATTAAAACACCTATCACATCTTTATTCAAGATGGCACGCGTGCCTAATGAAAGAATGCTTTGTAACAGTATATGACAATCGCGAGACTTAAGTCTAGTAATCTTCCTTTAATCAACATTAACATATGTAGATATATTAAATGCGTAACCATTTGGAAACTTCACTTGCTTTACAAACTCGCAAAACTTCTTCTTCTTATTGGAAGACATTGTACATGCTGGAGGTTTTGCCATAATAGTTCCATCAGTTACTCTTTTCAAGTGTAATTCCTTTCGAATGTTCATATCTTCCAAATCAAGCCAAGCCTTGATTGTATCTTTGGTTTTACCTTCAACATTCATCAAAGTACCAAGGATATTGTCACAAATATTCTTTTCTATATGCATGACATCAAGGTTGTGCCTCAATCTTAACTTATGCCAATATGGCAGATCAAAAAGATTGCTTTTTTATTCCAATTCAACTCTCCTTCCAATCTCGTTCTCCTCTTATTACTGGGGTGCTTTCCATAACATGTATTCCTCATATGATATAATTGTTCCACCATATCATCTCCATCTGGTAAGTTAGGTATAGGCCGATTATCAATCTCGCCATCAAACTTCTTGCTTTTTCTCTATGGATGATCATAAGGAAGAAAACGCCGATGACCTATTAACCAATCTTACTTCTTAACTTACAAGAAGGAGTGTGCTTGTTACAAACAGGGCATGCCTTATAGCCTGTAGTGCTCCACCTAGAAATAGTAACATAGGCTGGTGATAGTCCACATTAAAGTTGCATGCATTCAAAAATTTTCTGCCTCTGAAGCATCAAAAACATCAAAACCATCTTCCTATAAATCATTTAACTCATCTACTAGTGGTCTCATATAGACGTCAATGTCTCTACCCACCACTTTCGGACCTGGAATAACCAGTGATAGCATAAAAAATAACTCATCCATACACATCCAAGGGGGGTAAATTGTATGCTAAGAGAACAACAAGCCACACACCATATGAAAGTGACAAATTGACATATGGATTGAATCCATCTGTTGCTAAGCCTAGTCTAACATTACGTGGTTCTCTGGCAAACTCAGGATATAGCTCATCAAAGCTCTTCTAAGCTTCTCCATCAGAAGGATGAACCATGGTATTACTGTCACTTTTAGGCCTATCATTATGCCATGTCATTTGTTTAGCGGTCTTACTTGACATGAATAATCGTTGTAATCTGGACGTTAATGGAAAGTACCGCCATACTTTATGAGGTATATTCTTACCCCTGCCATCATTAATTCTCCATCTTGATGTTCGACACTGTGGACAATTTTCCAAGTCCCTATACTCTTTCCAAAACAAAGAACAATCATACTTACATGCATGTATCAACACATAACCCAAACCTAGGCTTCGTAGAAATTGATTTGCTTCATAATAGGACTTTGGCAAAGATTTACAATTAGGTAATACATCCCTCAGCAGAGCAAGTAACATGTCAAATGACTTATTGCTCCACTTGTTTTATATTTTCAAATTAAGCAACTTTATTAGAAATGAAAACTTTGAAAAGTTTGTACATTCGGGGTATAACTCTTCGGTTGCTTTACTCAACAATTCATGAAAGACACCCATAATAGAAGGAATCCTTCCATACTAATCAATTGGACAATCATTTAAGAAAGAAGTCACATCATGAAGCAAATCTTGCATGCCATCATCCTCCTCATCACCAACACCTTCATTAATATCATTGCCCGTTGCATCAATGTCTACATTTGCAGCGTCAAGTCTTTCTTCCATAGAGATAAATTTATTTTCTGGCAGTTCACCATGTAAAACCTAGCAGGTGTATGATTGGTCCATGTCGAATTGCATTAAATGGTCAAAAACACTCATCTGAGACCTCATATAACAATTTATGCAACGTGCACAAGGGCATGAAATTTTGCAATCTTTGCCCTTTTTTCAGCCACAAAATTCATAAACATTCTCACTCCATCAATGTATTCACGGGAAACCCTAACATTGTTCATCCAACTCTTATTAATAGAGTAAAAAATACCTATTAATTAAATATAAGAATGAGAACATTATGTTATGTTAGTGGCAAATCAACAAAGACTCTTACTCGTATGCTTAATGAGGTAGTTTGACACTTTTCATCAAACGTCTCAATAAATAGAAACATACAATCACCTAATACACAATAGCTCTGTAATTCATACATCAACTCTTGGCAATTTATTTACTATATTATTTATCTAATACTTAGTGGAATTGTACCATTTATTAAGCTTCATTCAACAGCTTAAGGTTTTGGGTTGAATGGTTTCTTGATTTTACAAGCCACAAAAGTAGACAATACAAGGTTATACTAATACTAAAGAATAACACCCTTCCACTACAAGATACTTTATATAGAGGAACCGTGGCTTAATAATACTAATTTTTTTACTTTCTTAACTTCTTTTCAGCTTTCTAGTCCGTTAGTTAAAGGAATGAAAAATGCTAGGGATCTAGGAAGGTGATGTCATTTTGAAACAAATAGTACTTATCATTTAACGTCTTGTGTTTCCCGTTTTATCCTTCTTATTTAGTACTTATCATTTCCTTTAGTTGTTCACTCAATGCATATAGAAATACTTTAGCTGTTGATCCTTTATGATTTAGTTTCTTACTAGGCTTTGGAAGACTTGACATGTCCTGGATACTTTTTCTTGTTAGAAGTTTATGCGTATTTAACAAGGATATTTTGTTTACCAGCATTTGATTTAAATGCTTTTGCTGTTTAAAATGCTTTGCCAGTTTGTAGTTACATCTAGGTTTTAAATATTCTGAAAGTTGTCTCCTTAATGTAACTTTGTTGTTTTGACTGGGACAATCTTCTTGAGTTTGGTTCTTGTTTTTAAAAGTTTCCATAATGAGCTTCAATATCCTTGCAACATCTTTTAGATGTTTCTATATGATTAATTTTGGTTTTTAGTTTCCTTTACCAGCATTGGCCAGTAAATCTTGAGATGTATGCTTTGGCTACTGGTACATGGAGTTTGGAGGTGCCAACATGGAGAATTTCGGCAATCAACCAAAATGGGAAATTTGGTTACACAATTATGCTGATGTACTCTTCGTCAACTCTTGGCAAGTGATTTATCAAAAAATAAAACTCTTGGCAAGTGCTTTATTATTTCTTTCTTTTCTAAATTTATTGGATTTAAGATAAACATTTTGTGTCAATCTTATATGAAGCTGCCGCTCTCTCTCTTTCAACACGTTCTTATATGTTGGAAATTTTCTACTTAGGTACTAAATAAGCTTCTAAGCATAGATATTTGTGATGTGCAACTCTTTCTGCGATCATCTATTGTTATTCATTAAGTGATTAAAAACATAGACTAGAACGTTCCTAACTAGTTTCTTAAATGGATGATTGATTCTAGTCATTGAATCTTCAGCAACTCTTCCTTTGAATATTAAGTGCAACTTGCTGTATGATAAGATAAACTATACTGTAGATTGAAGTTTCCCTATAGACGGATCATTCCATCAAAACCTTTCAGGCATTAACCAATGTTCTTATTTACCTAGTTTATACTAATATCTAAATCAACAATTTTTTTTTTCTGCAAAACAACTTAGGCATCTCTTTACAAGAACTCTGACTAGTTTATTGCATAAATATATAAAGATGGAGTTAATGTTTTGACTACAGGTCCCTCATAGTGTGCCATTGTTTCTTCTTTATCATTAGTAATTCTCATACTGCTTTGTCATCTTGTTCTACAAAGGATCCTAGGAGATGCATGCAAAATATGCATTAGCAAAATGTGCAGATTGGATTTTTAATTGCAATATCTAGCTTTGATAGTGTATTAGCAGGTGTTTATCTCTATTAGTCTTCTTTTCGTTACCTTCTGTCATTTCGCAATTTTCTTTTGTAGGTGAAAAGATACATTGATGCCTATTCAGCCTCTTCAGTCATTAGGTTTTTTAGTGAAGATTTGTTACACATATCAAATGTATATGATAAGGCATTAGTGATAAATTTATTTTAACATATATTCTTTATTTAGTGATAACATTATTGTAACATATAACTTTCATACTTGTGACGAAATCTGTTAGACAATATAGCCACTGATGCAAATTTTTTTTACAGCTAATGTAATTCTGTTGATGAATTGATAGTTTTATTTGTGATAATAATAAACACATTAGTGATAATATTTTTTGTAAGAACCAATTTTCATTTTTGTGACGAAATGATGTTTACACTTTTTTGTTAAAAATATTAGTGACCAAGAAGTAATGGACACTGATAAAAAAATTATTAGTGACATATTTTGTCACTATTTATAATTATTTTAGTGGCGATAATGTTGTAAGAATAAAATGAAGTACTGTTACGACTTCATTCGTCATTACTTTATATTATTTGTGTCAACAAATTTGTCATAAATATGTAAAGTTGTTGTGACCATATAGTGTTGTCACAAATTCCATAGGTTTTAGTGTCGGCACTTTTGTCACAATATATATGTAACACCCCACTCCCGCAAAACCCGAACCCGATATCGACGGTGATATCCAAGTCCGAGCCCCGCAAGGGTGGCATGCTACTGCACTCAATTAATCAAAACTCAGTACATTTTTTTTCCACGATCACAAATATAATATGCCAAAATCAGAAATCAATTTGGGCAGCCCACTTTCATTTATAAATATCTTCAATCACA
>JAOTAX010000004.1:18801181-18818510 GCA_025629825.1 Erythroxylum guanchezii | reverse complement strand
AAGTTTAGATTTGGAATATAATACATTCCAATTTAAGTTACTAGCCTTTTGCTTAAGAAATAAGAAGTAATATATATCACATAATATTGCATTATTTTTTGAATTTTATATAGAACTAAATTATTAAATATCAAAAATTGAAGGATCAATATTAAATTACCTAAAGGGCTTGAAGGAAAAAGGCAAAATCAATATTAAACATACAAAATTTCAGCTGATTGCTTGAAAAGCTCCTCTATTGAAAAGCTCCTATAGAGGAGCTTATCCAAAATAAACTGATTAGGATGAATCAGCTAACCCAACTAGCTAATAACCAAACAACCCTAATAGCTTTTTTATAAAGTCAACAAGTTAAAATGGGTCAATCAGCTAAAAAAGAGCTTATCAGCTCTTCACCAAACAAGGCCTAAGATTCCTACGAAATATGCACTCTCTTTGGTTTCTAGTCCGTACATGTCATTCAATGCTTCCAATGAAATCACACATTTTGTTGCTTGTTTAACGGGGAGGTGTATGTTGTTTCATTTTTGCTGTTCCAATGCTATTCCAACTTATCTTATCCACATATTTATGTAAGTCCCACATAAATGTGTGGATAAGATGATTTGGAACAGAGTTGGAACAACAAAAGTGGAATAAGTTATATGATCCCTTTTTTAACACCCAATTGATCAACGAGGATTAATATCCTAAGCTAAGACTTAATTAGAATAAATGAGATATTAGAGCTCGATCATATAATAAAGTATGATTTGATTAAAAAGAAACAGAAGAAAATTAGTTTGTTCAGTCTAATAGTAAAAGGTAATGTGGACACCACATAAAGAAAGGACGGAATACTTTAGGATGGCAATTAGGGCATGTATAAAAGCTAGCATCATGTATTCTATCTTTTAGTAATTGATCCATACGGTATTCTAATGCCTTAGGAACATCTATTGAAGGTGGCAGAAAAATGATAATTCTAGTTCTAGTTCTATACCTTTTTGTTTTTCCGTTTGTTGAGAGGCTAGTCAAATGACAGAAGACACATTTTCTTTATTCTATAGGCAACTACTATCGATTACAGTTCTCCTAAGCATAACCAATTGTCTATTATATGCCTCTACTCTTCTTAGACCCGCACTTGTATCATAGGGAAACTAAAATTGAAATTTCTCTTTTGTAGTAGGAAATTTTCGGAAATTAAAGAAGTCAAAAGGCCAACAATAATAGAGTTACACATATATTTTCAGCCTTGATACTATAGGGACAATTAGGAGAAATGAATTTATATATGTTGGAAAATGAAGCAATTATGTTAGTAGAAAAATTAATTAAACTTGATTCATGTATTTTTCTTATGCATGTATCTCTACATCCAAGAACTTATAATTTCTAGGAGTTAAGTTAAATTAAATAAGATCATTGTATCTTATCTATTATGAGGTATCTTGTACACCTATAAATACCTTATGTACTAGTACATTTGAAACCAAGCCAAGAAATCAAAGTAAAGCGAATTTATAAAAAGAGTTTGAGTGTTCTCCCTTTTCTAATTATCTCCTTATTTTCCTAGAAAGTGGTATTAGAGCTTGGTTATTTGAAAAATATCTAACTCTGTTGTTACAATTCCCAAACTAATAAAAGAGAATTATGATAATTGATTTGTTTGTCTAAAGGCAATTCTTGGCTTTTAATATGCATGAGATACGGTAGAGCAAGGATATGAAGAATCGACAAAGGAAGGAGAGTTAAATAAAGCCCAACGGAACACGTTGCAATGGAATCGTAAAATGGATCAACATGCTCTTAGCATTTTTCATTCGACATTAGATGATGAAATGTTTGAGAAAGTGTCAAGTGCAAAAAAGGCAAAGGAAGCTTGTGATATTCTTCAAAATGTTTACAAAGGAGTTGACAAGGTGAAAAAGGTGTCTTCAAATTTTGAAAGGTGAGTTTGAATCCTTACAAATGAAGAAGTCCAAATTCCTTCATGATTATTTTAAAAGAGTCTTGACAACTACTAATGAAATGGGGAGATATGGTGAAAAATTAGAAGATGCTCTAGTGGTGGAGAAAATTATTTGTACTTTTGATTCAAATTTTGATCTCGTTACTATGACTATTGAAGAATCCTAAGACTTGGAAGGCACGCCCATTAATAAATGACAAGGTTCTTTATAAACTTATGAAGAAAGATTGAAGAAGAAGGAGTCTATAGTTTAAGCACTTCAAGCTAAGGTTTCTTTGAAAGACAAAAAACAAAGGTCCTCTAGCTCATAAGAAAGAGGAAGAGGAAGAGGTTGAGGTCAAGTCCATGAAAAGGGTAGAAATCATAATGATCATAGTCGTGATCATGGAAGATGAAGAGGAAGAGGAAGAAACACATATCAATTTAATAGTGAGGAATCAAGCTAGCAATCACAAAACTCAAGATTTTGTGGAAGCTATGGCTATAGGAGAGGAGGTGGAAGAAGGTATGGCAAATTTAATATTTAATGCATAATTGTCATAAATATAGTCATTATTCTTATAAATGTTGGAGCTCTACTAGCAATCAAAGAGAGGCTCATCTTATGGAAACAAAAAGGAGAAGAAGTAGAGCAATTCTTGTTATTAGCTAACAAAGGCAATAAAAATGAATTTAGATGGTATCTTGCCATGGTGCAAGAAATCATATAAGTGAAAACAATGAGTTATTTAGAAGCAAAATAGTAAAATTATTTTTGGCAATGATTCAAAAGTTTCCATTAAAGGCAAAGGTTATGTTCTTTTCCTTACAAAAAATGGTGGCCATAAACTTATTTCATATGTCTATTGTGTTCCTTCTCTAAAAGTAAATATCTTGAGCTTGGGACAATTTTTGGAGGATGGTTATGATATCAAATTAAAAGATGCTTATTTTACTTCAAAAGATAAAGTGCATAATTTGATAGCAAGGGTTCCTATGTTAAAAAATAGAATGTTATTGCTTAAGATCAAAGTTGATCCTCAAAGGTGCTTAAAGACATGTGTCAAAGATTCCTCATAGCTTTGGCACATAAGATTTGATCATCAAAATTTCAGAGGATTAAATTTGTTATCAAAATAGCACATAGTGGATGGGTTGCCTCTTATCAATCAACTCAATCAATTATGTGAAGGATGCCTCCTAGGAAAGTAAGTGAGAAAACCTTTTCTAAAGGAGTCCGCTTCAAGATTCATCAAATTGCTTCAACTGGTTTATGTTGATATTTGTTGCCTAATTAAGCTAACCTTTTATGGAAAAGCTAACTATTTCTTACTTTTTATTAATGATTTTTCTCACAAAACTTGGGTTTATTTTTTGAAGGATAAGGATGAAGCTTTTGGAGCCTTCTAAATATTTAAAGCCCAATTTGAAAATGAGAGTGGATTTTTCATCAAAGTTTTGAGAACAAATAGAAGAGGAGAGTTCACTTCCATGAAGTTTAACGAATTTGTGAAGCTAATGACCTTTTCTCACAGCTCCTTACTCTCACTATGGCAAAAAGTGCTTTAGGCAATAACATGTTTGCAACAGTTTAAAAATGTGTTGCTAAAATTAATATAAGGCAACATTTTTCAAAGTACTTCCTTTGATAATATTATAAAGCATCAACTATATTAATTTGTTGCTTTATATAAAAAAAGTTAACAAAATTAAAAATATGTTGCAATAAAATCTTATATATGAAACATCTGGAATTGTTGTTATAGCTCCAATCATTTATTTACTAAAGGGTACATTCGTTGGGTTCTCTTTTCTTGTTCCTACTCATTTGGCTGCTACGCCGTTTAACTGATACGACTCATCATTTAGGTGAGAATCGTACCGCTTCGATGTATTCTTTAACCCTGCAACTTTAGGTCCTACGAACAAAGCTTTAACCAAAAAATCATTAAAAATTTGAAAAAAAATGAAAGCTTTCTTCTTGACTTCAAAAATCAAAATGTGCTCCCTCCAAACCCTATCTATTTGCAAGATCGCACATGGGCTCGTTTCCCGCCCAACCCCACAAACTCCCATTACCTCTCGGATTGAATCAGAGTTCATGTCTTCTGCCCTCAAATCTATTCCCATGTTACACTCTTTTCATTTTTTTTAAACCCATTTCTTGGGGGATTTTGACCTTTGGACAACCCATAAAAATAGGTTCAAGTTGGAACCCACTCATAGAATTCCATTTCTTGGCACTCATAGAATTCCATTTCTTGGCTTAGACTAGTTTAAGAGCCAAAAATCCTTCAAATTTTGATTTCGACAGAGCACGACAAGCTATCTTCTTCTTCTTCTTCAATGTTGTCGAATGCTATGTTTGTTGATCCATCTCTCTGGGGGGACTCCTTTACTGCACTTCTTATTGACCTCAAAGAGACCTCTCTCTTCTCCTCCTCTCTCCCTCTAAACTTGATTAGTCTCTGTGTGTGTGTGTGTGTGTGTGTGCTTCTCTCTCTCTCTTTGTTTTGCGTCGTTTTGTGAGTTTGTGCATGCTATTTTTAGTTATGTAGGCTAAGAAGTTAAAGGACAACCAAATGTGGTTCCTAGATACTATGTATATCTTCAAGTCACCAAATGTTAGTTCCAAAGAGGCTTTGAACTCGCTAAAACTTCAAATTGGCGCTTATTAAGTTGAAAGAGAAGCCTGAGCTAAGAGATAAGTGTTGCACGTCATTTCGTATTTGGTACGAGTTTCTTTTTTTTGGAGTTTTCAAATGCTTATTTTACCTATAATTGGAGTTCTTTCGGATTGTTGATTTTGACTTATTACTTCGTTCAGTGTTTAGATGAGGTGCAATCATATATTCTTGTAGAGTGTTCGATATAGCTTAATGGTTTAGGTCTTGATTCTATAGCTGAAAAATATCTTCATTTGGTTAGTACACATTCATTACTTTTATTGCTCATAAATGTGGTTTCTATGAAATTATGTTGATACATGGATCTTCTTTTGTTTATGGCATTATTTTTTTGTAATAAACATTCAGCAATGAAATTGCACAAACTAGAGTTCGTAGTATGGTTGCATTTTGCTTCTGTGTCTCTAACTTTTTTTTAAAAAATATTTTCTTTAGATATTACTCAATTAATACATTGGGTGGTAATGTTTGCTCAAGTGTACCCGATTCTATTCAATTTATCTATTAAACCTTCTTTCTTCATTTTGTTTTTATTTAATTAAATGTTAGAAGTGTACTGCATATTCTGGAGGTCTTCTTTTTATTGGAGTAGTAGCATTACCTTATGGTGATAAACTGATTTTAGTTAATCTTGCTCTAATATTTGCATTGCTCCAATACATTGGAATGAATTCCAAAGAAGAGAGAATATTGTTAAGGAGGAGGTGGTAAAGCTGATTTTAGATGGACTGGAATGCAAATTAATGTCCGTCATGTAGGAATTTTATCCTGCAATAATCTTAAGTAGATGGTAAATCTTTCACAAACTCATATCTTCCAAATTAATTTATATTTTTATAAATATGGGAGTGTAAAATTTTAAGTATGAGGTGTTCAAGTATATTTATTGTTCAAAATTGTGCTAAATTATTCATATGCTATTTTCTATACGGGATGTTGAACATTTCACATTGTAGGCTGAGGAGGTGCTGATTGAAGACAATTTGGTTTTGGTTATTCTTTTCTTGGTTTATTGTGAGTCTCTTTGTTCTTGAGGCATCAAAATGAAGGTTTCATGACTTACAATGAATACTATAAAAAGAAGTGTGTAACATTATTTTAAGAAATAATTTGCATTTGTGTTATCTCATATTCAAGCAAAATAGTAGGTCGTTCAAAGTAATGCCAAGCTTGAATTGAATTGCAAGTACAATATCACTTTGTTTTATGACCGACAATTACTATTGAAAGCTTGCCATATTTTTACATTGAAAAATTAGGTTTGTAGAAGCAGACAAAAGAAGGAGAAAGGTCATCATGTGCCCAATATTAGTGACCACTTCTATACTTTCACATTCATCCCATCTATTATGTATCGACTAGTGTCCCTACTCATTGCCAGCAACCTGAAGAAGATGCATTTGGATTGTTGTCCAGAAGTTCCTACCATTCCAACCGTGAAGGTATCTAGTAACAATTACAATCTATAGTTTTATGTGCTATGACCTTTTTTAAATAATATGCGTTGACTTATGACATCATGTATCAATAATATTCTACGATTTTACCGTTATATCTATGTTTATTTAATTTTCATCTTCACCATATATAAGCTTGTATCTAGTTCCATATTTAATGTAATTACTGAATCTGTGTTTCTTTGGCCATGAGCTGACCCGATTGTGCATGGTAGGTTTTGGAAGCAATTACCACGAAGAAATGCTAGGAAAGATTTCATTTAGAGTCATTAGAGACTCCAGGGGATTCTTTCCTTAAATATGCTACAAGCCAGCAATTATTTAAAAGCTTCCAAAATCATCATGAGGACCTTCTTAGTATTAAGAAGGACAAGATTATTTCTAGCACTTCATTTTGCAAGCTAGGATGTGACACCAAACTGTCTGTAATTCTCATTAAATTATCAGAAGTAATGATGCTTTATCTCTTTCATTGTAGACATTCTTATCATTAATATATTTCTTCCCTTCATATTTTTTATAGGGCTTCTAACATTTGTTATCTGAATGATAACAAGAATGCTAACTTCTTAAACTGCAAGGATTCATTCGTACAGAGTCTTTTGATCTAAGAAAATGGATAATTCCTAGTGATAATCCTAAAACCTCTGCTTTGACTGAAGAGTTGCTTTTTGACATAAGAAAAATATATGTATAAGGAAGGAGGATGGTATAGTTGCAGATCATGAAGAGTTGTTAAAGAACATGTAATTTTCCTTGCAATTTTTGACGATTGTAGAAATCGCTTTTGTATTTCGTAAAAATAAAAGCATATGTAATTTTGAATATGTTAAAATTTTGAAATTTTCAAGTCCTTATGGACTATATATTACATATAAATGCAGTTTTTTGGTCATTTACCTTTGATAGTATGTATGCAATTAAGATGTATATTGACATCCATATATTGTTTTTAATATATATATGGATATGGCCTATATAATGACAAAGTTTTCTTTTATGTTAAATATTATTAGTAACAGATGAATGCTTTTATTTTTACAAATTGTTGCCTAAAAAAATTCACTTAATTGCCTTATCTATTTAACATTGTTACCTAAAAAAACCTAAAGTGCTGCAACATCTATTTAACATTATTACTATAGTTTGAAACTAATATGTTGCCTTAGAAGAAACTTAAAGCAACATTTTTTTATTTTGTTGCCTAATCAAAAAAATACGTTGCCTAATACTTATTGCAGCGCCACTTTTTGTAATGATATGAATTTTGTTGTCTTAATAAAAAGGCAACGATAATTGTACTATAGCTATGTTTTTGTTTTTTTGCCTAAAGTATTTTATACTGTAGTGTCTCCACAACAAAATGGAGTTGTGGAACATAAAAATAGATCCATTCTCAACATGGCAATCATCCTGCTCAAAAGCAAAAATATGCCTAAGGAGTTTTGGGCCAAAGCTGTGGCTCTTGTTGTGTAATTGTCCAACCTATCCTCTACCAGAAGCATTCGTAAGATGACACCTCAAGAAGCTTGGAGTGGTAAGAAGCCTAATGTCTCTCATTTTCGAGTCTTTAAAAGCATTGCATATGTGCATGTTCCTAAAGAGATAAAAAAATGTTAAACAATAAAAGTGAAAAGTATTTCTTCACTGGATATAACTCAAATTCAAAGGGCTATAAGGTGTTTAATCTTACCAATAGAAAGATTATGATTACTATAGATGTTGATTTTGATGAAGAAAACTCATTGATTGAGATGTCTCTCAAAATAAAGAAAGTATTTCATTTCCTATACTTGAAGATTCAAACAATGAAGAGTATGAATAGAGCAAATTCAATAGCTATAGTATGAATGCAAACAAATCAATTAACAATCCAGCAACTTGATACTTATAAGTTAGCATACCTGCTTCTTGTTTTCCAATGGTTCCTCCAACTATCTCCTCCTCACACTTGGAAATAGTATCTATCATAAAGCATGATAAATTAGAACTAAACTTCAATAATTAAATGTATAAAATCTTATGAACAGATATTGTTCAGTATAGTAACCACCAAGTTCACAAACTAAACAATTGATATGGTGTATCATTGTATTTCAACCTATGACAAATGACTTGGTGTATTTTGTAACCAAATCATATATTTGCTACTTAAACTAAATGAACATTATTACTTTGCTTAGAGGTTGTATATATATGATAAATTCACGAGAAGTATCTACGTATGATAGATCATATATGCAATGATAAATGATGTTTCTGGATCCAGTGGTGTATTGGCTATCTAACTAATGTATGTTTTTACCAAATTATGAGTTCAAACATATTACATTTAACTATACTTGTCTTTTAGTAGCAAAACAATGTTGAATAAAATTTAGCACAAATAATTGAACAAGATAAAACTCATTGAAATTGTTCATCATATTTAATTCGGAAAATGAAAAGCTACATATCAATAGGTGTCACAAAAACTACATTGTTTTCAAATATGATATTAAAGATAAATGAAATGAAGAATGAAGAAAAGAATCTATATATGTGTTTTTATTTACAAGACAACTCTGAGTAGATTAGGTTGGGATTACAATGAAGAATCTATTAGGGTAGAACATGATAGATTTAATTGATAGGTTTTTGGGATAAGAACTTTATGATTGTATTCTTCTTATTCCACTAGGAAAATCTCTTGTCAAAACCCCTCTAAATGACCTTAAAATTTTATAAACTTGTCTCATTTGATAGAAAAACAATTTTTTCCACACAATCATTTAACCTTTTAGGAATTGTCAACAATGGAGACACAGTCTTCAAGCTGAAATTATTCCTCCTAAGTTTGTATTAGTGCATGAATTTGAACGATTAAAAGTAATGATAAATCCATCTACCAAGCTCTAGGCATACAATCTCAGTAAAAACATCTAGCCAAGGATAACATATTGAACAATCGAAACTTTAATTTGAAATGTACGGATAATGTTTCTTTAATTGTAAAAATTGAACTTTGATGACGTCCATGTATATTTTTTTATTATAATGCAAATTAATATTTGATGGGAAACCATATCACATTTAAATTAGTACTAGAGCTTCGAGAGTTTCATATATAGAGTTACCACCTCACCAAAAGTTGCGGTGGAGGCTACGCTTTTTGCAAAATAGTATAAGATCACTAGTAGAGGCAAAAATTTAAACTTTTCCCTTTCCCTATTTCAGCTTTCGTAAAAAACATTTCATCGAGCACCTACCGTTATATAAGAAAAACATTTTCTAGGATCTAGCATGAAACAAATAACAAAGGAGTTAATCTCGTTTCATTACATTGTTTATACCTGAAGTTTGAAGTCGTCGGAGTTCAGAGGCACCCATGACCTGTCGACCTCTGCAGAAAAGTGAACATTAATCTCGTTACATTACAGATGAGAACGGAGATTTCTACTAAATCTCATGACTTGTTTATCATTTTTTTCAAAGAAAATAAAGAATGATTTAAATTTTAACAACTTCAAAGAAAATAGAGAGAGAGAGAGAGAGAGAGAGAGAGAGAGAGGAGATTAGTGGGTATTTCATTATTGTGCTTCGAATATTAACTTAAAGCAAGACCCACAGGAGAAAGGTTCAAACTTTAGCAAATAAAATCAAAACAGAGCAGTGGGCATTGGAGCGTACCTCTAAAACCACAAGCACAGAGGACTAGGGTCGAATTTGAGAGGGAGATTTGAAGGTGTTGAAGGAACAGGGGAAGAGAGAAAGGTAGTAGTGAGGATGCGGTTGACGATAAACGAAAAAAATTTCAAAACTTCACGAAACGTTGTTTTACTTTGTTATTGAAGGTTTAAGCGACGTTTTATTCAACAAAACGTCACAGTTTTTATTTCGTGACATTTTAATAAAAAAACGTCACAAAAAGTATTACAAATCTGGGACATTTTTATAAAACGTCGCAAAAAATTCGAACTTTTCGTGACATTTTTTAAACGTCACGAAAAGTCTTTACAATCTGCTACAAACGTCGCAGATTGTATTATTTTTTGGTAGTGTAATATACAAGAACTATTCATGCCTATCTTGTAGAGTTACATATCCCATGTCTTAGGATTTAGGAATATATTGATAACTTATGTACTCTGTTTCTCCTAACACACGGCTTTTTCTTTCTTGTTACACCCATGGCATATACGTAATATGCTTATAGGAGTTGGTCAGGATCAATGACTTGTGTGTTGTATCAGCCGAAAACGATATTGAAAGTACAAGTACTATCCTGGCTTACGGTAGTGGTCGGAATTCACAAGTAACCCTAATACTCTAAGCCTTCCCAAAGTCCCGACCTCCTCCTTCAGTTTTCACCTTCTCTCGGCTCCCCTCAAGCTCCCGTTGTCACCGAGTCTTATGGCCACTAGCTCGTCGCCAGCCCTCTTTCAAGTTCTCTCTAGCCTGTCGCTCCCTCCTTCCCTCGACGTTGTTGACTTGCCACCGCTGTTAAAGATAAAGCAGCAGACTAAATTCTAGGGAGAAGTTGAAGGTTACTTACTAGCCGTATGTAGCCCCACTTGAAGCCTTTCATTTCTAGCCTTGGGTTTCACCTAGATATAAACTTAAAGATTAGTGTGGCGCCCATGATAAACATGCAAGAATAAAGAGAAACAGAAGATCGTGTGGTTCAGCTGTGAGAACTCTTTGGCTTTGTCAACATGCAAGGAATAACCGGTGGAAGCTTCCCTTCGAGCTGTTAGCTGAGAGCATTGGACATTTGCTTCTTTGTTCTGATAGTTAGTGTCATTAAGTGGGTAGGGATGGATACTGGTCTATCCTTCACGTGTCTGCTCCTTGTAATGTCTAATCTTTAAAATGTCTTGTAATATGCAAGAGGAGCCATTGTCGGGCTCGGGCCCTTGTTCTAATTAATATATTCGTGTTTCCTTTTCAAAAAAAAAAAAAAAGGTAACTATTTCTCGTTTAAAGTAGCATTCCCAAGATATTTTAAGAACAAACGGTGACTAATTTGTATACGTTCCTTAACGAGGCATTATTCTATAATTTTATAAAATTTAATTACTATTTATAATTTTATAAATTCACTTAAAATAGTATTTAGTATTTATTGATATTGATATTGCGCTATACCATAATTAAATCCAATACTAATACGGTATTATTGTAACATTCCCTAACCACCAATCACCTTATATAAGTAATAAAGAACATCTTTTACAAGGTATATTATAATTAATAAACTTCTAAGAAATGTTCTCTCCTAAAGGAAATTAAAGACTAAGGATCGTTTTGATTCCACTCTTATTTTTCTGTTATAGATTTAGTTTGTTGTTGTTTATTTATGTTTTCTTTTAAATAAAAATAAAATCTTATTTAGTTGTTAATATCAATGTAGTTCAATTTTTATTATTAATGATAATTACATATTAAATAAAAAACAAAAATAAATAAAATTATTTGTAATGCTTATTAATAATTAATATATCAAATAATTTAATAATATATATTTAATTGATTCTATATAAACTAGATTAAAAAAATAAACCAAAAATCAATTTGTTTGATTTTCATAAATTTGAAAAACAGGAAGAAATCAAAACTAGAAAAAAAAAAACCAAAAGCTCAATCGAATAAATTTTTTATTAGATTTGAAAACGAAAACAAAAATAACAAAAGACGTTAATTATCAATGTTTCTACAATCATAATTATATCAATCCTAAAAACTCCATTCGGTCAACTCATAGACGAAATATCCACTGGTATAAAAGCTTATACACATACATGAATGTCAGTGTTAATTTTAGTGTTAAAACTAACTATGGATCTGACCCCACTTTTAGACATTGAATCGAAATTCCTGACTATGCAACCCCATAACTAGGATTCAAACAATAGCTGTAGCAAAAGAGACACTGCATCACCTTCATCACCAGGTCTCCGTACAATTCTAAGGGCTCTATGGTCCTAACGGACATATAATTTCGACTCTCCATGTCCTTTTAAACATAGATTGTATACATCCCTAGAGAATGACGTGACATGAGGAGGTATAAGCATTTAATTTGACATGCCCAACAAGGGCTCTTAGGTCAATATACATGAATTGCAGCACCTTTCATAGATACTTCCACGTTAGGTTGTTTCTTGGTTCCTTAACAAATGTGTATCGAATTTCAAAACCTCCTTTGCATTCACTTTTGTTGAAGCTTCTTCTCTCTTTTTTCTCCTTTCTTGCTCTGTTCTCTCTGTGTTGTCTCCTCTTTCCTTCTTCTTAGCCTGGGTTATTGGTTCATGGATATTGAACCCTTGTGGGCTCTGGGGGGGTGGTTCCTTTTTCCTGATTGCATGGCAACACCAAAATCACGCACACCAGTTTCTGCAACCTGCTCGATATCACCACTTCATTTCCTTTTATTCTTTGCTATTCTCTTCTTTCTTCTTTTGCTCGCAAGCAATCCTACCAGTCCCATGAACCCTTCGACTAAGGGCTCTTCAATTACAGTCAAAAGGGTTCTCTTAGAAACCTTAGAGTCGGCCTCTACTACTACTTCTAACATGAACTTGCACCCAGGACAAGCGCACAGCGCACGCAGATCTTCTTCCCCTTCTTCTTCGTCCAAGCGTCGAGAGTTTGGTGTCGAAGCTCACGAAGTTCCTAGCGGTCCAAACCCCATATCAAATTAGCAGGCAAGTTGATGGGAAGCTTAGATTTTCACCACCATAAGCCGGTTCAAGACTCTAAAGTTGTAACCGTGAAGTATTGTGAATTGTCATCTTTATGGCCATGGTTTTGGTGCACCATTAATACTGCTTGTCCTCAGTGAGAAGTTTGTTACTTGGTTGTTATGTGATCATTATTCTTAGCCTTACTCTTTTCATATATATATATATATATATATGGTTTCTGTATTGAGATGGGAAAGGGGTTCCTTTTTCTTAATAGAAATGTATAGCATAAGATATACTTTAATTTGATATATTATGCACGTTTGAACCAATCTATTTGTTTCACATATAGATCATGATGGTGATCGAATGGTTATTTTTCTTATTTTCTTTAGCAGTTTTCTGAGATTGTTGGACCTGGTGAAAATGTGTTATTCGCTAATGAATTAGACTATTGGAGACAAAAGGGGTCATCTTTTCTAATAAACTGACCAAGATCATTCTAATTTAGATTGAGAATGTTATCCTGGATTGCTATATACAGTTTAATTTTAAGAATTTCACTTCATCTTAGCCTTTTATGGATTATATTGGAGATCTTGCAATGTTGAAGAAAAATGTTTATTCTGTCAGATTATATGTCGTATTTTCTATTCTTGGAGATGGGTTACAGATAGAGCGATAACTCTTCTGTTGGTCTTCCACTTAGTTAATTTTCTGCAGTGGTTCAATATTTCTTTTGTGCTACAACTTAGAAGTTCTATCAACTCAATGGACAAAGGGGGCTCAAGATTTAAATATCATCACTGGTGTTACTCATCGTTTAAAGATTGAAGTTTAATTCCCAGGCAGGGCCACTAGAATTTTGAAAGGTTGTCTGTGACTGCAAACGATATAGTAAGCAATTTGGAAAGATATATATATACAGTCTCTAATCATCAGCTAACTAAACATAGAAGAAAGAGCAAGAAATAAGGTAGTATCGAAGATATAGCGTGCATCAGTTTTTGCTTAAAATTTCCTTCTGGGTATCCAGAGTTCGTCAAGTTAGGAATTGAGCAAGGCGGATAAAAAGGGAATCTATGAGAAGCATTTTTGACTATGAAACAAGAGAGAAAGGTAGTGAGGTGTCTTACTGTCTTTCTTTTGCCTGATTAATAATTGTGGATCACCCTTGGATTTTGCCTTTGTCCTCAAACACATCATCCAAGAAAAGCAGAGACCACACAAGTCATGAGTGAGCCCAAGCTAGCTAGGCAGCTACTTTGGCTGGTTTAACCCATCAATCCCATGATTTGATAATAATAACAACACTGCATCCAATAATATGCTTTATGATTGTGTTTCCTGTAACTGCAAAGAAAAGAAAAGAGGAAAAGATAAAAAAGAGAGGAGAGAGGAGAGACAAAGAGCTTTTAAATCAGAGAAACATTGTCTCAAGGTGTCCTTGGACTTGTTCCCGGTTTCTTTTCTTTTCGAAGCTTGAGCATTTTTCAAGCGCAAATCATGCTACTAAAAAGGGTAATTCCAGTGTCTGCATATGGCGTACCATTTAAGTGCGTTGTTTTTTTTTTGACCATATTTAAAAAGTTGGCCCTGAGCTGACAAATACATGTGCCAGTTTTTGGCCTCAATTATGTCATTGAAATCAGTGGAGTGACAAACATATGCAATGCATTATCTTGAAATGGTAATGAAGCGAACCAAATAGCTCCTGCTGAAATGCTTTCAAACTGAAATTTTAATCTGCAAATCTTCGGATCGAGGCCTCTGCAATTCGCCTGGACTCTTCATCCTCCTCTATATAAATCAGACAACAGATGCAATTTCTCAAGATCGTAGGAAGGTTACAACTGAAATTGCTTTTTACAACAAAAGTGCTTTCTTAAAAATGACAATCCTCAACAAGCTGCTCATTACTCTTGGGATATTAGGCTATACGGGCACATCTATTTATACATTCAATGAGTTAGTAATTTAAAAGAGCATGCGAAATTGAATTTTCACTCAATTGTTAGAGGCCTATTTGCCAGGGCCAAGATAACCTAATATCTAACTGTTCTGTTGAAATTTGAGAAGATTTTAGAATTTCCAGCTTGCTTTATCCATGTCCATCTCAATAATGGAACCAGATGGTAAGGCAGAAAAAGGGAAGAGCTATTGATTTCGGGCAAAGCTTAATCATTAGGCTTCTATTTATTGAGTCATGTCAATGCCCTTCCTGGAACAAACCTTGCATTTAGTGTTAGTTGTCCAACGAAGAAAATAGAATCTAGCTCCCTAAATTGCATTATAGGCAGCCTATGTGATATCAAAGTGGAAGGTAACCTGAAAGAACAGAAAAAAATTTACATAATCATTATTGTCTCTCAATGGTCACATGGTAGATTCATGATATCGTTGAATGTTCTTTCTACGTAATTATAAAACAGAGACACCTCAAGGTAAATTCTTATAATCACTAATTGTCGCGCTTCAAGCCAAAGTCAGCTTCTTCAGGCCATGGTGGATCAACACTTAATGCCAAAGCCCACTCTCTTAAACCTTACCAGATAAACAACTTATAATGAACATGATTATTTCTCTATCTGGAAAATTTCCTAAATTCTATCTATATAAAACCACGCTCAAAATCTACTTTAAATGCTCATGTAAGTTGAAAAAGAATTTTTTATACATATAAATAAATATAAAAAGAAAAGAATCTTTTTTATCAAATAGAACGTTCTCAATAAACTTCTAAAAAATTTCAACTTTGATGAGACGTACAAGAACTGATAATATTCAAAAATATGTAGGATTATAAAGAAAAATTCTTTTTTGGCCTTTTCTTTTATCAAATCCTCTTATTTTGGTTTAATATTAGCTCGTGGTGTTTTCTTACATATTACATATAAATTTTATCTTTTCATAGAGTTTTTAAATGACTTTAACACAATATTTTCTTATGAATTACATATAACTTTTATCTTCTCATTGCCTTTTTAAATAACCTCAACACAATATTTTTATAAGAAGTTAGTTGCTTTGTTTATGTGGCGCTCCTAGTGTATTACTTTTGACTGTCGGTTTTTCTTTCCTGCTTTGTTTCAGCTTGCCTAGCTTGTGTCAGGTTGTTTATTTTCGATTGTTGTGCCTCCAGGAGCACTTGTAAATGGACATTTTGTACATATCTTTTCTTTCTAATATATTCCTCTGATTTATCAAAAAAAATTTATAAGAAGTTAATGCCTAAAATATTGAATAGTTCTTAGAGCTGACAACAAAGTGAACCAACATAACTTTTTGTTAAAATTTTCTTTCTTTCTTAAGTGCTATCACCACAGTTAGTCAATCTTACACCTTCGAAGTATCAGATCTCATTCTCAAACTTTATTAGAAATGTTGAAAAATTCCTTAAGTATTAAATTCCATCAAATTATAAACATCAAAACCTTAAAATCTTGAGGTGTCACACTATTAAGCTCAATTAGAGTTTATATATATATACTTAACATGCTCAACTCTTATTAACTTGAGCAAAAAGTATCTTTATATTGATAATATCCTTGAAATACATAGTAGCTATTTTTTACGTCTTTATACACGAGACTAGTTTGATAGGCCTCCACCAAATTTAGTTTACATTAATGGTAACATCAAAATTGTTCAAAATCTCAAAATCAAGTTGATGACCTATATACATCAATGATTTTTCCATTATACTTAGACCTGTTTATTCAAAGTCTCAAAAACCAAAAATTTCTCCAATGAAATTTTAGAAGTTTTCTTAAAAGATGTATATGAGATATTAATGATTGGCATTATTTAATGTGCTTTGGCCTCATATTTTCCAATGTTACGATCTTTTTCTATTTTGTGGATATTGCACATATTATTGATTATTTCTTTCATATTTGGATATTTTTTGCTCTAAGTAGTCATCATCTAGAGCCATATCGAGTAATTATAAACCCCTCGTTTCCTTATATGATGCCTTTGGCTAGTTTAATTGATAATAAGAGTAGTGATTTGAAGAGAGTGATTTAGTCTCAAAGGTAATTAGGAGTTCATACTTGCTTCTCTTTGCTTATTCGGTCAATCTAGTTACTTCCTGGAAAAAAAAATGGATGTTTAAAGAATATTTTGGCAATACCTTTTGTGGTTGAATTATGAATAGCAATGACTCTTTCAAGTAATCTACAAGAATCATCATTATCATCATCATCACGCCCAGTCTGAAGTCCCGCAATAAAGCGGGATCTATGCAATATGAGATATTATATGGTGAAATATTTTTTTCTTCTATAACCAGACATAGTACAAATACTTAAACTTCGAAAGTTTCAATTATATTAATTAGAAAGGTTTCATATTTTATATGGTAAGACTTTGAAAGAGTCAACGCTGATGATTGTAGATATGATGCTTTATTAAGGCATATATTATCCAATAAGTTTAGAACAAAATATGATAATAGAGACTTATGAGATATCTAAAAGGTTGGATATAATCTTATAAACCTATTGAATTTTGTGATGTTTGAAACTTTGAATTGAAATTGTTCAAAATTGTTGGAAATGAAATTGTTGAAAATTATTGGGAATG
>JAOTAX010000004.1:18735610-18758688 GCA_025629825.1 Erythroxylum guanchezii | reverse complement strand
TTTTTCTTCCCCATTTATAAGCAAGACAACACTTTTTCTTCCAATTATACCCTTAATGATTGAGAATTGTCCCATTTTCCCTTCCATTTATGCCTTATGTCTTTTATACTTAAGTGTCTTTCCGACAGTACCCTTAAACATTCTGACATAATACTTCCTTCCAGAAACATGTCCCCCATTGTCGTTAGTTTCTAATGCCACTGAAATCATTTCATTTGGTTCAGTGATTAAAAAGATATATTTCAGACATGTTTGAACTGCTCTTGTCCAAAACAGTACTATACACAACTTCCATATGAAATTTAAACATTTTAGAGACTGAATTAGATTCCAATTTCTTCGTACCATTTGTAGCCCCATGTCTCTAGTTTACTCCAAATCAAAAATCATCTCATTTGGATTAGTAGAGCTCCAGAAATCATCAAAATAGTATATTCAGTGAAATAACACCAGTTCATAATACCTAAAAACACACTCACTGTATCCGCCCCACTCTTTTCACTCAATCTTTCTCCATTCATTTTAGATAGCTATGATTTTTGGTGGAAATGTAAATCAATGTCTTACGAATTCAATGGTTCAAGAATCAAGTCATTTGGAGGTCTAGAGAAGAAGTTATGGCCAAAAGAATCCAACATGTTCATATCTTTACTCACATTGTAAATGTCTTGGCACAATTGCCATAACTCTCACTACAGATGTTGGATTGACTTTGTTTTTAGACTATTGGAAAGAGGACTTCCAGATCTACAACTTTTATGAAGACCTCGAAGACCAATTCTATCATCTGACTTCTGTATCATCTCACTTTTGCATCGTCTCACTTTCTTTTCGTCTCACTTCTATCGTCTCAGTTCTATCGTCTCATTTTCTTCCGTCTCATTTCTATCGTCTCACTTTCTATCGTCTCATTTTCTTCCGTCTCATTTTCCTTCCGTCTCATTTCTATTGTCTACTTTCTTCCGTCTCATTTCTATCGTCTACTTTTTTTTCGTCTCATTTCTATCGTCTACTTTTTTTTTCCGTCTCATTTCTATCGTCTACTTTTTTCCGTCTCATTTCTATCGTCTACTTTTTTCTGTCTCATTTCTATCGTCTACTTTCTTCCGTCTCATTTTTGCCTCCAGAACATATCCACTTATAAGAATCATAACTTTTGACTCTGATGTCCAAAATTTTCATATAATATACCGTTGGAAAGATAAAAGAGAGATCTACAACTTTCCATAAGGCAACTTTGTTGAAATATATTTATATCAATCCCAAATTTGCCCCTAAAGTCCGAAGACAAATTTTCCATTCATACACCAACGTACTGCACCCAATTCTTAACTTCATGAAATTTTGTGACTCTTAGAGACAAAATTGAAATTCGATGTCTTCATACAAAATGTAGCCATATATCTCTAGTTTAATCCAAATTGAGCTCGTTTGGATGACTAGAGAAAACGTTGTGGCTAAAAGACTGAAGCATACTCAGTCAACATTTTCCAGATCACTACCAAATCTTGTTTCTAAATCTTTCCTTATCACAACTCATACCAACATCACTCTTTCTACTCCCTATACTTCTCATTTTCAATAAAAATCATATTTAACACAATCATACTCGGAAGTTGTCAATGAATGCATGTACCACTTTTTATGTGCAAACATTCAGTATTTTTGTGCATATATGCTAGCATGATGCCTGAGCAAGGAAATGCATTATCTTAATTTCTCTTTGAGCTCACAAGTACTGAAATTTCGGGTCCTAACCCTTATTATGGGGACGGGATGTTACATCAGGAGTCGTGATGCTATGTTTATTGAAGATCAAACTGTTGAAGATATCAACAAGGCGGAGAAGGAAGTTCCAAGCTCCGATGATGACTTAACAAGCTTCCGATTGGGTGGATCCTCCAACAGTGGTGCCTAGACAAGTTGGAGATGAAGTGCAGAATGATTAGTTAGAAGCTGATAATGCAGATACTCCCAATGAAGTTGAACCAGAGGATGATGATGGTGTTCACATTCAACCACCAGCACCTGAAGATTCTCCAGTCCCATTATGAAGATCTAATAGAAATAGATAACCATCGACTAGATATCCAGTTGATCAGTATATAATGCTGACTAATGGGGGAGAACCAGAAAGCTTTGATGAAGCCATGAATGATGAACATAAGAAGAAATGGAAAGAATCCATGTAAGACGAAATGAAATCCTTGCATGAGAATAAAACATTGAGCTGGTGAAGTTGCTAGAAGGCAAAAGAGCATTGAAGAATAAATGGGTGTTCATGATTAAGCATGAAGAACACAACGACCATCCTCGATTCAAAGCACGATTAATGGTCAAAGGATTCAACCAAAAGAAGGGTATTGACTTTGACGAGATATTTTCACCAGTGGTGAAAATGACATCCATACTACAGTGCTATTGAACAAATGGATGTCAAAATTGCCTTCCTGCATGGGGATTTGGAAGAAGAGATATACATGGAGCAGCCAGAGGGTTTCGTGAAAATGGGGAAAGAAGACTATGTTTGTAGACTGAAGAAGAGTCTATATGGTCTAAAACAGGCACCAAGACAGTGGGATAAGAAGTTCGAGTCTGTTATGGGGGAGTAAGGCTACAAGAAGACTACTTCAGATCACTGTGTATTTGTGAAGAACTTCTTTGATGATGATTTCATTATTTTATTGCTCTATGTGGATGATTTGTTGATTGTCGGTAAGAATGTTTCTAGAATCAACAATCTGAAGAAACAACTCGATAAGTCTTTTTCCATGAAAGACTTAGGATCAGCAAAGCAGATTCTTGGCATGCAGATTATCAGAGATAGAAGCGCCAAGAAACTATGGTTGTCGCAAGAGAAGTACATTGATAAAGTACTTCAGAGATTCAAACTGGACAAGGCTAAAGCGATTAGTTGTCCTCTTGCTAATCACTTTAAATTGAGTTCTAGAGGGTGCCCTTCTACAGATGAAGAGAAGGAAGAAATGTCTAGAGTTCCATATGCTTCAGCAGTTGGAAGTTTGATGTATGCCGGGGTTTGTACACGGCCAGATATTACTCACGCAGTTGGAGTTGTGAGTCGTTTCCTTTCTAATCCTGGAAAGGAACATTGGGTTGCAGTCAAGTGAATTCTCAAGTATCTTCGAGGGTCATCCAAAATATGCTTATGTTTTGGAAGAGCAGAACCTGTGTTAGTTAGTTACACAAATGCATATATGGCTGGAGATGTTGACTCGAGAAAGTCTACATCAGGTTACTTAATTACTTTTACAGGGAGAGTTGTGACATGGCAGTCAAAGTTACAGAAGTGTGTTGCACTTTCTACAACTGAAGCAGAATTTATTGCAGCAACGGAAGCCTATAAGGAGTTGCTATGGATGAAGAAGTTCTTTAATGAACTTGGTATCAAGCAAGAACAGTATTAGCTGTTCTGTGACAGTTAGAGTGCTATTCACCTTGGTAAGAATGCCTCGTTTCACTCACGATCAAAACATATTGATGTGAGATATCACTGGATCAGAGATCTGATGGAGACAAAACAATTACGGTTAGAAAAGATCCATACTGATGAAAATGGATCAGATATGTTAACCAAGATTCTACCAAAAGACAACTAAATTATGTTTTGACATATTTGTTATTATGGTGTCGTTTCTGAACTATCGAGGGGGGGGGGGGAGATTACTCTCTCTCGAGTTATAATCACAGACCCTAATTGAGGTTTAAGTACCAAACAAGTAATCTCTCAATTATAACGATCCTAACCCTAATCAATTCTTAAGCTATTTAATAAACAATTGAGTCCTCACACGGGATCTCTCTTCTATAACTACCGATTTGATTAATCGCATGGTCTATTGAATTACTGAACTCTCGTTAATCTGACCCAATCATTTTTATTCGGTTCATTCTCTCGGTTTATTACCAAAATATGCAAAAACTGCAATGAATCACAACACCCAAATGCAATAACATAAAAACGACTATATTAACATTGAATCAAGTTCAAATCCATAAAGAAAATTAGAACATTATGATCAAACCCAAATCCATCAACATATTAATATCCATCTCAAATATTCAAGAAAAAAAAACACAAGATGAATGAAATACACTATTGGAGGGGATCAGGATGGTTTGAGAAAAGCAGCAGCAGTAGAGCCGACTCCTCTTTCCTCTTTCCTCTTCTTCTCTTCTTTTTTTTCTTCTTCTCTCTTCTTGGACTTTTCCAAATGTGGAAGAATGTGAAGTTCCTTTAGGGTTCCACCTCTTTCCTATTTATAGTATTTTTGTTTTGAGCAATCTTAGAGCTTTTTCTAGGTCCGAAAGGTCCTAAAAATCCCTCAACAACTTAAGTTCGGAAGGTCGTTTGCATCTGTCTGCACACAGGTCACGATCGTGGCACTTGATTTAACCTTCTGTCATGATCGTGGCCCTTCTTCTATGCTTCTGTGACAACCTAATACCCCCTGGGAGGATATTGCGAGTGTTGGACACCGTTTTTGGAGCCCAACTTCGGATCATGAAACGTGAGCTTAATCCAATGCAATTTCCTTGACCATCCTCAATGTTGGACCCCGCTTGCTTCCGAAGTCCAATGCTTAAGAAATCATACCACATCTGGATCCTGCTAGATCCTGGATCTAACTCTTCAGAATGCCATAACACTGAGCGGGGTTCCTTGTAATCTCTTTAACCATCATCGGTTCATCTTCAATCTCATAACATCCCAAAAATTTACTCACAATTTGTTCAATGGCGTGCCCATACAAATCAGTCACCATGCTCAAACTCATTTCTCCTATTTGTGAATAGAATTGGAAATCTGCGAACCAGAATTTCAATTTGACTTCTTCAAAGAAATCATAGCTCTAAGTCTCTAGTTTTCTTTGAAGAAAGAATCGTCTTAATCGGAGCTCTATAGCTCAAGATATGCTTAAAAATCTAAAGGGTGTTCATACCCTAATCATGCTCTCTCAACCGATCCCTGATTTTCTTTCCATAAAACTTTTTCAAATCAACTCTAAAAGATACCAATTTTCATGGAGAGATAGTACAAGTATTGGGAAGCTATCGCTTCAAGAATTGCCTCATTTGGAGGTCGGATGAGGGAGTTATGACCAAAAGAGTCTGACATGTTTATACCCTCAATCATGCAGTAACATGTCTTGGCGCGATTGTCATAACTTTCACTACAAATGTCGGATTAATTTCGTTCTTAGACCATTGGAAAGAAGACTTCGAGATCTAAAACTTTAATGAAGACCAAAAAGTGAGATTCTGCCTTAAAAAGGGTCAACAATCACAATTTAATGAAGTTGTCCCGTGAATGTCCGTTTAACGGACATTGATTGGGGTTAGAAGCCAATTTCACCCGAGAAGGTCCGTCTAGCGGACATCAAGTCCGTTAAACAGACATAGGCAATGTTGGGGGTATTTTTTGACCCGTAAAGGTCCGTTAAACGGACCTAAAGTCTGTTCAATGGATATGGGGGTTTCCCAAACCCCTCCAAACCCTCTACTATGCTTCCTACATCCAATCTAATACAATATTCACTCATAATCTTCCCATTTTCACTTCTTCTAATGCAATAACACTCTTAAACATTCAGTTACCAATTTGGGTGCATCAACTCCCAAAATTCAATTCAAATTACTCATCACAAACACACACTCTCATCACTTACCATGATTGTGATGTTTAAACTTCCTATGCAGCATCTTCGCTTATAACAATCATATCTTTTCATTCCGATATCCAAAAATTACAAACTTTATAGCATCGAAAAGATAAAAAGATTAACTACAACTTTCATGAAGGCAACTTTAGCTAATTCTACTTAGATAGATGCAGTTTTTCCTTGGAAATCAGCATACATATTTTACCCTCATGAAAACTTGGAATTATCCCAACTTCACTTCCTCTATTACAACATCATCCAAAACAATTCAACTTCCAATTGGAATTCATCCAACACTCAACCTCAATTCACATGACTCCTCATATTCAATAACATCTTATCATTCACCACAAATCCTATCTTTTTTTTTTCCCATAATTCACTTATATATAAATAACAACAATTCATATTCAAAGTTCATCAACTCAACTCATATCATCGATACACAATTCATATGTCATTAATATCATAAGATAAAATGTTTACAATCTTTAGTGGCATTCCAAGCTACATTACATCATCGATCTCAAAATCCAAAATACAGCAAAAGATACAAAATCTCATAATTCTCAATATATGTCTAAAATTCTTATTTTTTTTACATCAATCCAACTTAAAATACAAATTATGCATAATCAAACGATTGCCTTGACCTTTTTTTACCCGATCTCTTTCTCATCACTTGGAGATGGGAATGAAAGGAGGTGAGCTTAACGCTCGTGGGTAACAAGTTTATAAACGGTAATAATAAAAAACCATTTGAAACTTTCATGATTATAGCAAAACCTCATTGAAATCCATAAAACATTCATTTCTCAAAATTGTCAACTTGTCAATCAAATTAACACTTCACACAAGTCAAACAATCATCAAACTTATCAACATATGAATACACATAAAGACATCATAATGGTTTGGGTGGATCCAAAACAGAACGTACTACAAATTTCCCATACGGGTCCTGTGTAGCTGTGAACAAAAGTACTATCGCAATCCCACAAAATGGTCTTGCGTAGCCATGAACTTATGGGAGTCCACGAGGGAGCTCCATGCCACAAGTGGGCAGGCGGGAGAAGCCTTTAGACAAGTGCACTTGGTATATTTAGGGGACCACCACAAACTCACATAATCATGCATCTCATAACTTGAAAACGGATTGCCCAATGGCACATTTCAAAAACTTAATTTTCATAAGCATGTAATATTTCAAACACCTTTCCATCATCATTTCACAATTCATCAACCAAATTCACATAACAATTTCTCAAATCATTCAAAAGAAATGAATGCAACAATAATGGAGTAATTTGAAATCATTTTATATTCTTGATTCAAAAGCAAACTTTAGTGGCTCATTACTCAATTATAAACATGGAACCCACCTTATTTTCTTGCTTGAAACTTAACTCAAATTGCCTCCCCTTGTCTTTCTTGATTCCTCTTGCCTCTCTTAATCTCCTTCATCCATGACAAAATTTCCAAATCAAAAGGAGTTCAAATTGGACAACCCATAACACATAATCACCAAAATTGATCTTAGAAAACTTAAACTCATACCATTCTTAAGCCATAAGAACCAAAATCTCTCTAAAAATCCAACGAGTCAAATATACTCTTACCTTGATCCTTCACCAAATGAGGAGTTTCTTGGCTTGAATGGAAGGTCTCATGCCCCTCATGCAACTTAAATGGCTTAAGTGACTTGCCAATTTTTCCCCTCATGCAACTTACCACCTTAATTCAATAATTCAATCAACTTACGTCATATAATCTTACTCACATTAACATGCTAATTAACTCCCATTAACATGGTAATTAATTCCACAAAAATAACATAAATAATCTATCAATGGCTCAAAATTCATTTAAGTCATTGCCTAACTCCTTCTAAAAATCAAGACTTTTTTCTAATCATACAATTGAAGGAATTTGATAACACTTCCTTCTAGAAAAATGTTCCTTATTGTCTTAATCTTTAATGACATCAAATTCATTCAATTTGGTTCAGAAATCTGAAGGTTATACACCAAACATTTCGGACTGTTCTTATGCTGAAACAATATTCTATGCTCAACTTCCATCCCGAAATTGGAATTCTTAGAGACTGAATCAAAACTCGATTTCATCAAACAATTTGTAGCCTTATCTCTCTAATTTAACCCAAATCAAGAATAATCTCATTTGGATAGCTAGAACAAAAATTATGGCTGAAACACCGAAGCATACTTAATGAACATATTTTGATTACATTTTCCAGCTTTTAACTTCCAACATGTCACATATAACCCATCTTGTATCTAAACCATCTTTTCTATTTCATTTCAAATTCAAGAATTCTCCTTTTCTCTACGCATGAATAATCACAATCAATTCCTCAATTAATCGAAAAGTTCGGGGTCCAACAGCGAGTGCCACACATACAAAACATACATAGAACCGAAACAGATCCAAACGTACGAAATATTTCATACATGCATTTTTAGAATCTTAAACAAACATACATTATATCACATGAACTTAATACAAATTTGTTCCAAAAACCGAAATCAGCTTGAAACATAGATATTACAAAAACTTACAACAATTCAGAATCATAAACTTATATACAAGCTAACATAAACTCAAAATACATTTTTATCAAAACAAGACTCAGACTCCATTGGCTATTACGGTTAACTCGTCCCAGTCCTTATAATCTTCACCCTGAACCTACACGATGCAAATCCACCGTGCTAAGCATATAGCTTAGTGAGTAATAACTAATCTACATTAAAAGATTGCTTTAATAATAAATCAAATATAATGCATTTCAGAATGGATTTTATAATTAACAGAACTGCATAACACAAGAGGGTATAAACCCTTCAGAATCATAACATAATTTAGTTTATTTTAGAATCAAACAGATATCAGAATACAAAATCAGATGACTGCTAAATTTATTTACAGAAGCGGGTAATGGGACTTATACAGAAGAGACCGAAGTCTCGACGCTGAAGTGTCATAAAAGAGATCAAATTCTCGACACTGAAGTGTCAATAATAGAAGACACCGAAGTGTCACAGAAGCAGCTGCAGACCCTTCTAAGCATGTCTATTTACCTACAACTAGGACTTAACATATTCAAAAACAGATATGTCAGAAATTCAATTCACATATCAATCAATGTTTTCATACCATGTATTCAAGCATATCACATTCTTACAACTTTGCAAATCATTCAATGTTCCAAATCAATAGCAAACAAAACAGTCAAAGCAAAACTATCAAAAATTACTTACTGAATTACTTACAAAATTGACTATGTAAATTACTTACAAAAGCTCCCTTTTTGCTTATTGCCTCGAAGTCCTGGCAATATCTGGAAGTGCTCGCCCTATTCGTTCCTCTATAATATTTAATACAAACACATATCACTATTATGCATGATTATAAAATCATTTGTGCACATTCATGTATACTGAGTATGTATGATACATGTTTATAACAAATTCCAGGTTTCTTATCCTTAATCTTCTCACATTATCATTCATATGAAACCATATTAAATTTCTCAATCTAGATTTTATTCACAACCAACTTTTGGATCCACTTTACTCAATTATTCTCTTCAGGAAGATGAAGTAATTTGATGACAATTCCTTCTAGAAGGTTGTTCTCCCAAGTCTTAATTTCTAATGATAACAAGTTCATTCCATTTGGTTCTATATATTGAAAGTTTTAATCAAAAGATCTCAGACTGTACTTAAGCTTCATCAGAATTCTCATCTCAACTTCAAATTAGATTCTGAAATTCTTAGAGGTAGAATTAGAATTTAATCTCTTCAGATAATTTGTAGTCCTATGTCTCTAGTTTAATTCAAATCAAGAATCATCCCTTTCGGAGCTCTACAGGACAAGATATAAGCAAAATATCAAAGTATGTACAATAAAATATTACAGTTCATATTATTCCAACAGATTCCCTCACTTTGATTCTTCATCAAAGTCCCGATCGAGCTTCTTCTTCGCCGAACCAGATTTCTTCTTCTTCTACTTTCATTCTTTTCCCAAATTTTCTCACTTCCATTTTATTCAATAAGCACACGTATATCACTTAAACTAATTCCTCTACTTCCATTTCAGTTCCATAATACACAGCAAAACCAAAATTCTAGATTAAACCCAAACGTCAAAACAGAGCACTATTCACGTAACTCTTTCAGACTTTTATGCATTTTTTCCATCTTCTTCCTCACTTCTCCTTAATCCTTCATCACTAACTTGTATACTTACCTTTACTATTTTATTTCACTTCTTTATCATCTGAATTCATTCAAAACACAACTTAAAAGCCAAGTTTATAGTCAGACACTAAAAATCGACACATACATGTATTTCACCATTTTCAACTTTCCCTCACTACTGTGTTTTTAAACTTTCTGCAAATTTCCCTTTTTCAGTAAATCTCACTTAACACATTCTTAACATCATTGAAGCTATCCTTCTTATCCACATCATTTTCTGATATGGTCTACTTCACTAGGTTTTCTCTTTAAGCTATAAACAATCGTATTACTCTTCCACTGCATAATATTAACAACTCATCTCATTATCATTTTCACCGAATTTGCTTCATACACAACTCATGCATGTGCTCATTTCCAGTGTTATAACAACATCAAATTCATTTACAAAATATCCAGAAAACTATAACTCAACTTACTTGCTTCTTTAGAAAAAATCCCAGCGTTTACAGTGAAGAACAAGGTTTCGGTGTTGAATACATAACAAAGAAAAAGTTGAAGAGCAACAAAGCTATAGAACTTTGTCTTTCAAAACCATGTGCTCACGTGTTTTCTTAATTTCTTGACACATGGCTCCATTGCATGTGAGCCATTTGTCACCCAAATAGAAGTGCTATATGTCATAATGCCATTTGTTTATTTTTCTTAATATCCCAAAATTTTCAGAAAAACTCCTAAAATTTCCAAAAATACTGAAATAATCATAATATGCTCCAAATAAATTTTCGACACCCAAAAACCACAATCCTTATTTTAATCGAAATTCTAAAACTAAGTATACCCAAAAATGTTAATGAATGCATGTTCAATTATTTGTATGATTCAAAAATGCATATGGGTATATAAGCGAATATTCAAATATGCAAAGCATATTATGCACTGCTAATTCCTCAATGTTCTAACCCCTAATATGGGAGATTACAGCTCTTGTCACCATGAAAATCCCATCACTTTTCTTACATCTCTATTCTTTTTCTCCTTCAAATCCATGAAAATATATTTTCTTCCACATTAATTGAAAGGTATACCACCATAACATAATACTAATATCATATTCCTTCATATAACTGCGAATACAAATACACTGACTCTATGCTCAACTTATCGAACCATCTAATATCTTCTGTATCAGGATATCAACAAAACCTCCTTTTCTCACACTCTATCATCTTGATTTACCCCAGAGGGTCCAGATATTGATGGACGAGTTTGCTTAGGATGATTGCTCTCAGCAACCTCGTCAATAGTCTCATGAGATCTTTCTATACTTAAATTCTATAATCAAAATATGGGACAAGCTACATTAGGCCAGACATAAATTTTACACTCAAGTATAAGCAATATTTAAGCGCTGGTTAAATCAGAATCGCCTAAACCATGCTCTGATACCAAAAAGTGTGACGCCTTAATATCCCTTAGGAGGATATTACGAGTGTCACACACACAGAACATACATAGAACCAAAACAGATCCAAACGTACGAAACATTTCATACATACATTTTGAGAATCTTAAACAAACATACATTATATCACATGAACTTAATACAAATTTGTTCCAAAAACCGAAATCAGCTTGAAACATAGATATTACAAAAACTTACAACAATTGAGAATCATACACTTATATACAAGCCAACATAAATTCAAAATACATTTTTATCAAAACAAGACTCAGACTCCATTGCCATTGCGGTTGACTCGTCCTAGTCCTAATAATATTCGCTCTGAACCTATACGAGGCAAATCCACTGTGCTAAGCATATAACTTAGTGAGTAATAACTAATATACATTAAAAGATTACTTTAACAATAAATCAGATATAATGCATTTCAGAACAGATTTTATAATTAAAAAAACTGCATAACACAAGAGGGTATAAACCCTTCAAAATCAGAATATAATTTATTTTATGTCAGAATCAAACAAATATCAGAATACAAATTAGATGACTATTAAATCCATTTACAGAAGCGGGTAACGAGACTTATACAGAAGAGACCGAAGTCTCGACATCGAAGTGTCACAAAAGAGACCGAAGTCTCGACATTGAAGTGTCACAGAAGAGACCGCAGTCTCGACACTGAAGTGTCAACAACAGAAGACATCGAAGTGTCACAAAAGCAGCTGCAGACTCTTGTAGGCATGCCTATTTACCCACAACTAGTATTTAACATATTCAAAAATAGAAATGTTAGAAATTCAATTCACATATCAATTAATGTTTTCATATCATGTATTCAAGCATATCACATTCTTATAGCTTTGCAAATCTTTCAATGTTCCAAATCAATAACAAACAAAACAGTCAAAGCAAAACTATCAAAAATTACTTACTGAATTACTTACAAAATTGGCTATCTAAATTACTTACAAAAGCTCCCTTTTTGCTTATTGCCTCTAAGTCCTGGTAATATCTAGAAGTGGTTGCTCTATGCGTTCCTCTATAACATTTAATACAAACACATATCACTATTGTGCATGATTATAAAATCATTTATGCACATTCATGCATACTGAGTATGTATGATGCATGTTCATGACAAATTTTGGGTTTCTTATCCTTAATCTTGTCACATTATCAATCATGTGAAGCCATACCAAATTTCTCAATCCAGATTTATTTCACAACCAACTTTCGGATCCATTTTGCTCAATTATTCTTATCAGGAAGGTTACGTAATTTGATGACACATCCTTATAGAAGGTTTTTTTTTTCCCCAAGTCTTAAGTTTCTAATGATACCAAGATCATTCCATTTGGTTCTGTATACTGAAAGTTTTACTCAAAAAGATCTCAGACTGTACTTAAGCTTCATCAGAATTCTCATCTCAACTTCACATCAGATTTTGAAATTTTTAGAGGCAGAATTAGAATTTAATCTCTTCATACAATTTGTAGCCCTATGTCTCTAGTTTAATTCAAATTAAGAATCATCCCTTCGAAGCTCTACAGGACAAGATATAAGCAAAACACCTAACTATGTTCAATAAAATATTCCAGTTCATACTATTCCAACAGATTCCCTCACTTTGATTCAATCAATCTTTTCCAATTAAATTCTGAAGGCTATCCATTTTTATGGATAGGTACAACAACGTGTTAGGAACCTATTGGTTCAAGAATCAAGTCATTTGGACATCAGCTGAAGAAGTTATAAAAAAAATTTGAAGGATGTTGAGAAAACAACCTTCTTCAAAAGGCATGGAAGTCGCGATCGTGCGCCTGCACGACCGTGACATTCCAGATGTACCTGTGATGTCGCGATTGTGTAGAAGAACGATCGCGAGTCGGTAACCCCTTCAGCAAAGTCAATATCGTGCAAAAGCACAATCGCGACATCCTCCTTCACCAAACCAGATCTTCTTCTTCTTTCATTCTTTTTCTAAATTTTCTCACTTCCATCTTATTCAATGAACACGCATATATCACTTAAACCAATTCTTCTACTTCCATTTCAGTTCCACAGTACATAACAAAACCAAAATTCCAGATTAAACCCAAACATAAAAACAAAGCACTATTCACGTAACTCTTTCAGACTTTTCTGCATTTTTTCCATCTTCTTCCTCACTTCTCCTTAATCCTTCATCACTAACTTGTATACTTGCCTTTACTATTTTATTTCACTTCTTTATCATCTGAACTCATTCAAAACACAACTCAAAAATCAAGTTTATAGTCAGGCACTAAAAATCGATACATACACATATTTCACCATTTTCAACTTTTTCTCACTATTGCGTTTTTAAACTTTCTGCACATTTTCCTTTTTCACTAAATCTCACTTAACACATCTTAACACCACCGAAGCTATCCTTCTTATACACATCATTTTCTGCTATGGTCCACGTCACTAAGTTTTCTCTTTAAGCTATATGCAATCGGTATTACTCTTCCACTGCACAATATTAACAACTCATCTCATTATCACTTTCACCGAATTTGCTACATACGCAACTCATGCATGTGCTCATTTCTAATATTATAACAACATCAAATTAATTTACAAAATATCTAGAAAACTATAACTCAACTTACTTGCTTCTTCAGAAAAGATCCCAGCTTTGATAATGAAGAACAAGGTTTCAGTGTTGGATACAGAACAAAGCAGAAGTTGAAGAGCAACAAAGTTATAGAACCTTGTCTTTCAAAACCACGTGCTCACGTGTTTTCTTAATTCCTTGACATATGGCTCCATTGCATGTGAGCCATCTGTCACCCAAATAGAAGTGCTACATGTCATAATGTCATTTGTCTATTTTTCTTAATATCCCAAAATTTTCAGAAAAATTCCTAAAATTTCCAAAAATACCGAAATAATCATAATATGCTCCAAATAAATTTTTGACACCTAAAAATCACAATCCTCATTTTAATCAAAATTATAAAACCAATTATACCCAAAAATGTCAATGAATGCATATTCAATTATTTGTATGAGTCAAAAATACATATGCATATATAAGCAAATACTCAAATATGCAAAGCATATTATGCATTGCTAATTTCTTAATATTCTAACCCTTAATATGGGACGTTACAGCTTCTGTCGCCACAATTGTTGCCAGGAGTTTTGCCTTGGGCTTCCTCTGATTCTCCTCTTTTCTTTGATATTTGCCCTGAAACACTAGCAAACACATAAAATTGAAGCTCAATCGGGTGCTTTAACCCACAAAACACAAATACTTAACTAAATACCAAGGTCCTAACCTAAACATGCACTAAACATTCAATTTAATATCTTAACACATACTAAATTACCTACTAAAACATTATGCAATCTACCACTATCATATAGTCTCACCTATAGTTCTTACAACTATGAATGTAGTTTAGGGAGAACTAATAACATCAGATAGACTTAATTTGAGTCTCTTAGCTGGGATCTTAGAGATAATCTTATAGAATGTGGTACAATAGGATATTAGTCTATAATCCTCCATTATTGTTGGGCAGGAAACTTTTGTCACTAGGCATAAGAGAGTTCCATGACATTCCTTTAGCATTTTAGCGTTGAAGAAGAATTCTTGCACTGCTCCATAAACATTTTCTCTTATTAGTAGTCAAGCATTACGAAAAAACAAACCATTAAAGCCATCAATTCTAGATGCCTTGTTTAGATTAATACTTAACACAAGTTTAGCAATTTCTTTAAAAGTGATGGAATTACCAAGAATCCTATAATGGCGAAGAGTGAGGAGCTTAGGGATAATGTTATCTAATTAAAGAGAGGGATGCACATCGTCTGCCCTTATTCCCATGATTCCTACAAAGCAGCTACTAGTATGGTTGTGGAGATCTTCTTGCTTGTTAACCATATTTCTAGACTCATCTTGAAGAGAGGTGATATTGTTCATATTCCTTCTGATAGCAAGCTATTACAAAAGTAACTTGCATTTGAGTTCCCCTCTTTTACCTATGTTACCCTTGCTTCTCTCTCAAGATTGAGTTGTGAATATGTAGTGCATCCAGGTAGGTATTAATTGCATCTTTGTCCATTGTTTTCCTAAATTTGTCACCAGTTTGAGTGTAAAGCTTCTTTTGTCTCCCTAGTAAAATTTACTTGGCCCTTTGGTATTTTGCTAAGATTTAGGTGTAGAATGAGATTGAAGCCATTTTAATTTCATTTTGATAACAAGCATTTTTCATGTATAATTGGAAAGATTTAAAACTTGAACTTGGATGTTGAGAACCATGGGTATAGCCTCATTGGATCCCTCCTTATTAGCTAGATAGTTGAAGAATCTAAGATAAATAAGGAAAAATAAACCTAACGTTTTCTTTTGACGAAAAATTAAATCTTAACATTGGGAGCATTCAAATTAAATCCTATCATTTTAGGAATATTCATATTGAGCCCTACATTAATAGAAAAGGTGACGAGAACATAATGTTGTCAGCATTTTGCCACGTCATTATTAAAGTGATAGAAATTTATAATATTTTAATATTATTATGGCTCCTATAAGGCGATGTAAGCACCGGGCACTATAGGACCCACTTCTTTAAAATTAATTACTGAAATTATAAAAATATTTTTATAAAATTAAATGTAAATTTGATAAAATTTAATTTAATCCTAATGTAATTATCCTAATTAATTAATTAAATAATTAACCCTAAGTGTAAAATATCTCAAATCAAAATTCCTTATCACTGCTTTGAACTGCAACTTCCTCTATAGTTATTGACAATCCCTCCAAATGGTTAACTTTGCTCGCACCCCCTGATGTGCCCATTCCACTGCCAAACACACCCTGACTGAAGCCACTCGATATAATTCATTTGAGGTCATTGCCGAACCTTGATATCATGTCACCACCAATTTACCCACCATAAGATGTCCAATTGTTGCTAAAAATGATACCGATTATAAGGTCATTGTTAGGCCCCTTTATTTCATTTTTACGTGTTATGACGTGTACCAAGAAGTGGAGCTGGAGACTACTAAATAATTCATGATCTCAAGAATTGTTGGAGGTCTTTTTGATGAGATTGATTACATTTTCTTCTTTGACATTATAGTGTTTAGCATTTACAGTTGTATAAACCTTACTTTTTATAGTGAAGAACTTGAACTGAACTGGATTTTAAATTTACTTGGAAACTATATGGATGTGCACATCATGAATGCTTTCATTATAAGATTGAGAATTAATGAGTTAACAAGCTACGAAGTGATTGTCAATTGCTATGGAGGAAGATGTAGTTTAGAATAGTAACTGGAGGATTTTGATTTTGAGCTTTTACATTTAAGGTTAATTAGTTAATTAATTAATTAGGTTAGCTATCTTTAAGATTAACTTAAAATTTATATTTAATTTTAATAATTAATTTACATGGCCTTATGAGACTTGCAATAACATTAAATTATTATAAATTTCTGTAACATCATTAATGACGTGGTAAAATACTGACGATTTTATGTCCCCATCATCTTTTCTGCTAACATAGGGTTCAATTTGAGCATTCTTAAAATGATAGGGTTTAATTCAAACGCTTTGAAACGTTAAGGTTTAATTTGTTATCAGAATCAAACCTTAGGGTCATTTTTGCCTTTCCCCAAGAATCTAAAGGAGTGATTCTTTTTCTAAGCTTCCTCAAACTAGAGACTAAGATTAGAAAGTGATCCGAGCAAAGATTTTTATGGAGATGTGAGACTAAGATTAGAAAGTAATTCGAGCAGAGATTTTCATGGAGATGTGCCTTGCAACTTAGGAAATTGAGAAGCCAATCTTGGTTAACAAGGGCCCTGGCCAACTTCCTCCTTATACGTCCATCTCCCTCCTACATATTGCTCTAAGTGAATTGGTAAATATAGGAGCTTAAGTTAGTTATTTAATGGAGGATAAACATGAAATTAGTTCCTTGTTTGACCATGAATTACACCTCATACCTTCAAATTATAATGCAAAAATAGTGTAATTAAAGTCTCCAAGAATCGTCCAGGGACCATTAACTAAACTTCTAAGGTCCCTTAGCTCCTTCCAAAAAGCAATATGTAGGAGGGAGATGGACATATAAGGAGCTTAAGTTAGTTATTCAATGGAGGATAAACATGAAATTAGTTCCTTGTTCCATGAATTACACCTCATACCTTCAAATTATAATGCAAAAATAGTGTAATTAAAGTTCCAAGAATCATCCAGGGACCATTAACTAAACTTCTAAGGTCCCTTATCTCCTTCCAAAAACCTTCCCTATGAAATACATGGTTACAATCATAGATGAAGTTAAGTCACAAGATACCAAACTCCTCAATAGCTATATTTAGGTATATACCTTGTATAGAGCTATGCATTCCCAATAGCTATATTTAGGTATATACCTTGTATAGAGCTATGCATTCCCAAAACCTTGATTTGGCTTAGTTAGTAAGCTACCATTATCCTTCCCAAATGGTGATGAGCATTTAGTTTTGTCTCAAGCAATATAAAAATCAAAGGGTTTGTAAAATTGATTAAATCAACTATCAAAAGTTGCTTCTTGGGATTATTCATACCTTTAGTGTTCCAAGCAAGAATCGATATACCAAGAGGGATTTTAGACTTCTTTTTGTTCTCATACACTAATATCCTTTGATAAAGGATTAATTAACTGTGTTCGTATACCCATACTTAATGTGTTTTGTTTATTACTTAAGAATTGTACGGTATTTGTGGTACTTATTACACTTTACGTGTCTTTTTAAATGATAATTGCTATCATAGACTTAGAAGAGAAGAATTCAGGTAAAATCATGGCATACAATGGAAGAATTAAAGCTACCTTAGACTTACATGACTATGTATAGTGACCGTGTAAGTCACTATAAACTTGTGGAACTTTAAAGATGTTGTTTATGCTTGTATGAAGATACACACCCAAGTATGTTGACATACATGCCCGTATATGTGCCCATGTAAGTTTTTGTGACATTGTAGAGTCACGATTTTTGGAGATACATGATCACCTACACGTTCGTATAGGTGACCTGTTATATTCTAAAAATCCTAGTTATTTTCCTATAAAATGATATTACAAAGGTTACGGTAGAGGGAGGCAGATTCTAGAGTCTGTGGAGACACTAAAAAAAAAGAAAGAAAAAACCAAAAAATGGACTGTGCATTACAAATAAGAAGATAAAAAGTGGAAACATCAAGATCAACTCTAACTTTCTAGATTTTCCAGATCAATGCTTCAAGTTGATTTCATTCTCTTCTCTTTATATATTTCATTATCTTGTATGCCAAATAGGAATAGTTATGTTTTGAACATGATTATGGATTGATAAATCTATATTAGGGCGTTATTCTTGAATTTTTTTATAACTTTCACTTGTTAAATTCAATATATTACTACTTTGTGATATTTGTTGTGCTTATACTTGATTTGAGTAGAGAGATTGAATCAAGATATTTTTGTTAAGTTGTGTAATGAGAGTTGGTACCTTAATAGACTTACAAATATTAGGTTAATAAGCAATTGAAGAGAGATCTTATTTGTGAGTTAATTATCCTTAGGATTGCTTCAACTCGAATTGAGTAGTTAGGAATAGTTTTAAGAAATTACAACTCAAATTATATCTATTTCAATTAGAATTACTTGATTAGATCTCAAAAGAGGGTAATCAAAACCTTTGGATATATAGGATTAAACATAGTTGAATTCAAAAGGTGAAGGTAAGACAAAACAAGGATAGAATAATCTCTAAGTTTCCATTATTGAGGACTTCATTTTCATTATTATGTTTTACTTTTTCAATCATGAATTTTTGTTAGTTTACTTTAATTTTTAGCTAACTCAATCTTTTGTTACCTTATACAAAGTTTAATGTAAATTGTTAGGAGACTATATAAAATCCTCGTGGGATCGATATCAGTTGTACTACAACAAAAACCTATTTCTTTATATTTGTTATGTATGTTGTTTTTAGTTATGTTTTCAAGTGGTTTCCACATTAAGGATAATATGTTGTTCAAGTGTGGGGAAATATATGCATTTACATATCATTTATGTGTGAATTTGCATTTGCATGGTGTTAGTTTTTGATTATGTGACATATATGCACTTACATATCATTTATATATGAATTTGTATTGGCATGGTGTTAGTTTATGATTGTGTTAGCATTGTGTACATTTTTGTTACATGATGTTGATTTGTGTGAATGTGTCGATGGCATGAATTGAATGGAATTGGCTTACCTCCAAATATGGTCATCTAAATTATAAAGGCATATTAGCATGTGAAGTTTTTGTTTTAAGTGTTTTTGGGATTAATATGCATGTTAAATAGGATATGACACATAATCTTTCACTTTATGATAGTTGTTTGGATATACTTATAGTTACATTCATTTAATTGGTAGGCAACATTAGTAACCTTTTATGGGAGTGATTGACTAATAAGAAATGAGGTAGGTTAAGAAATTAAAAAAAAAGTGTATTAAATAAATCCTATTATGCTGGCCCTTTTTAAGGAAATTAGGTTAAGAATAAAGTTGGTAGTCAGTTGAGAGTTATGATATACTTGAGTAATTAGGGTCATTCACGACAAAATATTTGTCATCGCATCAAAAAACTAGAATGACACTTTAACCAAGCTAAAGAAAAAATGTAACCTAGTTGAGTAACTAGGGGATACTAATGACAAGGTGTTTTCCTTCGGATCAAGAGATTCGGTGGTTGTTAAAGAAAATCTTAAAAGATGGTGCTTCCAATAAAAATAACCAGTTGATCTTTTCAAAAAGCGAGGGTTTTCATGAAAGAATTCTTAGTGTCATTTTTCTTCTTTTTAATTGATCAATAATAATAAGTGCATGCTTACAAGTTCTATAAGTGCATGAAAAAGGTGTCAATATTTTGATTGATATATGTATTCAAATCAAAGAACTTGAACATGAACGAAATAAGTTACTGTGTTGAAACTTTTTTAGTTGGTGATGTTTGAGGTTAAGTTAATTTCATGAAATTTGATGCCATTAAACCATTATTGTAATGTTGCATGATTATGCGTTTATGTGTTTTGTCTTTTTTTTTTGTTTTATGGTTTTAGTTTTGCGTAGGGACAAGAAAATATTTAAGAGTGGCGATTTTTTTCAAAATGAAAGAAAATTTTCATTGATAAATAATGGATTACAACTCAAAAGGAGGCTTAAGAAGAATACACTTTAGCAAGAAAGAGATTTATGTGATTCTACCTAATTCTTGTCATTATTTACATTGCAAGTGAAAACTAAATATTCAAAGAGGAAATCAAGTTAAAGCTGCAATTAGGAGCTGAATTTCTCAATAGTAAAAGCTCCCTGATACCATTGATGATTTCATTAGTGAGCTTCAATTGATTTGGACTTAGATTCAAAAGTTTTAGCATTTCATTCTTTCCAAATAATCTGCACACTCATGTTGATAACTAGTATATAAACTAGCTTGGAAGGTGAACTTTGAGTAGAGAGCTAGTGTATAACACTAGTGAATGTGTTTGCTTGAACATATTTTAATCATTTCAGTTTAACAGACTACCAACTTCTATTGATCATAACACACATGAAAAAAAAGTGATCCCTTGTTTCCTCATGTGTAGAACAAAATGGATAGGAGGTGTAGATATCTAGGTACCCTATTCGATTAGCAGTGTTAATCTTATTTTAGAAAGTGAGTCAAAGGAATAATGGGGGTTTTGGAGGTAACTTCTTATTCCAGATGATTTTGTGCCAATTCACTACTAGATTCTTCACTCTTATCAAGTCCTTTGTGAGTTTACTTGAGATTTTTTAAACAGGCTAATTCTTCTAGTAGAATGTATCCAGATTGAGTGGATTTGGAGGATAGACGAGTTGTAAATGGTTAAGACTAGCAGGGAATTTCCAGCTATTCCCATTGATGAAAGAGTCTAGTTTAGTGTGGAGGGGGAGAGTGAGAAAGTTCTTTAGCATACTTTGGGACTAAATAAGTGCACCCTAATCTAAATAATTATCAATCCATAAAGATATTAGTTTCCTATTTCCAATTGTGTAGGATACATCATCTTGGACTAGGTTCTTCAAGTGAAGTAGTTAGTTAATGAAATGAGAGTTTGCTTCACTCTTACTCATGTCCCATATGCTTATGCCTTTTAGAAAGTAGGAATGTATCCACCAGATCCATAGAGAATTCTCGTCCTTAAGTATCCACCATAGTCTTTTAAGGATGCAATCTTAGTTAGTAAGTTTGACTGAAGATGTTTAATAAATAATTAATTGACTATATTTATATACCCTTATTTAATATGTTTTGATTATTATTTGAGAAACTTATGATATTTTTGGAACTTATTATGCTTCAAATGTGTTTTTAGGAGATAATTACCTTCATAAACTAAGAGGTGAAGAATTTGAGTGAAATCATAACATATAATTAAAGAATTGAAGCATCCTTGGACTTGCACGACTATGTATAGTGACCATGTAAGTTACTGTAAGCTTGTGGAGTTTTGAAGATGTTGTTTATACCTCTGAGAAGATACACGCCCGTGTATGTTGACATACACGACCGTACATGTGCCCATGTAAGTTTTGTGACTGTGTATAGTCACAATTGAGAGCTTTTCAGAGATACACGGTCACCAACATGATTGTGTAAGTGATTATGTATGTTCTAAAAAAGTTTTTAATATAAAAATTATAATGAAAGTTACAACATAAGGAGGAAGATTCCAAAGTCACTGAAGATACCAAAATAAGAAAGAAAATACCAAAAAGGGGGCTTCACATTGCAAATAAGAAGATCAAAGATGGAAACATCAAGATCATTTCATTCTCTTCTTTTTTTCTATTTCATTGCATTGTATGCCAAATCTGAATAGTTGTGTTTTGAACATGATTACGAGTTGCTAAATCTATGTTAGGGTGTTATTTTTGAATTGTTTTTATAACTTTTACCTTGTTGAATTCAATATATTACTACTTTGTGATATTTTTTGTGCTCATATTTGATTTAAATAGAGAGATTGAATCAAGATCTTTATGTTAAGTTGCACAATGATAATTAGTACCTTAATAGACTTACAAATATCAAGTTAATAAGCAATTAAAGAGAGATCTAAATTATAAGTTGATTATCCTTAGAATTGCTTCAAATCTAATTGAGTATTAAGAGTGGTTTTGAGAAATCGAGAGGTGGCAACTCAACTTTTATCTATTTTAGTTGGAATTACTTGATTAGATCTCGGGAGAGGATGATCAAAACCTTTGGATGTCTAAGATCAAGTATAGTTGAATTCATAAGGTGAAGGGTAGACAAAACTGTTAAGTCAAAATTGACTTTACGTATTTAAGTTTTGATGATAAACGAAGAGAAAGATAGAAATAAAAAGCAGCAGAATGAACGTCTGGAAAGTAGTAACTTACAGAAAACAGACGAAGCAAAAACAATGAAGAATTCAGAAGAAGGAGTTAGCGGATTAATGACAAAAGATGACTTATTACGAAAAGCAGAAGATAGCCTTGAAATAGAAGGAAGATAGAAGAACGAAGAAAGCAAAAATCAGCTGAAACAGAAATCAGCCAAAGCAGAAAAGCAGACGGAAGCTTTACGCTTTACAAAGAGAAAAGCAGATGGAAGCTTTACGCAGCAGAAAAGCAGAAGAT
>JAOTAX010000004.1:18669986-18682338 GCA_025629825.1 Erythroxylum guanchezii | reverse complement strand
ACGAAGATGGAGAGAAAAACATGAAGAAAATTGTCATTTGGCCTTCTAACATGAAAGTGTCGTGAATGAAGACCAAAAGGGGGTGTTTTCATTAAATAAAGCCTAACATGGTGGCATGTTAGGCAAGTGACAAGTGTCACTTGCCACATGTTAGCTTCTTAAGCCTCCATTTAGTCTCTCTCCAATAAATTCCAAATTTTCCCCAAAATTCCAATGACTCAAATCAATAATTCTTAAAATCATGTATCTAATTTCCAGTGCCATTGAACAGTAATTTCTACTACCGGTAAACAATTAGTCTGTCACTTGGCATTTTTCCTAGTCTAGAAAAGTACCCCGAAAAACTCCAGAAAAATTTCTAAAATTTCCCAAAAATTCAAAACTCACAAAGATCCACTTCAATCAATTTTCCAAACACAAAAATCACATTTTCACAATAAGCACATTTATGAGCAAATATACCGAAAAATGTTATGAATGCATGTACAGGCATTTACATGTGCAAAATTTCACTATTTACGTATATGTGTATGCATGAACATACCAAAACAATTTTAAACACTCATAACCCGTTCCAAAAGACTATTCTACCCTTCCCATCGATGATGGGATGTTACAGAGGATCTGGACTCTTTTACCTGGTAGTTGTAGTTTGGTATGAACTTATGGATTGATGTGGGATTTTATGTGCCAGGTGGATAAGGGTTTTATTTTTTATTCTTCCAAGTTACTAGATTTCCCTACAAGTATATGCAATACCCAGAAGTTGATTTTTTGTCAATAAGAGACCTTGCCTAGTTTGCATCAGTATAGACTTCAACTCTCATTTGATCGCTTTTCTTGAAGAATAATCCTTTCCTTGGAGATTTTTTTAAGTATCTTAAGATTCTGTACATTGCCTTCAAATGTTTTCATAAGAAGTATGTATAAATTGGCTTACCACACTAAAAACAAAAGAAATGTCTAGTTTGGTGTGAGATAAATATATTAGCCTTTTTACTAGTTATTGATGTCGACCTCTATCTATTGAAACTCCTTCCTTAACTTCACCTAGCTTTGAGTTAAATTCCGTGGGAGTATTTGATGGTTTACATCCACTCATCCCATTTTCTTCTAGAAAGTTCAAGATATACTTCCTTTAGGAGACTATTATGCCCTTCTTAGATCTAACAATTTCCATCCCTAGGAAGTATCTAAGATACTCCATGTCTTTGATTTGAAACTCCTTTGAGAGATTGGCTTTAAGAATTTCAATCTCAAAATCATCGCTATTGAGGATAATGTCGTCTACATATATAATTAGAATCGTTGTCCTTCCTTCTACAAAAGTTTTTATAATAAAGTATGGTTAGACTGCCTATGTAATAAACCTTGAAACTTTACAAATCTTGCGAATCTTTCAAACCAGGCCTTTGGTGATTGTATCAGCCCCTATAAATATTTTTTTAGTTTGCATATCTTTTTTTCGAAGCTTTCAGTAAATCCTGGGGGAGGCTCCATATACACCCCTTCTTCTAAATCTCCATTTAGGAAGGCATTTTTCACATCCAATTGATGTAGAGTCCAATCTAGATTAACTACAATAGAAAGCAACACTCTAGCATTATTCACCTTTGTAACAGGTGAAATTTTTTTTAAATAATCTATGTTATGAGTTTGTGTAAACCCCATAGTAATGAGACAAACCTTACATCTTTCAAATGATCCATTAGAATTGTACTTTATGGTGAACACTCATTTACATCTAACCAGTGTTTTCCCTCTTAGAAGATCAACTTCCTCCCATGTTCTATTTTTCTCCAAAACTCTTATATCCTCTAGGACTGCGTCCCTCAACTTAGGAATATTTAGACCTCCTGTATATTCTTAGGAATGGAAACATTGAATAACTTATAAGTAAATGCTTGAAATGATGGAGATAGCTATTGATATGATAAAAAGTTATACAAAGGATATTTGATACAAGTTCTAGAACCTTTCCTAAGAGCAATGGGTAAATATAAGGTTTCATCTGACTCTAGAAGAGATATTGGTTTAAGTGACTTTGACTCAATAGAAATAGACTCAAACTAAGATTTACTTGGTTGGTCTCCAATTTTTGGACTTTTTTCCAAGTTAGACTCTTGACTATGCTACAAGTTGTCTGTGCTTTTCTGTCGTTCTAGATATTTTCTCAAAAAGACTTCCTTTTAAAATGATTTCCATTTTATCTTATATGTAAGGTTCTAATCATGCATCTCATACATAATATATATCAAATACATGCAGCGAAAAATAAAACAGAACCTCAAAAACCAGATCTACTCATGCATATAGATAGAGAAAACAAAAACATGAAATGTAATATGTTTATTAACCTTTTCGACGATCTCCTTCTTTCTTTAATCTTCTTCGCGTTGAGTTGTCGTTAACCACAACGATCAACACGAACCGTCTCTAATGAAAGTCCACACGAAGATAGAAGGATAAAACCTCACTAGGAAATGGCTAGAGTTCTTTCTTTGTGCTAGCAAAGACAAGAACTCTTGTGAGAGTTAGAGAGAAAAAGAGTATGTGTGTAAGAAAGAACCTTTATTTCACTTGTGTCTTACATAAGATGCATGAAAATCATCTCTATTTTTTGCACCATTTGGCCTTCCATAACCCCCATCACTAATGGAGAGTTATGGGAAGTTAATGGTCATGAATAACATGCATTAATGGAAGTTATAGGAAATTAATGACCATGAATAACATGCATTAATGGAAGTTTTGGGGAGTTAATGTCCAAATTGGCTGCCAACAACACTTATTTCTAATCCATTCCGCACAACGTTTTCTACCACGATCACATCGCAATACAATCCCGAAATACTTTCTCATATCTTGAATCACCACTCAAGATCATTTTATTCATCCTTCGGATCTCCTATATGTGCGACCCATTAAGTTCCTGATTATGTTGGCCACTTAAATTAACACTAATTCAAGTAAGTCAAGAGCGGTATCTAGCAATACATCACGAACCCTTCCATAAGCAATGTTGCCATGCAATTCGTCCTTTCACCATCTATACCCCACTTGGTTCAGAGTATGATCAAAGTGTCAACTCCCACTAGACTAACTACATCAAATCTAGTCCAAGTGTTATTAGATCTTGTCCTAAGGATCTCATTACTCCATGTATCATTAAAGACTCTCTTCATGACACATATCTGCTTTAGCCAAAGACTCCCAAGTAATGACGCCGATAAGAGGCCGTGGGTATCATCTCCTTCTATCAGAAGTGGTGAATACTTTATTGGCTACTTAATTACCTCCGAATACCTCAAGATATACCTAATTACCACTCTATGAGTAACCGATAAAAGACACCGATGAATGGAGTCAAAGCACATGATTAGTGTCTGAGATATCTTTGAGCACCTCAAGTCAAAGGATATTTGCACCATTGCTAAGATGAGACTATCATTGACACTGGAATAGAATATCCATATGATTGTCTCATAATAGGTCAATTCAATGTACTTACTACCTTTAGTAAATATCCACATGTTAACTCTAAACAATTCATATCTACAGCTTATGAGATTACTGCTTGATTTAATCAACGAATATAATATGTGCTAGTCTATCCGGATTAATGATATCCCATCTCATTAATCCTATGACTAGGGAAAGTTTAGATACTAACATAATTACATATGATAGGAATATCATTATCATAATCTCATCATAATTTCCTCTATGCTATGTTTTGTATCAAGGACTTCATTAAATCAATTTAAGATGAACATCAAATCCATAAACGTATGAACATCGGAAGAATGAAAAATGCCTTTATTAATCATAAAATGATTTGTACAATAAGTGCTAAAGGTGATTACCTTTAGATCACTTCTCTAATAAACTCCCATTTGCACTAAAGCCAATCGCCTTGATATCTAATACCATAGGTGTGTGCATGTGACAGAAAACTCTTTTAAGAAATAGGCTTAATCAACAAATCAGCTATATTTTGATCGGTGGGAACTCTCTCTATCTTGATATCATTTCTACCAATCATCTCTCTAATCAAATGGTAGCACTTGAGTACATGTGTAGATTTCTGATGAGATCTTAGCTTCTTCGCCTGTGCTATAGCCCTGTTGTTGTCACAATACAACTACACTGGGTCAGGGATGCTCGGAACCACATCAAGTTTCATGATGAACTTCGTGATCCAAACTGCTTCCTTTACCGCTTCTGAAGCTGCAATGTACTCCGCCTCTATTGTCGAATCAACAATCATCTCTTATTTAAAACTTTTACAACTGACTGCACCACCATTCAGTGTGAATACATATATGGACTGGGATTTGGGGTCATCCCTATCGGATTGGAAGTTGGTATCAGTATACCTGCTTACCATAAGATCACCTTTTCCATGTACCAAAAATACATCTTTAGTTCTTCTTAAGTACTTAAGGATATTCTTGATAGCCATCCAATGACCTCACCAGGGTTCGACTAGTGTCTGCTCGTAACATTTAGAGCACATGATATATAGGGTCTAGTATATAACATAGCGTACATGATTGATCCTATAACCGAAGCATAAGAAAGCAAACTCATGCTAGTCCTCTCAACTTATATCTTTGGACATATAGATTTAGAGAGTGTAATCCTATGTACCATAGGAAGATAACCTCTCTTGGACTGTTCTACGCTAAACCTCTTTAGCATCTTGTCTATATATGTAGACTGAGAAAGATCAAGCAACCTCTTAGATCTATTTCTATAGATCCTTATCCTCAAAATATAAGTTACTTCTCCAAGGTCTTTCATAGAGAAGTTCTTAGCTAACCAAATTTTAACTGATTGCAAAGTTGAGGCATCGTTTCCTATTAGCAATACGTCGTCTACATACAATACAAGGAATACGATTGCACTCCACTAACCTTCTTATATACACACGACTCATTCAGATTTTGTGAGAAACCAAACTCTTTGATTATCTCATTAAATCGGATATTCTAACTCCTGGATGCTTGTTTCAATCCATAAATGAATTTCTGAAGCTTGCATACCTTTTCTCCATTCATGGATATGAAAACATCAGGTTGTGTAATATACACATCCTTGGTTAGGTTTCTATTAAGGAAATTCGTCTTCACTTCTATTTGCTATATCTCATAATCATAATGAGCGGCAATGGCTAGGAGTATCCTAATGGATTTAAGCATAGCTATTGGGCTCAATGTTTCGTCATAGTCAACACCTTGCCTTTAACGAAACCTTTAGCTACAAGCCTAGCTTTATGGGTAACTACATTACCTTCCATGTCAGTTTTCTTCTTGAAAACCCATTTGCACCTTATGGGTTTTATCCCTTCGGGTGGGTCAACCAAAGTCCATACTTGGTTTTCATTCATAGAATCCATTTTGGATTTCATAGCTTGAAGCCATTTGTCAGATTCTAAACTCTTCAGAACCTCTTTGTAGGTAATAGGCTCATCATCTTTTATGAGCAATATGTCGTTAAGTTCATTTATGAGAAATTCGTATCTCTCGGGAACATGACGTATCCTAACTGACCTACGAACTTTTTGTGTGTCAGAAGGTTGAACTATTGTTTCATCTTCATGAATAATAATCTCAGGTCTAGGCAGTTAATCTACGTTTGTTTGAGCATCTTGAACTTCTGCAAGTTCAATTTTTCTCCCACATTCTTCTTTTAGAAGAAACTCTTTCTTTAAAAAGACAACATGTTTTGAAACAAACACCTTTTGTTCCAAAACATGGTAGAACTGATACCTCTAGTTTCCTTAGGATATCCTACAAACAGACACTTGTTTAATTTAGCTTTAAGCTTATCTGATTGAATCCACTTCACATAAGCAGGACAACCCCAAATTTTCATATGAGAAAGATAGAGTTTCTTGTTAGTCAATATCTCATATGGAGTAACATTAACTGACTTAGATGAGACTCTATTTAATACATAAACAGAAGTTTCGAGTGCATACTCCTAAAAGGATTTTGGTAAATTCGCTAAACCCATCATAGACCTCACCATGTCTAACAAGGTTCAGTTTCTCCTCTCAGCCACACCATTGTGTTGTGGCGTGTAAGGTGGAGTCCACTGGGACAATATCCTATTATCCTTGAGATAATCCAAAAACTCTTGGCTTAAGTATTCATCACCTTGATCCGATCGAAGTGATTTATTACTTCTCCCAAGTTGTTTCTCTACTTCATTTTTGAATTCTTTAAACCTTTCAAAGGCTTCAGACTTGTATCTCTTAAGATACACATACCCATATCAAGAATGATCATCGATAAAGGTAATAAAGTATACGAAACTACCTTTGGCATGTATGGACATCAGACCATATACATCAGTATGTATTAGGTCTAAATGTCATCAGATGCCTTCTTCTGCTTCAAGGATTGTAGATAGGCCTTATAGTTTCTCTTCCAGTGGCCATCCTTGACACAATGGAAGCAAGTTCCCTTCGAGGCAGTCTTCTTTGCTTTCTTAACACCTCACTTAAGCCCTGCTGATTTCTTCTTCTTTTGGCTCTTTTTCTTCAAACTAGAAAAGTTCACCAACATCACAACCTTATCCTTGCGAACAGATGACTCAAGTGCCTTGAGCATGTTGCCCAGCTTGGGAATTGTACTGGATATTTTGTTCATCTGATAGTTAAGCACAAATTGTGAGTAACTATCAGTTAAACTCATCATAATTAAGTCAATACTTAATTCATGATCTAAGAGAAAACCCAAGGAGGCTAACCGCTTGATGTAGCCAGTCATCTTCAGTGCGTACTATATTGGAGATGTCCCCTCACCCATCTTGGAGTAAAAGAGCAATCGTGAAGTCTCGAACCTTTCAAACCTTACTTGCTCATCAAAGAGCTCCCTAACATGATAGACTATGGTATGAGCATCCATAGCCTCATGTTGCTTTTGTAGCTCTAATGACATACTGGCTAGCATAATACAGCTAGCCATGTCACTATCATCGAGATGTTTCCTATATGCCCTCCGATCATCATACGAACCATCAGTAGTAGGGGGATCAGGAAGTGGTCCTTCCAAGACATAACCAAGCTTCTAGGACTTGAGAATTATTCTCAAGTTCCTGAGTCAGTCAAGGAAGTTTGGTCCAGTTAACTTGTTAGCTTCCATCAATGATCTTAGATTCACACTAGTACTCATGGTGTTGACTCGATCAATTTTAACCTTTCATCAAAGAGAGAAAAATTAGAATGTACTTAAATGCATGTCTATAAGGACTTTAATAACATGCATTATAGCTCCCACTATTTTTCATAAATTCATAACGATTAATATAAATTCGAGAGAACTTGTAGAGAAATTCTCCTAGTAGGTCGATATCCAATATCCCTAAGAATGACCTTGGGTTTGCCTAATGTAACATTACCCCTTGAAATCAAATTTTCAATTTTATTAGGAATATAAACTAATTTAATTTCCATTAAATTAATTTAATGAAAATAAGGTTTAAAATCATTAAAAACAAATAAATCAAGTGGGAGAGGCAGTTTATTATGCAAGCACGTGCCATTAATGTCTATTTAGACATGTTCTAGAGAACGGTGGCATATGTCTCACATGTACCTATCGTTCTCGTAGACATTCATTAGCAACGTCTGCGACTCTTTGTTTGGCCTTCTCCAATGCTCCCTCTTTTTTTCTCTAAAGTTTCCAACCCTTTGGATAACATTCACAACTCTCTAAATGCTAGCTCTTAATCGTCAGGTATCCTCCCATTTGCTGCCGCCTGCTCTATGCCATTTGATCTCCTATCTAGTGGAATCCACCGTGCTTCAATGGACTACATAAGCGACGCCATCCATGGCGTCACCTATGGCTTTGTGAGCGACGCCTCACATCATCTCTAACTTTATCATCTAATAGGGTCGAGTGATGGTTGGCATCGTCACTAACGATGCCAACCAGTGGCATCAAAAGAGACCCATTGGGTCACCAGTCATTGACATCGCAAGCGACCCACTGGGTTGCCAGCGACACCCTTGTCGCCTAATGCCATCTGATTTGTGAAACACAAACAATAAATCTCAACAAACACAAGCATAAACAAGGAATCAAAAGCAAAACCAAAGCAAGGATTTTTCAAATAACCACATTCAAGAACAAGTTAAGTTCTAGAAAATAAATATGAATATGGAAGCCTAATTCGTCAATTCTAGAGCATAACTACACAGGTAATAAACATGCATAGAGGAAAAACAATTTCAAAATGCAAAAATGCATAGGCAAAAGATGCATTATACATGCTTTCATGGGTTTTTGATTTTTATAACTCAAAACGTAAGAAGTAATATGAAAACAATTTCCAGAAGCAGTAAAAAGAAAATAGTCAGGAGAACAGTTAAAAAACGGTGGTATAATAGACAATGTAATTGCAACCATATACACACGCAAAAATATGAACAATTTTGGAAACAATTTCCAGAAGTAGTCCAAAATATTCACGAAAAAGACATAGTGGCATTAACAGAATCAAAATCTCAAAATCGTAATTTTTATCAAAATCAATAACAATCAAGCACCATATCCAAGTTAAACAATTAATGGAGGCTCTAATATCATTTGTTCGAGACCAACCGTGATCAAATCGCGAGCGTAGTGGAATTTTTTAATGGTTTTCGATTGAATCGCGATAATTGCATAACTTGAATAAAAACATGAATTGTAAAGTATGAATCATACCTGATTTGTGTTTCTTGTTGAAATCTTTTGACAAATTATTCATTATGTCAACCACGAGCTGTTCAATCATCCAATCTCTAATGGTATCTATAAAGCAATTTCTCAAGATGTTTTTAAGAGGAAGAAAAGAAAAAGTGCTAGCTTCTAAACTTTCTTCCAATTAATAAAAAATCATTAGGATTTTAAATTTTATTAAAATTAAATTCTTTAATTATAATTAAAATCAAAATTGAAATTGAAATTGAAATCCAATTCTAATTAATTTAATTTTAATAAAATCAAATATCTGATATTTGATCCCTCAAAGTTTCTCAAACTTTATAATTAAGTCCAATATAATTAAATTGATTTTTCTTTCACAAGTTGCTCTTTGATGTGTGATCCATTAAGTTCTTAATATATTGTCATTGATTATAAATTATAATTCTAATTCATAATTAAAATCAGATAAATTAAAATTAAACAATTTATAATCATAGATCAAGACTGACATTTAGCAACATGCCATGATCACTCAAATATTAGGAATATCAAAGTAGTTTGACTTAACTTATCCATGCATGGTTATGATGTATAATTTAATCATTTCGTCATCCAATATTTCAATTGGAAATAGTATGGATATAGTGTTTACTCTTTTAGTCTAATCATGTTTGTTTTTGCTAATTCATAATTAATTTATAATTGAAATTTGAAAACACCTTTTTCAAATGTTAATTCACTATGGCAAGAAAATTCTATAAATTACTACTAATCAAGAACAATAGAATATTATCTCTAATTACTTTAGAGTGACGAATCCTTTATTAACTTACTCAACTATCTCTGTATAATTCATACTGTATCCAATTGCTACCGACTGACTTTTCCTAAGATAGTTCATAAGTAACATCAAAACATAGTAATCCCACACGAGACATCTTGGTAATCTCAACTCTAAGGACCAATTATACAACCATCATTATGAGAAAATCCATAGACACTTAAGTAATATTCCAGTTGGAATTCTCATAGTCGAGTCAGTTCAGTGACTTATTCTCTAATAATCACCTAGACATTAGTTTAAGTATCTTCATACTTTAATTTATGAAATCAATTACTTTCGTCATAAGAAAGAAACATAATGTGTGCTAGCTTTACCGTTTCAACAATGTCCTATATTAATGAAACTGTAACTAAGAACATTTATAAATAATACATAAATATAAATTGAATCTCACAATTATGATCTGATCACAATTTCAATTATATAGTAATTATTCCAGGATTTTATCATCAGCATTAAAACATCAAATGTAATTAACTAAATACATAAAGATAAAGAATGTGTTTTATTAATTAAATAATAATGTCATATATCGAATTGCATCCAAATGATTGGCTGTAAGGGTATAAACTAAAAACTGTAAGCCCAGTAGCAAATGAAACTTACATATGATGCTAGTCATTGGGCGATCTTCTTTAAAGAGGGCAATTGAGTTTGATTAAAGCTTCACCCTTATCGACAACTTTTGGTAAGGAAGAGAGGACCTCACAAGTTGTCTTCAAAATATTTTGGTCCTTATAAAGTATTACAAATAAGTGGTACAGTAGCCTACAACTTGGAGCTATTAGAGGGGAGTCGTGTCTATGATATTTTTCATGTGTCCTTGTTAAAGATATTTAAAGGTGATACTCCAAGTTTAGTGGCTATACTACCAAGCCTCTATGACGACCAATTGGGCCTGTTCCCCACTTTATTTTCTAGTCCATGATTAACAGAAGCAGACAAGAGGTGTTAGTGCATTGGGTGGATAGTTCAAATTAAAATGTTAGATGGGAAGATTTCACTGCTTTTTAGGAGGTTTGTTTAGAGTTTGAGCTTGAGGACAAGCTTAGAGCCGGAGAGGGGAGTAATGTTAATAATGTTGCGGATGCCTTTGTGGGAAAAATTGATTTGCGATGCAAGAAAAGTGGCTGATAGAATAGTCATTAACAAGTTTGTTTTTATTTTGTTTTATTTGATTTTCTTTCGCATTTTAGGGTTTTTTACAGATTATGTTTCTTATTTCTGTTGAGATTTTATTTTTAGACTTTATACCTAATTAGGAGTCCTAATTAGGGTTGTTAATTTACCCTTAAACCTATTTAAAGGCTGCTATGGTTAATAAAGAGGCAAACAAGTTTTTATCCAGAAAAATATAGCCACTAGATTTAAAAAATCGTAACAGTTGTACTAGACCTTGTCGAGGGCAAGTGTCTTCCTTGTATGAACATAGGTTCTTTAGAGAAAGGGGAGAACACTGATGTAGGAAGGAAAATTGGTCATTGACTGACGAATTGGGATTTGGAGATTTTGACTTGTTATCGCTACCTATGAAATGCTGCATATATGTTAAAGTAGAATTATTCATTTTCTATTATTGTTAAGGCCATGTGTCAGGCCAATAGAAATATAGTTGTTACAATACTACTAAAGATATATACTAGAATAGAGAGGTGTAAAGGATAATCAGTTATGAATATGACAACCATGTGAAATGGTTCACGTGACTTCTTCCTGATTCTCTCTGTTTTCTCTATTATTCATTACTACCTTTTGATAAACACCGTGTCAACATTATTGATTCCGCTGGAATCAATTCACGTTGGGTTGAAAGCAATATCCCTTGCACCATTTGGTATCAGAGCCTATCATCCTTAGCCTGTGGTCATGGTAGGAGGTACTAGATCCCAGGATGTTACGAAGGTAGAGGAATCACTTAAGTCCTTGGCCAAGGAAACCCACGAAAGGTTTGAGACAGTGATGAAGAGCCTGGCAAAAAACCAAGTCAAGCTAGAGGCCACTACCCAGAAACAGAGCACTGAATTTGATGAGCTCAGGAAGCTGATGACCACCATTAGCACGCAGATGATCATCCTACAAGTCCCTCCTGATACTAGATCTGAGAGAGCCATATCCACCACCCAAAACCTAGTCATGGACCCTACTTCGTCTTCTACTTCAGCCACGCCAAATCTCTTCCATTGGACGCCACATCCCATCACACCATTCCCTCCCCAACAAGTTTTGTCTAAACCACTTCACTTAATTTGCTTACATGACAGCCCTATAACGGGCAATATCACTATTGTAGCAACCTACAAAGAAACCCAAAAAAGAATTTCCACAGTTTAATGGTGAAAACATTAATGAGTAATTGTATAAGTGCGAGCAATTTTTTGAAATCCAGCCCATGGATGCATATGAGAAGGTGAAATATGCTTCATATCATTTCAGTAGTACTGCATTCCATTGGTAGAGAGCCTATGTGCGGTCATTGGCACAACCCATCACGTAGGAGGAGTATTTAAAGGCCATTTATAGACGGTTTGGTTGCCAAATGGACCCGTTAGTAGCCCATGCTAACCACAAGCAAACAGGTACCATGGAGGAATATATCCAAGAGTTTGATAAATTCTGCAATAGGGAAGAGATTACTAAAAAACAAACTTTGGAAATGTTTAAGGCTATCCTCCAAAAGGAGATAAAAAGGGCAGTGGTACACTACAAGCCTACCACTGTAACATCCTATCACCGATGGGAAGGGTAGAATAGTCATTTGGAACGGGTTATGAGTGCTTAAAAATTGTCTTGATATGTTCATGCA